>JAJJWW010002190.1:0-225191 GCA_023531295.1 Papaver armeniacum
GTAAGATGAAACCATTATACAATTTGTGCAACCCCATTTTAGTAATGTTTGATTAGTGTGGTTTCTTTTCCGTTAATGAATAAAATTCAAAAATAAAATTTTCCCCGAAAATCCAAAAACCATAAGATCAATCTAACTAAAACATGATTTCCTAACTTTTATTTCAACTAATTAATCTAAAAAAATAATTAAACAAGGGTAATTTAGGCTCTTTTGAAAATATGTGGCTAAGGGGCTTTGGAATTTACTTCCAAATGACCCTATTTTGTTTTATTAGGTATACTCCAATCCACCAAGGTTTTTGAATGCCCAAGCAGCTATCTAAAAAGGAATTTTGCCACCCTAGCTGCGGAGTCAGAAATTAAATTAAGAGGAAGCAAAGTTTTATCATGGTAGGAGCAAACCAATACTACACTTGGAAAAAAAATTAGGTTTGGATGCCCAACGGACATGAGTATCAAATGGACACCCTTGCTCTACATTGGATCCGCCCATGACCCCATTTTTCATCACTTGTGAGGTTAAAATCATGTTTTGCTAAAAACTTCAATGCAATAATTGGATTGCAGAGTTTGGGCGTTCAATCCAAAAATGAAAATTTCCAACCCATTTCTCATCATTTGTGAGTTTAACACCATGTTTTGCTAAAGATTCTTCAATTTTTATACAAATAGGTGCATATTCGCTTATCAAAACTTGGAAGAATACTAAGATAATCAACCACAATATTTCTAGTGGCCAATTTTATTGAATCTAAGCTACCATTTAAAGCTAGAATAGAATAACATTAGAATAATATCTTTCTAAATGTTGATTTCTCATTCCATATTACCTTCAATAGAGCTTTTGTTAAAGCATAGCTCGGTTGAACCCACCAAGCGTTGGTATGTCAAGTTTAGTTGTCATACTTTAGTGAATAAAAACTAATTTTAAGAGTCGCTTGACTAGAGTCAACTTCGTATAGGTTAGCTTGAAAGTATTAGGATATGAGACATTACAAGTATTGCGAAGACTTAAATAAGTGAAGAAGTAAGAAGCTACAACGACAACATCATCCTTCCACTTGAGGTTAGCGATATTTGACTTGAAATGTTTCATTCCCTAACGTATCTTTCAAGTCGTGCATATTGAAAATAAAACTGCGAAGCATGAACACTCTAGATAGACATAGTATTAAGGAATACAATATGAAGTTTATTGCTTAACCATTAAACTTTGTAGATTAGACATCGACATAATCGTTTGAATGCTATTGTGATTATGTATGGGTATGAGGTGAGGATTTCATTATAGGAAACAATGTTTTACATGTGTTTTAAGGAAGTAAGTTCATAAACTTGTTTATGAATCGAAAAACAAACCGTCAGGCGTTATTGGGATTGTTATTCATTGCATATCTTGTGAACATCCAATATGTGTGATTTAGTATAACCGCTCAAAACTTATTTGTGTTCTTGGTAGAACTATTCACAAAGGCCTGACTTATGTATTGGTATGACTTTTATTAGTGAAACCGGTCTTAAGTAATCACCTGAGCTGGTATGATCGAGTTTGTGTTTTGTTGAACCAAATCTGGGTAAAGGGGAACCGATCCTATGAAGAGGTGCAACACATCACAAAAGGGGAATCGATCCTTGTATGAGGTGCAACAAGGTTTATAGCAGAAAGGGGAACCGATCCTATGAACATGTGTAACACGTTTTTAGGCAAAGGGGAACCGATCCTATGGACATGTGCAACACATATAAGTTAGATACCATATATATGTGGGGAACCAATCCTAGTACCTAGTCACCCGAATTTTGGGAAGCTAGTGTGACTATGCACAGTACTCACATGGAGGTAGAACCGAAACTTGTTTTGGTAGAACCGTAAACCCATGATTTGTGATTGAGTGTTTCTTAATCAATCGCATAGTTCTTGAAAGTCAGATGAACCAATTATAAACTTGTTTGGAAGTGTGGCAAATCGGTTTCAAGGTTGTTAGTATGAAAGAGGACTTACAAAGTAAGGATGTCAGCATACTTTGAACACGTGCAGTAATGTTTATATTTTATTGTTCAAAGTTATTCCTTAATAGCTACAGGAAAAAAATCCCAGGATCGAAATAAATAAGTTAAGAATCTTTTATTTAAGGTTGTTAATTTTATTTTAGGAAAATGAGAATTAGTAATGTGCATTTACTAGTTGAGATTTTCCAGAGAGATTTTCGATCATTATTTTGGACAGAGTATTTCCAGGAATTATGGAAACCGAATTTGGAATGTATTGAATATCTTTGAGAATATTTTCGGTTTTGGAAATTCCTTGGTGTCCAAACTTCCTTGTCAATAATAATTGAAGTTTGCATTTCTAGCAAACTAATCCTTCGTGACAGCAAACTTCCTCGGTTGTGTTGTTACTGGTGTATCCGCCTATTCGGAGAGGAGAGTAACCTAATTAGGCGAAATCTCTTACGGCCGCTCAGTTTAAAGTCTTCTTTGGGATTGAGAAGCTCTACGAGTACCGTTGGTGGGAAACTAGATAATTGTGGTTTATCTTTTGTTTTCGATTGATTTGATTGACTAACGGCGGTTGAACTTTGATTGCACCTAGTTTGTTTATGCTTGAGAATTTTTCTTCTGATATAAGATTCACTCAAACTAGATCGAAGTTTTGACAGGGATCTTTAAACTGTTGTTAGTGCTAAAGACGATCTTGTGATAATCCATTGTTAACAGACTCCGTTCTGTGCGTGATTGACACAAGAGATTCAAGTGATTGTGTGCAGGTGTTTATTGAAGATCTAAGAAGATTTGAAGACAAAGAAGATATTGAAGATTTCTGATTTGGGGTTCATAATCTTTGGTGTGCACAATACTTGTTTCGGTATAAGAGGATCCAACTATAATCAGTTTATCCTTCTGGTAGATTGGATTGATTAGTTGTGTCGATCGGCATCAATACAATTATTTGTGATTAAAAGTATTGATTGCAAAATCTTAACGATTACCTTTGGTAATTGAATATAAGATAGATTTAAGAACCTGACGAAGGAGTTTATGTTAAGATAAACATAAGAGCCTTTGTCCAACTCGCATCACTTGGTTGAAGAGAGTTGATTCCAAACAGATTTGTTGTTCCTTTACTGTTTGGAATACGAACCAAAGGAATTGTTCGAAGTACGTGACTTATTCATAGGTCGGAGGCGTGGGAATACAGACGGAACTAGGTGAACTATAGGTTTAGTTGCTTGGTCTCAACTATAAGAAGTTAGGTTTAATTTTGTGTAGCGGCTTAATCCTGAGAGTATTTAATTCTGGACAAGGTCCGGGGTTTTTCTGCATTTGCGGTTTCCTCGTTAACAAAATCTTGCTGTGTCATTTACTTTATATTTCCGCATTATAATTATTTTATTTTAATTAAAGTAAATTACACAAACATTAATTCCTATTTACTTGATAAGCAATCCTATTGTGTTTAGTTAAGTCTGAACCTTTGTATCAAGTAAACATACTTCGTTGTTGTATTGTCTCGATCTCGTATCCATAGACGATCACACGAAGTGTGAACCGATTAGTTGTATTATCTCGACTCAGTCCATAGACAATCACTTTCGCAGAAAGGACTTATAGGTAGGAAAAGTTTTAGCTTGAGGTATATTTGGGTACCCTCTCCTTTTCAATTGGTATCAGAAGTTCCAATATTTGTGGAAAAATTTGCTCAAGATAGTCTTAAATTCCAATATAGTGTTCCCAATACCACCCTTGAAAATAAGGATAATTTTTATTCACATAATCAAGATGACGAGGTTAGAATTGGTAACACTACTTGTTTAGATGAGGTTCGATCATTTTCATATAATGATGATTATGATGAGGATAGTATTGATGAAGAATCTGAAATATGTAGGCATAGTGATCAGGAATTTGTTACTCCAGTTGAGCTTTATAATGATAATGTTATTTCTAGTACAAATCCAAATAATTTTAATAATTATTCACCTATTCAAAAGGGAGAGGATTTGACTAGAAATATCCATGTTTTAGACGATGTAGTATTTCCTTTTCACGAAGCCAGCGAAGGTTTAGAGAAACGAGTTTATTTTGAGTCTAGCGATTTAGAAACAATAGTCTTAGACAAAGAAAGTGAACTTGTAGAGATGAGTGAGGATGAACATGACTTAGAAGAATCAATTGACTATTTCCAGTTCTGATGACCTAGAAATTAGGGAAGTTGTGACTAGTCTTTCTAGAGACACTGAAAACTCTAAATTTGGGGGTGATTATCATTCTCCATGTGCTTTAACTCTTAGAAAGGTCCCTCACTTGGGACTTGGCATATGTGCCTCAACCATTTTACAAGATTATCTTCATACACGTTTTCCTGAACCTAATGATGTCCAGAAGAAGTTCAGTTGTTAGAAACCCATCCTCTGGTTGATGTGGTTAACCCAGGCTACGATACCTCGATTGACTTTGTTTTCCCACCAAAAACTTTTTCTCCAATTGTGGGAACTTATGAAATTCAAATGTGTCAGATATTAAGTTTCGAGACTAAACCTAATTACTTTAGGAGTTTAGGGTCGACATATTTGTTTAAGGAAGACCACCACTCTCTTTGTGGTCAGTTGTGTAAGTCAAATTTGATTGACTTTAAGGATCCGCAATTATTTAGGTTATTATTATGTGCTTCTAAGTTTTTATTTGAGTGTTTCCAGACTCTAAAACCTGAACATTCGGATCTAACCTTTGAGGAAATGCAACCCAGGAAAATATGTTATCTAGACCCAATTATAGAACCTGAACCTGAACCACAGCTATATGTAGTTGTCTTAAACAGGAAACTAGACAAGGGTGTGCTTTATTTGTTAACTTTCTTGGCATGTTGCAGTTTCCCTTTACTTGTGATAGCCCTTTTTGGTTTTGGTGATCCTTAGTTATTCCGGCTATTAATTTATGATTCTATGAGGTGACTAATTCCTTCTGATGTCTGGATGAAGACTTTAAACTTAGCACTTCTTGGGAGGTAACACATGCTCATGCAACACGGTAATATCTTTCTTTAACTCTTTTTCTTCAAGTGGTAACAGTTTCTCATTGTTCATGCTTTTAATTTTATCTTTAGAACATTGAGGACAATGTTAGATTTAAGTTTGGGGGTGTGGGAGAAACTTTTTAGTTGCAATAAATAAACTCCAGAGCCTAGAAATTTATGCTTATTAAGGTTGGCACTAACCAATCTAAGTGGATGGGAACATCTTGGTTATAGGAGTTGAGGAACCAATCTGATTAGATGGAAACATCTAAAGAGTCTATTCATAAAAGCACAGAGCTTAGTTGTTAGAATTAAAAAAAAAACATGGTAGTTTCGCCATATCTCGTTGAATCCTTTTCACCTTCTGTTTTTATATTTTTTCTTATAAGTGATTGGGTGAAATAAGAGTGATTGGGTGAAATAAGAGTGATTGAGATACAAAAAAAAAAAAAAAAAAAAAAAAAAAAAAAAAAAAAAAAAAGGACCATCAGACCAACCGGAATAAATTCAATAAAGTCGACCGTTGGTTCCCTTATATATGCCAGTTGTGTTGACCTAGAGTTAGGATTATCGACCACTGGTCCCCTTGTATATGCCGGTTGGGTTGATATTAGTCGACCGATATCTCGATCCATTAGGATAGGTTCACCTTAGTCAATATCAAAATCATCTTCTCTACATCCATCTTCTTAATCTTTCCATATGATTGGTTGACTCCGGTTATGATGTACAGAAACTATCTGAGTAGAGCTCTGTGACTTATATATGAATTTTCGTATGCTTGAGTGCAAACTCGTGTACAACAATTGAAATTTCGCATCAGGGTACTTCCTCCTATAGTCAATGAGAGTATGCCAACCAAGGAGATTCTTTAGTGCCTTCCAAAGTTCTGCGTAGATAGCTAGGGTCTGGAGTAAAGGTTTTGTGGGTACACCTCTGGTAAACCCTCCCGAGACTATAACTCGGCTTTGTTGATTAGATTTGCTCGGGACTAGCAAATAATAAGTTTGGGGGTATTTGATAGACTCATTTATGTGTTTATTTTAATCTCAATTTTCTATTTTGTTGGTACCCATTTGTGTATTTACTATGGCTTTTTATGTCTTTGTAGGTGTTTTTGGAGAAATAAACATTTTAGGAAAATTCGGCTCGAAAAGTTGTTAAAGGAATCTCGGAGGACATTTGCTAAACTGACCCCTGCTTTGGATAAGGGGCACATCAATTACTAAGGGGCACCTCAACTGATAAGGGACACCCTCTTCACTATTTACAGTCGACTGCTAAAGACACCCAGCTGACTGGATAAGGGGCGACCTTCTTCACCATTTTCAAAACTGGATTTTGGCGGGAATTTTGTGCAGTGACTGGCAGCAATTAGGGTTTGAGAATGGACGAGTTTTAAGGAGATTCAATCACTGAAACTCTTTGGGATTACTCTATTGAGCAAGACAGGAATGGTAAGGGTGTTGGAATCAACCAGAATTGGCTGGATAATTCAATTTAAAATATCAGGGAAAGATGGGTTTTTCTCGGGTTTTTTTTGGTTTGAAACAGAGAATGATTTGAGAGAGATTATTTCGGTGATTTGGATCAGAATGATCCTGTTACGACAAAACAGGATGGGCATATGGGTTAGAACCGAATAACAAGGGCTGAATCATTGCTTTTGATAAAACAGAGTAACACGAGTAACCCGAGTTCTGTGTGAGTGATACGATGGTTTGCGTGTGCCTGCTGCGTGTTTAACCACTCCTGGGATGTTTACTGAGTGTTTTTGGAGTGTTTCAACATGATAAAACTGCGTGAAGAGCTAAATCTGGGAAGAAAATATTCCTGAGAATATATTCTTTCACTGCCGAATAATGGAGGATTTGTTGGAGTTATGGTGGAGGAGTATTCTCAGTGATTTGAAGCTATATAAGTTGTGGAGGAATAGTATTTGAGGCATCGAGAGTGGGAGAGGCTACAGAGAAGAACAAGAAGGCTGCGGAGCGATTTCTCGCTTTCTTCTTGAGAAGGAGGAGAAGCGAAGAACAATAAACCGATAAGAATTGTCGTTCTTGACAGTCTCATATTCATACCATAAACGATAGTTCTTTTGCGACACCATATAACAATAGTTCTTCGCAACAGTTGTAACAGTGAGTTGTAACGACCATTTAGCGTTGCAAACTTCTGGATTATATATTTTCCTCCCTTTTCTTCTTTGTAAACACCATTTGAGCTATAAAAATATATTTTGAGCGTGTTTTTCACTATGTGGAGCTAGAACCCATCTCTGGGACGATGGACGAAACCAAAATTCATCATGTGGTAAATTCATTTAATTCTTTATATGACTATTTGCATTGAATTAAAATTAGAAAAAGATTTTTCTTAATTAATTGTCATTTCATTTGATGGTTTATGCTTAGGATTAATTCTTTTGATATGCCATGCTTAATATTTACAATTAATATTTTAAGAATCTACATTAGGCAAAGAAATAAAGTCAAAATTCTTATTGAATGAGCTATAATGGTTTAGAATAAATAGGTGAATTGCATGAATTTGAATATTTGGTGGAATCCTAGTCCTAGAACATCTCGAAACATTGTTATTATTTTGTATATATTTGCTAGTTTTATAATTTAAATCTAAAAATCAATCTCATCAAGTTCGAGTGAACGACAACTCTATTTACCACTATATAAAATCTGATCAAATATCCCTCTACTCTTGTTAAAATGTTAGATAAAAGGATTGAGCGAAACAGTCATACAACGATGAGATTAGTAATATCATAATTGATAGAAAATCGGTGAAAAACTCAAGAGTCTAAATCAAGAGATTCTCGAGAATGTTCAATTCTTTCATCCAGACATCTTAAACTGTCTAATAAGAGTCAGACCAGGAACCAGTTTCAAAAAGGATGGAATTGTTTCAGAAGATTTGTTTTACAAAATGTCTGATTAATCGTGTTAATAAACTTTTTAAGAACTTAACAAACCATCCTAAATCTGGTGAACAATGTCTTAGAGCTTTTACACTTAAAACAACCTCACCATTCCAATGGTTTCTTGATAGTGGATGTAGTAGACATATGACATGTGATCTTTCTTGATTCACAAAAACTGAAGAATACAAAGGAGGATCTGTGACCTTTGGAGATGGAAGTAGCTGTCTTATCAGCAAAAAGGGTACTATCAAACTTCCAGGTATTCCCGAAATCCATGATGTTGTTTATGTTAAAGGAATGAAAGCTAATCTTCTGTCTGTCAATCAAATTTGTGATAAAGGTTACAAAGTTATCTTCAATATGAGAGGATGTGATATTGAAGATAAGTCTGGAAAAGTAATTTTTCGAGGACGAAGAAGTATGAATAATTATTATCTCCTTGATATACAATCCAATTTATACTGTAACTTGACTAAAGTTGAGTCAACTCATTTGTGGCATGAACGCTTTGGTCACATCAACTATCGAATGCTTGGTAAGCTCATCAACCGTGAACTTGTCAAAGGCGTTCCAAAACTTAACACTAAAGTAGAAGGTGTTTGTGGTGCATGCCAAAAGGGTAAGCAAGGAAAAATTCCACACAAACTTTCTCGAGACATAGCCATTCGTGCTCCTCTCGATCTTATACATATGGATCTATTCGGTCCAATCCAACAAGCATCTGTTGGAGGGAATAAGTATGCTTTAGTGATGGTAGATGATTATACTCGGTTCACGTGGGTTGCTTTTCTGAAACACAAAAATGACACTCTTGAGGAGTTCAAAATCATTGTGAATAGAATTCAAAATGAACAAGGTCGCAAGCTTAAGAAGATAAGAAGCGATCGTGGTACAAAATTCAAGGATACGAAAGTATATGAATATTGTAATAATCTTGGAATAATTCATCAATTCTCTGCTCCTATTACACCTCAGGCAAATGGTGTAGCTGAGAAAAAGAATATAAATATTCAAGAAATGGAAAGAGTAATGCTTCATAATAAAAACCTATCATTAAGCTTCTGGGGGGAAGCTATATTTACAGCCTGTTATCTTATAAACAGAGTCTATTTAAAATCTAAAACTCTAAATACCCCATATGAATTATGGTATGGAAGAAAACCCAATCTAAGCTATTTAAGGGTTTTCGGAAGCAAATGTTATATTCTCAAAGACATAGATCATAGAGGAAAATTTGATTCCAAAAGTGATGACGGAATTTTTCTTGGGTATGCTTCTCACAGTCGTGCCTTCAGGGTATACAATCTCATGACCAAAGTTATGATGGAATCGATTAATGTGGTAATTGATGACATTAACGATTTTTTTCAAGATAATCACACTGCAGCAGAGCTTCCTCCCTCTGAAACTGTCACCAAAGAAAAACATATTGAAGTTGAACCATCAGTTGTCCCTTTAATTAGTGACAGAGATGATAAAGATGATAATGAAAGTATTGTTGAACAACCCAATAATACCGAAAATATCTGAAGACATCATTGGAGATGCCAATGCTAGAGTTATGACTCGAAGAGAACTTCAGAATGTCTGTCACTATTCATGTTTTCTTTCTTCAATAGAGCCTAAAAACATAGAGGAAACACTCAGTGAGCCTGCTTGGGTAAACTCAATGCACGAAGAACTCAATCAGTTTAAAAGACAAGAAGTGTGGAAACTTGTCCCTAAGCCACCAGGAGTAAACATTGTTGGAACAAAGTGGATCTACAAGAACAAATCAGACGAGTTTGGGACAATTAAGCTAGGCTCGTTGCTCAAGGATATTCTCAAATTGAAGGTATTGATTTTGATGAAAATTTTGCTCATGTTGCTCGTTTAGAATCAATAAGACTGTTACTTGCCTATGCTTGTTATCTTAAGATACAACTTTTTCAAATGGATATTAAGTCTGCATTTCTGAATGGGGGTTTAAAATAAGAAGTTTTTGTTGCTCAACCTAAAGGATTTGAGGATCCATTATTCCCAGATTATGTCTTTAAACTTAAGAAGGCCTTGTATGATCTAAAACAAGCTCCAAGAGCTTGGTATGATGATAAACTTACATCCTTCTTACTCCAAAAGGGATTCTCTAGAGGTGGTGCTGATAAGACACTTTTCACCAAATGGAGTAGAAAAAATGTTCTTGTAGCGCAAATGTATGTAGATGACATCATCTATGTATCCACCTCAAAAACTCTAACAGATGAATTCCTGAATCTTATGAGTGGAGAATTTGAAATGAGTAATGTTGGAGAATTATCATATTTTCTTGGGTTGCAAATACAACAACAAAAAGACTGTATACTACTTTGTCAAGAAAAATATGCAAGGAATCTAGTTGAAAAATTCGAACTAAAAGGTGCAACACCTATGGCAACTCTGAGGCCAACTACTGGAAAACTTCAATCAAATCCAGAAATCAGTTGATCAGAAACTATACAAATCTATGATAGGGAGCTTACTATACCTAACTGCAACAAGATCAGACATTGCCTTTAGTGTGGGTTGATGTGCTAGATTTCAAGCAGATCCTAGAGAATCACATCTCAAAGCTGTAAAACGAATCATTAGATACGTTAATGGTACAGTAGATTATGGTCTTTCATACTCTATGGATACGAACAACAATCTTGTTGCCTATTCAGATGCTGATAGGGCAGGATGTATAGATAGTAAAAGCACCTCTGGTTTCTATGTTTGTCAAAATCTTGTAGCTTGGCATAGCAAGAAACATAATTCACAGTCATTATCAACCTGTGAAGCAGAATATATTGCTGCTGGTACATGTTGTACCCAACTTTTGTGGATGAAACAAATGCTCATTGACTATGGAATAAATATTTCAACTATGAGCATACTGTGTGATAACTCAAGTGCTATTCGATTGACTGAAAACCCAGTTGAAAATTCTCGTAATAAACACATAGATATCAGATATCACTTTATTAGAGAGTTATATGAGAATGGTGTTATCAAATTAGAGTATGTTCCATCCGAACGTCAGCTAGCTGATATTCTTATCAAACCCCTAGATAGAGCAACTTTCGAAAATCTAAGGAAATCCATAGGGATTGTCCAGGTACATTAGTACCTTGTGTGTCCGGTTTTCATCTTTTGCTTACAATTGTTAAAACCGGTTTTCAACCTTTCTCTGGTAAAGGTTGGTTGTTGTTATTCTTTTGTTTTTGCATAAGGATGACAACATAATGATATTTCGATATCAATTCTCCCTGGAAGAATATGCAAACATATTGGAGAAGTGGATGCGAAATTTGAGGTAACAATGTTGTTAGTTAATTGTTTTCCTGTTTAAGAAAAGCCTGATTTTATTTCTTATATATTTTGTTTTTGCTTAACAAAATTTCGGTGCAATTGCGGTGCTTTAATTTCTATGTTGTTTCAATTGCTTCCGGTTGAGGTGGATAATTATGCCAGTTGATTTATTTTGGTTTGTATGAATTATTTATGGCTTAATGAAAGAAAAGGTTTATGGGATGAGCTGTTTAGTCCAATTCGATTCCGGATAAGAGAAACTAAGGTTTTCTTAGTTAGACTTATCAAAGTGGAGGTTTCGGTTATTCAAGTCTAATCGAATGCCTTAACAAGAAATGCTAGTTAACTAACCTAGTACTTGTCTTGTTTAAAATTGAAAGGTCTAAGTTATATGGATAATTAGAACCTGATGAGAAAAATAGAGCTACCTTTATTTTGGTCTTATTGAATGAAGCAATTGTATTTCTACAATTGGTTTAGCAAAGGGACTAAGGTGCTTAGTTGATTTTTTGGTTTGCTAAACTAAATTGGGAAAATTGCTTCGGGCAATTGTTTCCTTGGTAACATATCAAAACAAATTACTTTGTAGTTTCGGTTTTGATATTGGTTATCAAAAATGGTGTGTGGAACCCTCGTGCTTAACTCTATAGGTTTGCAAGTCTATTTTGAGATTTGTAAGATTATTTTCGTGTTGTCCTTTATTTTTTCGTTTCTTTGTCATTTTGTGACAAAAAATGGGGAGAAATATATGGAGTAAACAAGTTATACTGGTATTGAGTTTATATTGATTGGTATCACTAAGGAAAAGAACATTGATGCTTAAACGTTTATCTAACGAAAGAGTGTAAGCATAGATTAATAGGGAGTAGCATATCATATTGATTGGTATAACAAAGACGTGCGGATTGATAAAATCTACCTATCTTACCTTTAGGGGGAGTAATATTCTTTGTTATTATAATGTCAATAACGACATTTAAGGATTGAAAGAATGCAGGTTATTGTGATGTTGAATTCGGGAATCAAGCGTATGTGTAATGAATTCTTGTAATTTGTTTATCCATATGATTGTAAGAGTTTTGTCACTAAAATTGACAAATGGGGAGATTGTTAGAGCATAGCTCGGTTGAACCCACAAAGCGTTGGTATGTAAAGTTTGGTTGTCATATTTTAGTGAATCAAAACTCATTTTAAGAGTCGCTTGATTATATACTAGCGTCAACTTCGTATAGGTTAGCTTGAAAGTATTAGGATATGAGACATTACAAGTATTGCGAAGACTTGATGAAGTGAAGAAGTAAGAAGCTACAACGACAACATCATCCATCCACTTGAGGTCAGTGATATTTCACTTGAACTGTTTCATTCCCTAACGTATCTTTCAAGTCGTGCATATTGAAAACAAAACTGCGAAGCATGAACACTCTAGATAGACATAATATTAAGGAATACAATATGAAGTTTATTGCTTAACCATTAAACTTTGTAGATAAGACATCGACATAATCGTTTGAATGCTATTGTGATTACATATGGGTATGAGGTGAGGATTTCATCCTAGGAATGTTTTACATGTGTTTTAAGGAAGTAAGTTCATAAACTTGTTTATGAATCGAAAAGGAAATCTCCAGGCGTTATTGGGATTCTTATTCATTGCATATCTTGTGAACATCCAATATGTGTGATTTAGTATAACCGCTCACGACTTGTTTGTGTTCTTGGTAGAACTATTCATAAAGGCCTGTAGGATCGAATATCGCGACATCAATACTTGGCGGGATTAATAAATAAACAGTACGTCACTGCGAGGGCGTCGCAGAAGAGTAATATAAATGACACAATGAATGACGACAGCCAAAACATGAGAAAATTGTGAAGATCTAGCGAAGTTTAGGAGAGTTGCGAGATTGTGTACTTATACACTTGTGATATTTCGCAAGTTGTTTCGAAAATAAAGGACAACTTATTTGTCATCCATTGTATACTACCCTATATAAAGAGTCGAATAAGTCCGGTTGTAAAGGGGGGATTCTTTTGAGAGTGTTAGACAAGTCATTAGGAGAGAGAAAGTTTGTGGTGATTGTAATTTCTTTAGCTCTTTTCTATCTTATCTTAAAAACATTCAAGGAATTAATCAATAAAATCACTGTTATTAATCTTCAAATGTCTTAGTTGTGTGGATTATTGTGAGGGTGTAGTGTAGGATTTCCTGCAACTACATAATGGCGCTAGAAAAGGGTGATTTGAGTAAGGATTGACATCGTGATTTGAAAGAATTTGGAGTAGTAGAGAAGAAATTTGATATAATTTTCAACAGTTTACCAAAATTAAGAAATGGCTAGAAGGAGAAATGCATCTGAGCAACCAACAATTGTTAGGAGAAGTAGGAGACTTGCCGGAGAAGAGAGAAATGAAATGGGAGAATCCTCAAGAAGGAACATAAGGAATGATGAAGAAAATCAAATTCAATCACCAATTCAACCAGTAGCGGATAGAATTGTGGATTATGATAGAGTGAGTGTGCATACTTGGAGATCGGACTATGTGGACGAAGGGGAAGAAGAACAACAATTGGTAAACAATGGACAAGAAGAGGAGAGACCGAGAAGGAAATGGAGAAATAATTCATGGAAATGAAGAGATCGCAGCATTAGAGGCGTTGAGACAAACAATACATGAAGAAATACGATTAGAGCGGAAGAACGTGCAAATTTGACAAGACAGAATCATGAGCTTGAGGATGGAAAACATGAGATTACAAAGCAGAAGGTCGAGAAGCACTACAAGATCAAGCTCAAGATCAGTTAGAGAGGAAAGAAGGAGAAATTTACCTACAGAAGATGTTGATGAAGAAAACCAAGGAGAAGCGCAAAATCGAGGCAGGAACATTGCGAGAGAGGAGAAATGATGGAAGATCGTTATATTCCACGTCCGAGACTCTTCAAAATGGGCGAGAATGGTGGAAACCAAGGAAATAGGCAACGTCAGGAGCAGAATCAACCAATGGATGAAGAAAATCAAGAAGAAGGAAGAAGAATATTGCATGGGAGAGAAGCACGGAGGAAGCAAAAAGAAATTGAAGATGAAATTGAAAGACACTATGCCGAACAAGCACGTCTAGCTCGCGAGAGAGAAAGATTGAGAACAGAAATGGAAGAACAGGAGTTAGAAGAGGCAATTCGCCAGAATAATCATGATAATCGAGAAAGAAGGCGAGAACAAAATCGCAACAATGATAATATTAATGAAGAATACGAAAGAGCACAAAGGAGAAGCGTAGGCACCAAAGAAGAGAAATCGATAGATATAATGGTGTGCGAATTCGCGAAAGAAATGAAGGAGAAGATCGCAGAGAAATGCGAGAAGGGAATGATGAACAAGAAAGTCAAAGTAGACATGAACGCAGGCGAAGAGAAGCGGAACTAAAAAGACTAGTTGATTCAAATTCTGATGTAAATGAACAAATTTTGAGAGAATTGGCAGAAATGAGAGGATTGATGAACAGTAAAGGGGAGGAGGAAAGAGCAGGTTGGATGAAGCAATAGAAGAAGGCTGCGAAAACTCCGTTCACACAAGAGATACAATTAAAGAGGAATACCATCGAAGTGCAATTTACCGGCATTAACCAGCATTTTCGATGGAACAACTTGTGCGATACAACATATCAAAGCTTATATGAGATGTATGCTACAATGGGAGAATCATGATGCTATATTGTGCAAATATTTTGCATCAAGTCTGATAGGAGAATCTTTGAAATGGTTTGAAGGGCTACCGAAAAATACAATAACATCTTTCAATCACTTGCAGGCTATATTTTTAGGGGCATATATAAGTAATAATTCCTCACGACCAGGTATTGAAGATGTATTTGGGTTAAAACAAAGGGTTGGTGAAAGTTTGAAGCATCTAACTGTGAGGTGGAAGACAATGTGTAGCGAAATGTATGGCCGAGTAGAGGAGAGATATCTCATCTTATCATTCATTAATGCTATGTTTGCGACAAATCTGTTATATATTAAAAATTTTAGAGTCAAGAATACAATCACAATGACTGAGTTGCGAGAACTTCAGGAGGAGTATATTGCTCTAGAGGAAAAGCAAAATGAGATGGAATCATACCTGTTGCGAATACAAGTTCAGGAGCTGTGAATGCAAGTTTGTTACCCAAATTGATAAAGCGAGTACCTCGCAAGGTCAACAAGGAGTAAGGATACCAAATGATGGTCAGCAAAAATTGGTAGCTATGGGGAGTCGCGATCAGGAAGAATTTGAAAGAGAAAGAAATTTCTACAACCGTGGCGGAAATAATAAAATTCAAAGGCTCGATCAACCGCAAGAAACCTATGGAGGACAGAGGCATAATCCACAAGAGACTTATGGAGACCAGAGGCGGGAATTATCATAGAGGACAACGAGGTCATAGAGTCGTATGGGAAGAAATCAAGATGCCACCATTAAACGCTAGCGTGGAGAAGATATGGGAAGCTATAATCCACGATGGAAAACATATACGCACCATGGAACATGGGGAATGAACCACCTCCGGTGTGAAGTCATGAATTCTGTTTCCTATCACCATTTTCATGGACACTTAACGAATGATTGTAGGAATATAAAAAGAATTATCCTCGAGAATGATAGATCAAGGAAGCTAAACCAATTCTTAAAATGTGAAGAGAAGACTCAACCATTACCAACACCTCCGAGAAAATCACGAGTAAATACGACAAAAGGGAAAGAGACATTTGTAGTAGAAGTTGGAACGAAGGCCAAAAACTTGTTCTGCAACTCTATCGTACATTAAATACAGGACAATTGAAGATTTTCATGATAGTGTTCTCAGCGAGTTTTCGCAAGAGATGTTGACAATAGAGAAGTAATGAATATCGCGAAATCATCGCCCTTTGAAAGAATGGCAAGCTTGATTATTTCTTTTACATGGAAGAAGTACACGAGGGTGGCGAGTTGCATGATGAGTCCATTAGTGGTAAGATTAGAAATTAATCCAAAACCTGTTGATGATGAAAGTGATGGTGCGAGAAAATTCATGGGCAATAAATAGAATCTTACTTGATCTTGGAAGCTCTGTAAACATCCTTTTTTACCACACCTACAAGACTATGGGGGGCAAAGATGAAGATTTGATACCGTCAACATATAAGATTTATGGTTTTAATGGTACTGCTAGTAAACCTAAAGGAGAAGCTCGCATGCGAATACCATTGAATGGATTATCAAGTTGAAATCTTGTTTTGCATAGTCGATGTGGAATCCCCTTATAATGCATTAATTGGGCGACACTGGTTACATGAGATCTTGGGTGTGGCGTCAACTTACCACCAGTGCATCAAATTTCCACATCCCAGTGGTGTTGGAGTTATAAAAGGAGATTGGGCTGAGGGACAAAAATGCTATGAAGTCGATGTGGAGTCTTGCGAGGAAAGGGATGTTCAAGAGACGAATTGGAAAAGGAATATTAAAGAAGAACAAAGAAGAGAAGGACCCGATGGTGGACACAATAGAAGTGAGAGATGAAGATATATTGCGAAATCATTGTTTGAAGACAATTGAAAATTGCGAAGGTCTCGCAAAAGGGAAGGAAGTATCTGGAAATATGAATGAGGAAACAGAGAGCAACGGGGAGTAAGAGGTGTAAGAAATAAATAATTGATTTCAGAGTCTTGTAAAAAAAAAAAAAAAATGTGTGTGTCATGATGATCGAAGAAGGAGTGCGCGAAAAACTCGCGATATATGAATATGATGAAAGTTTGGTTAAATAATTACAGCGAGATCTCAGAAAATGAAGCAAGACTATGTGATAATTTCGCAAAGAAGATGAGAAGAAATAATCAAAAAGCAATGAATGATTACAAGAATTGACAGAAATGAATGAGTGAGTGAATGGGACGAACCTTTATGGCGTACACCCTAGTTCGCGAATGATATTTCGTAAGAGGCAAATGTAAGACCTAAAGTGCGTCATATAAGGGGTATCTCTTGAACATGGCTCAGGGAAAAGGTTACACCGCCCCTGGAACCTGAGTCATGAAGATTTGGGGCCCATGAAAGCCTATCCGGGGGAGATACCTTGGATTTCCAACTATATATATAAGGTTATACCCTGGTTGGACGACCGAGGGTCTCTTCCAAGGAGTCAGTGTATGACCAAGGCGCCGAGGTACGGTTGAGCCAAGAGTGCAGGACATTTGAAGTGTCTCGGCCATTCTTGGCAAGTCTTGGCACATCTTTGCACTCGGACCCGAAGAAAACTCCACTTAGGGTGCAGTCTCGTAACCATAAACCCTATAGGTATAAGGGATAAGAGGCTGCGAAAACAACTGGTTGTTGTTAAGACCGGATGGGAGGAGCTAGTCTTGTATGGCCGATGTACGCCTCCTTGAAGGGGCAACCAGGGGTGATGATAAGGCGGCACCCTCCATTAGGGAGCTGATAAGTGTCAAAAGACGCAAATGTCATGAGGCTCTATTTTCGCAAGAAAATTTAGGCTTGTCATATTTGTGCGATGATCTGAAGAGGCAATAATACTAACGCGAGGTAAGGCGAGATCAATGGGTCTTTACATGCAAGTGTAAAGACGTCCTGCGATTTCGTCGCAAGACAACAATGTCATGGGGCTTCAAGTTCGCGAGAATTTTTAGACCTGTCATATTGTCGCAACAAAAGCATCCTGCAGAGGCAATAATACTAAAGAAATGATAAGACAAGATCAATGGGTCGTTACATGAAAGTGTAACGACGTCCTGCGATTTTGTCGCAAGACGTCAATGTCATGGGGCTTTATGTTCGCAAGAATATTTAGGCTGTCATATTGACGCAATATGAGGGTGGAAAAATAAGACCTTTAACTAGGAAGGCAAAATAAGACCACACAAAAACAATGATAAGACAAGATCAATGGGTCATTACATGAAAATGTAAAGGCGTCCTGCGATCTTGTCGCAATGATAATTTCAACATAAATGAAGATAAGATAACACAAGAAATTGAGTAAGCAAATAAGCTTGCGAATACGACTATATTTCTTCATTTATTTGTGGAGAAATTAACAATGATTTGCGAAACTAAGAAGTATCATTACTTAAAGATTATCGACTTAATTTCTCTCATGTGAAAATAAATAACGAGAGGCAAGTATGGGAATGATTAGAGTAAAAACTTGTTATTTATTTTCATATGATAGATTTCTGATAAGAGATTACAAAAATGGAAGGTTAGAAGGATAAATGTACAAGTATCACAAGAAGAGAAAAAGGAAAATGGAACAATCTTTCAACTTATTCTTCTCCTTCATCAGATTCTTTATCAGATTCCTCTTCTTCGCTTGCATCACTATCAGAGACATCTGAGGAAGGCATATTTTCAGGAATTTCATCGAGAAGACAAGGATATGAAGAAAGAGGAATGTTGTGGTCATTGCAAACTGTTTCAATAGTTTGATTGCGAAAACGGACAACATCATTATTGAAATTCGCTACAGTAGTTTGTAGTTGCTTCTTCAGCTTAGAATATTTGTCATTACGAAGAGAGAAGTCTTTTGCAAGTTGTGCTTTCTCAGATTCAAGTTCCTTGATTCTAGTTTGAAACCTCTTCTCAGATTCTGCGAACAAATGACAATGAGTTAGCAACTTAATAGCAGTTTCATAAAAAAGAGGCGGAAAAGTAATGAAGAAAAGTAAACAACCTTCTCTGTCGAAATCATATCTTTAACCAAGGCATTATGCTCGGCATGAAGGCTGACGCTAACACCTAAGTTATTTCTGGCATTATCTAGAACCTTCGCATCCCAAGCGAATTCATCATCATTATTTATGACAAGAAGTGAACGAATTTGATTTTCTCGCTCATTAAGTATGGCATTTTGGCGAAGAGATTCATCTCGTTCAATTTGGACTTCAAGAAGAGTTTTTGGAATTTCGCTAATGCTTGTGCACCTTGATTAGCAATGCGATCCTTATCATCTATAAGGCTGCTAATTTTCTTCCTTAAAATATTATTATTCTCTGGGAGCTAAGATATAAACGTTTAAATCGGTTGGCTAAACCTAAACTAGATCTATGTTCAATTTCTAAGAGATGAAATTTGGTTGAAGTTCATTTAATGAGAGAGAATTAATCTTGTTTGAAGAACTACTTAAAGATTCATTGAGATGAGCGAGAAGAGCATCATCATCCATAGGTTCGGGGAATGAATGGAGAAGGATGGCTTCGTCGGAGAAAGATTATAAATGTCTGCGAAAATGATAAGTCGGGCAAAGAGAAATAAATGACAAAGTAGAAATGAAGAAAAGAGAAGGGTGTTATACCATAAAGTTCTTTGATTAGCACTTTGAAGAGTAGATATTTTGTCCTTCTGGGTAGAAGATTCAACTTCCAATTGTTGAATTTTTTCATCCTTCTTGCGAGATGTCGCAACTTCAATTTCTAGTTCTTTGTTCTTCTCCTTAAGTTGAAGATTTTTCTTTTCAAGATTGTTGCGTCTTTTCTCGAGGTCTGAGGCAACAACAAAGGAAGTTCTCCCATACTATAAAGGAAAATAAAGGAATTGTTAAGATAAGGTTTATAATCGAAATCACAAAGAAATAAAGAAATATGAACATACCAAGGCACTAAGTGCATTTAAGAAAGCGGGAGTCATTGTCGAGAAACTCCACGAAAAGAATCATTATCCACTAGCGGGGGCATCGCAAATATTTGCGAGAGCTTCGCAAGTAGCGAGATAAACGATCATCTCCCAATCCTTGCATAGAATCGAGAAGACACTAGACAATTGCGCCATAGCAGATTCGACCGAATGATTCTCCTTTGCAAAAGAAGTATCAACCTCATTTTCATCTTCATCGGAATTCTCATTTGGTTTGGGAATTAGAATGAGAAGAGGGATGGATTTTCCTTTTTTTAGAAGATGGAGCGAGAAGATTTATCCTTGCGAAGAGTGATTTTATTCTTGCCTTTAGCCTTCGCGGCTTCGGGAATGTCAATTTCTTCAACGCCAACCTTCGCACACGAATGAAGATAAGAAAGCAGAGGCAACAATATTGTTAAAAATAATAAGGGAAAATATTTCTTACTTCATCCGTGATTGAACGAAGTATCGCCAGAGTACTCGCTTTTGGATTTCTTTTGTAGCTCTTTCTTAATTTGATGATCTAAAAAAAATCGCAAGATTAGATATAAGAGGGAGTGAAGATTGTAAAATAAGTAAAAATTAGGAAGTATACCTCTTTTGCCTTTTCGGGCCAATTAAATACCCAGGGCTGATAATTTGCGAGATTCGCAGGGAGTATATTGGAACCAGAAATGTAAGGTCCGCTCAAAAATAGTGGAAAGACAGACCACCTCTCATCTTTAGAGTATCGAGGAACGTTGTTCTTGCGAGAATGCCGATCAATATCTAGCATGAGTATCTTATCGTCGGAAACGTTCTCTTTTCTTTTCAATCGGGCACCCAGTTGAGACTTATCATTTTTCATGTTTATTACTTCATAATTTTCAAAGAAGTTTTCTACGAGTGTATTTTGCGGCGACTATCTCTAAACTTGCGAAGTTAGGATCTTTAACGTTATCGGGATATAGAGATCCCTTACCAGCGCCGCGATTGGCAAATTCAAGCATTAGACGGATGCAATCACCACTTAATTGATAAATAGCTCGCGAGAATTTCTCATGAGCAAGAATTTCATAGAACAAGGGCAATTCGGGATCGTATAGAGGAATGGGAAGACCTGCGAGGATTTGACCTAGCGAGATTATGATTTTCTGATCATCACACTGATGATCAGTAAACAATTTTGCAGAAAGAATAGATGAAGATTCTTGATTGGGAATAGTAGATAAGGTGAAACCCTTATCTTGTAATTTCTTTTGAGTTTCATCAAAAAGGGTTTCATATTTACGACCAGAAGGAGCCATTCTTAGAATATGGGAATGATTAGAGAACTGAAGATCAAGAGAAAGAAGAAAAGGAAGATTTGATGAGCGAAACGCAAATTGCGGAGGAAGAGAGTTGAAGAAAAGTTGCGAGAGGGAAGGTAAAAGAGAAGAAGAGGAGGGTGAGAAAACTATATATAGAGAGAAGAATTCTCGAGAAACAAATGCATTTAATGCGAGATGGGTCGTGAATGGTCAAGAAAAAACGGTTGAAAGAGACGTGTCAAGAAAAGAGTGGAAGAAGAAACATGTGTAATAAATTCCGTGTAAAAGTACGGGATTATAACAGATAAAGATGAACAGTTGCGGCATTTCAAAATATTGGTTCTCATGACATTCTCTTCTTCGCGAGAGAGAAGACATGAGAAGAGGCAAGATGTAGGATCGAGAATATCGCGACATCAATACTTCGCGGGATAAATAAACAAGTATGCGTCATTGCGAGGGTGTCATTAGAAGAGTAAAATAAATGACGCAATGAATGACGACAGCCAAAACATGAGAAAAGTGTGAAGATCTAGCGAAGTTTAGGAGAGTTGCGAGATTGTATACTTGTACACTTGCGAAATATCGCAAGTCGTTCCGAAAATAAAGGACAGCTTAGCTGTCATCCATTGTATACTACCCTATATAAAGAGTCGAATAAGTCAATTGTAAAGGGGGGATTCTTTTCAGAGTGTTGGTCAAGTCATTAGGAGAGAGAAAGTTTGTGGTGATTGTAATTTCTTTAGCTCTTTTCTATTTTACCCTAAAAACATTCAAGGAAATAATCAATAAAAATCAGTGTTATTCATCTTCAAATGTCTTAGTTGTGTGGATTATTGTGAGGGGTGTAGTGTAGGATTTCCTGCAACTACACGATTTGTGATTGAGTGTTTCTTAATCAATCGCATAGTTCTTGAAAGTCAGATGAACCAATTCTAAACTTGTTTGGAAGTGTGGCAAATCGGTTTCAAGGTTGTAGGCATGAAAGAGGGCTTACAAAGTAAGGATGTCGGCATACTTTAAACATGTGCAGTAATGTTTATATTTTATTGTTCAAAGTTATTCCTTAATAGCTACAGGAAGAAAATCCTAGGATCGAAATAAACAAGTTAAGAATCTTTTATTTAAGGTTGTTAATTTTATTTTAGGAAAATGAGAATTACTAATGTGCATTTACTATTTGAGATTTTCCAAAGAGATTTTCGATCATTATTTTGGACAGAGCATTTCCAGGAATTATGGAAACCGAATTTGGAATGTATTGAATATGTTTTAGAATATTTTCGGTTTTGGAAATTTCTTGGTGTCCAAACTTCATTGTCTATAAATACTTGAAGTTTGCATTTCTAGCAAACTAATCCTTCGTGACAACAAACTTCCTTGGTTGTGTTGTTACTGGTGTAGCCGCCTATTCGGAGAGGAGAGTAACCTAATCAGGCGAAATCTCTTACGGACGCTCAGTTTAAAGTCTTCTTTGCGATTGAAAAGCTCTACGAGTACCGTTGGTGGGAAAATAGATAATTGCGGTTTATCTTTTGTTTTCGATTGATTTGATTGACTAACGGTGGTTGAACTTTGATTGCACCTAGTTTGTTTATGCTTGAGAATCTTCTCTTCTGATATAAGATTCACTCAAACTAGATCGAAGTTTCGACATGGATCTTTAGACTGTTATTAGTGCTAAACACGATCTTGTGATAATCCATTGTTAACAGACTCCGTTCTGTGCGTGATTGATCACAAGAGATTCAAGTGATTGTGTGCAGGTGTTTATTGAAGATCTAAGAAGATTTGAAGACAAAGAAGATATTGAAGATTTCTGATTTTGGGTTCATAATCTTTGGTGTGCACAATACTTGTTTCGGTATAAGAGGATCCAACTATAATCAGTTTACCCTCGTGGTAGATTGGATTGATTAGTTGTGTAGATCGGCATCAATACAATTCTTTGTGATTAAAAGTATTGATTGCAAAATCTTAACGATTACCTTTGGTAATTGAACATAAGATAGATCTAAGAACCTGACGAAGGAGTTTCTGTTAAGATAGACAGAAGAGCCTTTGTCCAACTCACATCACTTGGTTGAAGAGAGTTGATACCAAACAGATTTGGTGTTCCTTTACTGTTTGGAATACGAACCAAAGGAATTGTTCCAAGTACGTGACTTATTCATAGGTCGGAAGCGTGAGAATACAGACGGAACTAGGTGAACTATAGGTTTAGTTGCTTGGTCTCAACTATACGAAGTTAGGTTTAATTTTGTGTAGCGGCTTAATCCTGAGAGTATTCAACAAGGTCCCGGGGTTTTTCTGCATTTGCGGTTTCCTCGTTAACAAAATCTTGCTGTGTCATTTACTTTATATTTCCGCATTATAATTGTTTTATTTATTTTTATTTTATTTTGTTTTAAATCAAATTACAGAACCTTTGGTTGGCAGCCGAGCAACAAGCTGAGCACCAACCCCTTTCTGAATAACAACACCCAGTCTATGGAAAATAAAACTACCTAAACCACTACCAGCGTCATTGTTAACTAAACAATTCTTCAAACGCTTGAAAAAACAAATAAAATCTTCACTAATCTCCCCTAATGTAGTGAAAGCTAAGACACCCAAACCATATCCATGAGAACCACATTCAGACAAATATTTAGTACGTTTGCGCGAAATTGCTCTCGAGATAGCCTGGCCTGGGATGAAGGCACGAACTCCATCACCAGTAAAGGGTGAGACACCAGTGACATCCATACACACATCTTGACCGTTCTCCCAATTGAGCACAAGGATATCCATTTGGATGTAAATCATTGTTATCATCGATAAAATACCCAAAGCCGCTTCTTTGCGCGCAGGTACACTCGCTTTATAACAGATGTCAGTAACTACATCACGAACTAAGTCATGGCGAAACTTAATTCCAACATCCTTAGCACAATGAAGCGCATGATCCCCGTAAATGTCTATTGGTTTATTGCAACAAGAAAATAACCCGCCTTCGACGAACAAAGGAATACCAAGACGATAGCATACTACAGCTCTGAATTGACGGGGGCCAAGGCATTGATCAAGCCCACTGATGGGAACAACCAAAAGGAAATCTTGAGCATGTTTGATCTGGTTACAATGCCACAACATTGAATCTCTTGCAGATAATGTAAACTGGACAGGGATTCGCTTCTTGATTGCGTCAAAATAAGTGACTTTGTGGAGTGCATAGAGGGGGGTGCAGTGTCATCGACGCAATAATTGAAGGCAAACCACATACCTGAATAAAATTCTGAAGAGCCAACTGGTAGGCAGCACCATTATCCGTTAAGAACAAACTACCAAGTATCACCTTTCGCGTCGAGGCAGTCTGACTCTGGGAGGCAAGATAACGAAGAGTGCAGTGTACGTCATAATGTATACACCAAGGCCACCATCTTTGATAGGTAATGTAGCTAATATCTGTTGCAAAGGACCGAAAACCGCTCCATCTCCTGTGATCAGAAGTCTCAAATACTTGAGTAAGTGATCGTCAAAGAGGTCAGTGGCTTATTGTATAGCAGCAGGGTTGGTGGTGCGCATAGCAAAATATAATATAGAAACACCAACACAGTTACGAAGCAGTAACATCTCACTATGAGGGTCCTTGAGTTTCTTGATAGCCGACATTAGCTGAATAGTCTTGTTCACCCTGCCCAAAACCATATCACTCATGAAATCCATGTCCAAACTCACTGGCCCCCCTAAAAGCTTGACACCTTTGTCAGGACTCCCAATGTCTTTGGGGAAAACACCCTCCTCAAGGCTGCGTTGATCAAGTGTAGGCCAAAAGACCTCAGTTTTCTTGATATTAAGATGCAAGCCCCTACTCGGTCCTTTAAATTCTATAATACTCAATGCCTTGGCACCTCCAACGTGTCACCGACGATAGTACCATCATCAAGAACCATGCATGTAAATCGATCTTACAACGAGACGCAATGGACTTCACTAGAGGGTGAAGTGTCAGAGCAAACAGAAGGGGACCGAGAGGATCACCTTGCTGAACACCAAGCGCAGAAGACATGATGTACTGATCATAGAAGAGTTTAGCAGGACTAGCATAACAGAATTCAACCCAACGAGAAATACCTGGACAATGAAGCCGAACCTCTCTAATGAGATGAGACATCCACACCATATTGAAAGCATTCGAAAAGTCAATAAGCAACATTGACATCTTATCCGAGTGCCCTCTCAACTCCAGCAAACCATTTACCACGTGAAGTATACTTTCTCCCCCTACTGGCACACCAACCCCGAACTGGTGATCCCCTAAATAGGATGACATGGCCTTACCGACAGAGAATGCAGCAACCTTTGAGACCAATCGATGCCAGACAATGCCTATCGCAATGGGCCTCAGTCTACCTCCAGGTTTGAGCAAAGGCGTAAGAGGTGCACTAGCGATGAGCTCCCCAAAAACCTTAGGGCACCTGCCCGCCAACCAAAGGTTGACCACTCCCGTAATCGAAGCCAACAAATCCTCGCCCATCGCCTTGCTGCACCACTCAAAGCGTCGAGCGGATATTGTGCGCGCAAACCATCACGACCACAAGAAGTTCCTCTAGGGAAACTTACGATCGCACCACTGCATGACGACCCTTGAATCAACCGTGGATCGGATCACAACCAAAATCTTCATCTCGGAATGAAAGGAGGTGGAGCTTCGGGATGCTTGGATTGTAATTCGGTTAACGTGTTCTCACCGCGGGGAGCAACACCGTTCGAAGACAATACACGAATCGCCGCAGCATAATGCCCATATTCAATCTTTTTCCTGCAAGCACTTAAGTTGGCCACTTCCGGCTTCTTCTCACTGTCTTGTTTGGTATTGTGTTGTTGGCTCGGCAGGTGAAGCAATTTGGTAATCAATTTATAACAGCCCCCTGGTTCTTTCCAAGCCAACAAGGCCTGCTGAATGGCAGTGACTTGAAGTCGCTTTCGATTATACGACTTTTCGTCGGCTTTGGGCCTGTAACGTACCAAAGTGCAGATGGGGAGGAGAAGTAAACGAATCCAGGCAGTTTCATCCAAAGGTTTAGTCATCACACTATCCAAACAAGCCTTCAAAGTACGGGAAAAGCTAAGCCTGCACTTGTGTGGAATACTAGAAACCGTGGAAAATTGGCACCGGGAAAACGGTAGCAAAGCAAACTAGGGGTGAGAGAAAAAACCTCATCAACCAATGCCATATCATCGCAACTATCAGGGACCATGAATTTTGAAGCAACCACAGGTTCGATCACCACAGGAGAGACTGCAGGTCTGTCTATTCCATGAAGAAGAAAATCTGCAGATGTGCCGTTAAAAGGACCTGCAATAGTGTCGCAATGAATACCCAGTCCTTTGCAGGGAGACTTCTAGGCATGAAGGGTCATACACCGGCTGCAAATCCACATTCGCAGCTGCTGTAACATAGTTTCCCAAGCACTGAAAACCTCAGCGTCGTTGGTGATGATATCTCTGCAACGTGCTCCATTGTCTTTCGTGAACGAATGTCTATCCCGCAAATGACATAAGATAGAACCCCTAGCATAACCTCTTCCATTTATTCCATTCTGGCAGCCAGCGAATTGTTTTATTATAATTAAAGTAAATTACACAAACGTTAATTCCTATTTACTTGATAAGCAATCCTATAGTGTTTGGTTAAGTCCGAACCTTTGTATCAAGTAAACATACTTCGTTGTTGTATTGTCTCGATCTCGTATCCATATACGATCACACGAAGTTTGAACCGATTAATTGTATTGTCTCGACTCAGTCCATAGAAAATCACTTTCGGAGAAAGGACTTATAGGTAGGAAAAGTTTTAGCTTGAGGTATATTTGGGTACCCTCGCCTTTTCATCTTTAACTTCTGCTTGCTCAAAATTTAGCATTTAGTACAACAACATCCATTTCTTGTTACATTGCCTCGCAAATTTTTAAGTATTAGCCACGAACTTATATCTTTAGTTGCTTATATAAAGAGAGCATCAAAATTCAATTTTACAACTGGAGATTTTGCAAATTTCATTGACTTATTATTGCTCATAGTATTTTCATTTATAATGGTGTATTTCCGGATAAAACTACAGATCTCCACTCTTGCAAATCATTGTAAGCCACGTGAACAACCCGAGCTGCACATTTTCAAAGATAAGCAGACATCCGACTTTCCAAATCTCTTGGTGAGTAAATCCAGATTATTTAAGAGTGTCAACATTAAGGTTATTCACATTTATAACTTGAGAAATATTGAACTATCAATCGTTGAACACTATTGTTAGAGCATAGCTCGGTTGAACCCACCAAGCGTTGGTATGTCAAATTTGGTTGTCATATTTTAGTGAACCAAAACTCTTTTAAAGAATCTCTTGATTATTTTACTAGAGTCAACTTCGTATAGGTTAGCTAGAAAGTTATTAGGATATGAGACATACAAGTATTACTCGGAGACTTGAAGAATGTGAAGAAGTAAAGAACTACAACGAAGACATCATCCTTCCTCTTGAGGTTAGTAATATTTTGACTGAACTGCTTCATTCCTAACGTATCTTTCAAGTCGTGCTACATTGAAAACATAACTGCGAAGCTGTGAATGATTATACTCTAGTTAGACGTACTATTAAAGAATTATAATACGAAGTATAACGCCTGTCTTTTGAATTTCGTATATAAGACATCGACATAATTGTATGAATGCTATTGTGATTATGTATGGGTATGGGTGAAGATTTCTCCCTAGGAAACAATGTTTTACATTCCTTTAAAGGAAGCACATTCATAAACTTGTTTTGTGAATCGAAATGGAAATCGCTAGGCTTATTGGTATTGTTATTCATTGCAAATATTTGGATTACCAATATGTTTGTTTAGTATAACCGCTCATAACTTGTTTATGTATCTTTGTAAAACTAATCACAATGCCTGACTTATGTATCGGTATGACTTTTATTAGTGAAACCAATCTTAAGTAATCACCTTAGATGGTATGATCGATATTTGTAATTGGTGTGACCAATCTTAGTCATTGGGTAAGTGATCCTAGTACTTGGTGTGACCGATCACAAGAGAATATGTAATCGATCCTTGTAGTAGGTTAACAAGTCTTAGTAATTGGTGTAACCGATCCTATGACTTGTGCAACCAATCACAAGTAATACCATGAGATTGTGGTAACCGATCCTGTTACTTAGTTAACAAAGTTTTGGAAACTATTGTGACCGATCCTAGTAGCCACACGAAGGTAAAAACGAAACTTGTTTTTGGTAGAATCGTTAAACCCATGATTGTTTATTTGCTATTTGATCAATCACATAGTTCTTGGAAATCAGATGAACCAATTCTAAACTTGTTTGGAAGTGTGGCAAATCGGTTCCAAGATTGTAAATATGCAAAAGGATTTACGAAGTAAAGATGTCGACATACTTTGAACATGTGCACTAATTCTTATCTATTATTGTTCAAAGATATTCCTTAATAACTAAAGGAGAATCCCGAATCGAAATAAATTGAGAATCTTCAATTAAGGTTTTTAGTTTTATATGCTTTTAATTTCCAGCAATTAAATGCATATCTTTAGAAAATAAAAATTGGTAATGTGCATTTACTAATTGGAGATTTTCTATTGAGATTTTGGTCAATATTTGGACAGAGCATTTCCAGGAATTATGAAAACCGATTTGGGCGTTTATTGCATATCTTTGAGAATATTCGGTTTTGGAAGTTCCTTGGTGTCCAAACTTCCTTGGTCTATAAATATTGAAGTTTGCATTTCGAGCAAACTAATCCTTGAGAAAAAAAACTACCTTGTTGTGTTGTTACTGGTGGAGCCGTCTATTCGGAGAGGAAAGTACCCTAATTAGGCGAAATCTCTTACGACCTCTCGTTTTAAAGACTTCTTTGGGATTGAGAAGCTGTACGAGTACCGTTGGTGGGAAACTAGATAATTGCAGTTTATTATTAGTTTTCAATTGATTTAATTGACTAACGGTTGTTGAAATTTGATTGCACCTAGTTTGTTTATGCTTGAGAATATTCTCTTATGATATAAGATTCACTCAAACTAGATCGAAGTGTCGACGGGGATCTTTAGACTGTTTGTATATCTAAAGACGTCTTGTGATAATCCATCGTTACTTGAGACTCGTATGTGTGATTGATCACAAGAGACTCAAGTTGTTTGTGTGCAGTGTTTATTGAATATCTAAGAAGATTTGAAGACAAAGAAGATTTCTTATTTGAGTTCATAATCTTTGGTGTGCACAAAACTTGATCTGTTTGGGGATCCAACTATAATCGGTTTATCTTTTGATACATTGGATTGATTAGTTTCGTAGATCAGCATCCGTATTTAGTATCTTGATCAGATCCTATTATTGATTGCATAGTCTAAACAATTACTTTGGTAGTTGTTGAATAGATTGATCTAAGAACCCGACAAAAGAGTTTATTGGGATAAACAGAAGAGCCTTTTGTCAAACTCATATCACTTGTTTGAAAAGAGTTGTTACCGAACAGATTTGTTGTTCCTTTACTGTTTGGAATACGAACCAAAGGAATTGTTCCAAGTGCGTGACTTATTGCAAGTTGGAGGCGCAGGGTTACTGAGGGAACTAGGTGAACTATGCTTGGTCTCAACTATAAGAAGTTGGTTTAGATTTTGTATAGATGCTTAATTCTGAGAGTATTCAATTATGGACAAGGTCCCGGGGTTTTTCTGCATTTGCGGTTTCCTCGTTAACAAAATCTTGCTGTGTCATTTACTTTTATTTTCCGCAATTATAATTGTTCTTATTATAATTTAAAGTAAATTATACAAACGTTAATTCCTAATTACTTGATAGAATCATATAATGTTTGGTTAAGTCCGAACCTATTATCAAGTAATCATACTTCATTGTTGTATTGTCTCGATCTTTTATCCATAGTCAATCACGCAAGTTGTTTTGTTGTCGTATTGTCTCGATCTCGTATCCATAGATAATTACACGAAGTGTGAACCGATTCGTTGTATTTTATCGACTCAGTCCATAGATAATCACTTTCGGAGAAAGGACTTATAGGTGGAAAAGTTTTAGATTGAGGTTTATTTGGGTACCCTCGTCTTTTCAACTATAGTAGCAACCGACTGGCTTAACATACGATCCATATCATTCCAAACTTATTTAGCAAAAATATAATTTATAAAGATACGGTGCATTCTATCAACATCATTATTACAGAAAGGATAATTATTATTATTATTATCAACAGAAAAATATCTAGCAATCCTATCACCAATAGGAAAGCACCCTTTTAAGCATTAGGGACTTCTGGTGACATTTTACATTTCCATTGTTCCATTGCTTTCCAACATGATTCGAATTGATAGTGCGAGGACAAATGTTATTCTGAATAGCTCTATAAGTGGACTTTATACGTGTCTCAAACCAAAAACTCAATGTGTCTTAAACTAAGCCATACGGTGGGGTATATATTGGTGAATAAAAGTGGAGAATACTAATTCTTTGTCATTATGGCACAAGTAATATTACCGAGGAAACTGTATACTTGATCGTTTATAGTGTTTACACAAATCGATTAGAAAAATACCTTAAACGATTGTCGCTTTATATAATAACAAGAAATTAGATGAATGACATAGGTCAAAACTGACAAACACAATATTACTGACTATAAAGCAGGTGTCGTTACGGTTGGACAAAGCTGCTTCCTAGATTTTTTTAGGGAGGAGATAAACCTATCGTTGTGGTTGTACGTATAAATTTTATAAGTGTGTTGATGGTGGATTTTTTACGAAGGCTAAATTCGTTAAACCGTATAAAAAATATGTATCTATGACATCATCATAAACATATATAAAAGTGTATGTCTTCATATTCAGCAATAAAAGTGAATTGGAGTCTTGTAATCTCATCAAAACAATAATATATGATGGCAATATTAGAGTCTCTGAGGCAGAGCTTTCAATAATCCATATCATTTATGCTTAACAGCTCAGCATATCTTCCTGTATTCCGAATTCATTCAAAATTCATCTCTGGTTGCTGCAACTCTTCCTAGATGTTCATAATAATACAAAATAATATTCAGAACGAATATGATACTGACATCTCATATCTCAATTCTCGAATCAATTTAATGCTCATAGACAGATTGTCTGCTAGTATAGAGCGACTAATTAAAATATGATGTTGCCATCTCATATCTCAATTCTCGAATCAATTTAATGGCCCTAAACAGATTGCAACTAGTATAGAAAGACTAATTAATTAATTCTAGTGTTGCATATTCATTGAATGAATTCTTAGAAAAGAAAATATTTTCTTAGAAAATATCGAGGATGAACCTTTTATGATCATTCATATTATTATTTTCGTCATTCAAATTACTCATGACCTTCAGATTGAGAAAGAACAACATGATAATACAATTTATACTGCTATGTTTTTAAAATTTGGGTACATTTTCATTAACGAATAATGAGTGTCTTTTTGTTCATGGCTGAATATTTTTACCCTTTTAATACTTGCTTCCTATTACATCGCGATTAATATGGTGGAAGCAAGTGCTAGAATGTGCAAAAACTTATAAACAATTGTCTCTTGATTAGTTATCTAGAAAATAACATCAATTGAGCAACATAGCAAGTAACAAGGAATTATATCATGGAAGAGTCATCAACTGAAGTATACTAAATTCATAAAAGGTTTGAAACAAAACAAAATATGAAAAAATATATGAATTTTCTAATGTATATTCCGACAGATGAGTGGAATCATGTGTTTTAAATATCGGGGATTTACAGCAGCTACAAAAAAAACTTAGCGGAGTTCTCGAAACTCGAAACAAAGGTTTTTTCATTCTGAACAAGCATTTGTTATTAATATTATTTATTTATAGGTCTCGAAAACATGTAGTTTTAAAACTTAGATTACTTGAATATTTTATACAATTAATTGGTGGAATCTGAATCCCCGATCTTTCTCTTAGTTCTTTCTTTATTTATATTTTATTAGTGCTAATTAATATTTTCTTATTTTTAGCTCATAATTTAATTAGGAATTGAGGGTAACAATACTGCAGTCCCTGTGGAACAATCCTGTATTTTGCATATCATCTCATCGAAAGTCGTGCACTTGCGGTGTTATAATTAAAATCACATCAGTATGCATTATGTATCAACTTTTGATATCAAATATGTGCATGTTATACAAAACTAAAACCAACCTGAAAGATAAAATAAAATGATTTTATCATCTCATCGTGTATTGGATTAAGTTTATACCAACAAAGGGTCATAAACAAAGAAAACCCTAAGAAAAAGAGAACAAAAAGAAAACAAAAAGAACGATTTCATTATCTTATGCAGAGGTCACCAACCACTGCAAAACAAAACTCAAAAAAAAAAAAAAAAAAAAACTAAGGATAGGAATACCAAAAGGCATGATTTCAAAATATTATTATGTGATATTATTTCCACTTTTTTGGAACAAACTTTTCATATGAACGCTGATGGGTAAATCTTGATTTACAACTTATAATGCTTTGGCTTTCTTCTTTTAATCATAATTAATTTGAGTGTTGTTTGATTACAAATCTGTGATTCTGTTTCCCTGTTCATCTCCTGAAAGAGCTATTCATCCCGTAGTGATACTAATCAGAAGGTTGATAAAAAAACAAAAAAATTGTTTGGATTTTCGCATTGGCTACCCCCTGAATGTCCTGTCTTGTGAATTGGGTTTGGAATGGATGGTATAGAAATGGGTTTTTAATATTTTGGACCCAGGAATTTTATTCTGATTGTTGTGTCAAGTTTTGGTCTAAGAAGATTTTTGTTTGTTCTGAAATCAGGATTTCAAAATCTTCAAGGTTTTGGGTTCTCTTTTCGAACTCAACCTAATAGAAGAAGATGGGAAATTTGATTTTTCAATCTCTAGATTTTAGCACAAACTTTCAAAGTTTCTTATCCTTTTCTATATCTTGATTTTCTTGTCATTACAGAAAGCAAAACTTGAATGTCAAAGTGTGTAATTGCGTTTAATTACTTCATCCCAACTCATGTTTTCTAAGATTAAATGCAAGTTCTGTACAAGGGTCACGACACATGGAAATTCCATAAAAGTGGAAATAATATCACATAATAATATTTAAAAGTTATGTAATGTTTATAATTTTTTATAACAATTGTATATTTGGATAGCCGAATATTTATTTGTTGCAGTATTTTGTCAAAAAAATATTGTGTATATCCTGAAAATTTTATTTGACGAAAAATACGAAAAATTCTCCATGTTTAATATGGAATGAGTAATATTAAGAAAAATAATAGTACAATTTACTCATGATTGTCTATCGCACTTTCTTGTTAATATTGTTTTGCTTAACATATATCATGTTCAAATACTCCAGGATTTTGTATTAAAGATTTATTTTTTAATTGTTGGACAGGATTAACAATCAATTATTGTATGGAACGGAAGCATGTTTCGATTAACTGGTAAGCATTCACAATTTTATGTGTATTGATTTTCAATTTTAATCATTGATTTAAATTTGATTAAAAACTTTTTTACTTTCGTTTGAATTGTAATTGTAAGTTGTTATCAGGGTCGGTTTAATTATTAATAGTTTGGAATTGTTAATAGGATTAGTTTAGCTTTAAGTAGTGTAATTAGACATTGGACATTAGACAATTTGTTTAATTATGATAATTTTGTGAAAAAATCGTGATGGACAATGCATATCTCGATGTGATTTTGTTTCAGTTTATTTTTTAATTTTATTGCAATGTTATATAATAATTATTTATGTTGTACCAATTTTTTGATGTGTTTTTGAAAATATTATGAGATTTTACAAGATTTAGTTTAAAAAAATCTTGCATGTGATTGGCCAAAAATTGTAGGGAAGTAAGAGGAATTTTTTTCGATTTCTCCAATCAACTCACAAGTATTAGTGGGTGTAGTATCTAAACTACACGATTTTTTTTTGTTGAATCTTTTTCCTGATTATTGAATTGTACAATAGTATCAATTCAGGTACTCTTCTAAGACCGATTGAAAGCACGAGTGGTTGTGTAGGAATAGGCAGCCTATTTTTAACCAATGGAAGTGGTGGTGGAGGAGGAGGCGCTAATAGAGAAAGAGGCGGTGGTGGTGGTGATGCCAAAGATTTGTTTTTAGCCATTGGAAGTGGAGGTGGTGTTCCTTCACTACTCTCTGATTTTCAGTTTCTAATCCTTGAATTCTATTACCAAAAGTTAAATTTTTAGATGAAATTCCAACACAATATTGTTTTAACTCAATGCTAACTGCTTTGAGACGAGATTCCCTTTATCTGAATTTGATTTCAGCAGCATTCAGTTGGCAATTTTGAACATTAGCAGAAAAACAAGTAGGAACATATGAAAAAACTGTTTTAGGTTTCTTTGCTGCTGGTAATGGTAACTGAGATGATTGACGTTTTGATGATGATAATTTATGGAAACCCATTGATGCTCGTTTAATTTTTGTTCTAAAGTTTCTCTTACTTGGAATTTGGAAGTATAGCAGTGATTCAGTGAAAATTAAGTTGAGAGAGTATTTTGTTTTTTAAAATAGAAGGAGATAACTTACAAGGATAATATAATACTTGGGATGTAAAAAATATAAGTGTACTGATTGGTGAGAGAAAAAAAGGAAACTGGAATGAACGATATGGATTTAAGGTTTTCAAAATGGAAACTAGTTGTACGTATCTTCCCTTTTCTTGTTTAAGGAAACTTAATCAACGATGCATAGTTCAGTTCAGTAGTCTCAAATCTCATTTACCGCATTTAGAATTGGTGGCCCTTAACTGAAGGGGTTATATGGATGAACTTATGTCCATTTGTGGAAAAAGAAGGAGAAAAAAAACTTATGTCCATTTGTCAGGAGCCCAATCTTTAGTCAAGAAGGGATATGTAAGAACTTGATCACATGGATTTTTACAAGGTTAAATTTTTTTTCCCAATAAGTTCTTAATAAAAATGAATAAATAATAAACATAATATTTTTGTTTCCAAATAATATCAAGAACATCATGCTTAAAAAAGTTAAAATAATAAATATAGAATGAGCAAAAAGAATCATAGGAGGTTTGAAGATTAATACGAACGCGAAATTGGGAGATATAAAAAGGAATTGGGGATATAAGAAAAGGACAAAAAGTGGATCCAAATATCAATTCGGGGTCACCCCTTATCTAAGTATTTTACGTAATACATAATCTACCCCTCACTAATCAGGATTAATGATTAATAATAATTAGTAAAATCATAAGATTTTTTAATAAATGATTAGTGTGTGTTTTATTTGAATTTGGGTTAGTGAGGTGAGAGTAGAAGGAGGGAAAAATATTTTGAGAGAGAAATTTTTTTGGGAAAAATGGAGGATGATTGTAAAGAGAGAATTGCTGCTGCTGATCACAACTACACGCGTATCATTAAAAGAGGGCCGGACGAGAAGCCCCTTCAAATATTCATTTCGCATCCTTTGCTCTCACAATAGGCAAATACATGTTGTGGTGTTCTTTTGATGGATTGCACCTACAAGACAAACAAATACAATATGCCGTTGTTTAACATCGTGGGGCAAACCTCGGACAAGGTAACATTCACATTGGCTTGGTGTTTAATGGAAAACGAGATGGAATATAATTATCATTGGGCATTACGATAATTGAAATTGTTCTTCCGGGAAAATCAACTTCCAAGGGTCATCGTAACCGATAACGATGACGCATTAATGAAAGCAATATCCGACGTCTTCCCGGACGCACAAAATTTCCTATGTACGTATCATATACGTAATAATGTGATAAAAACTTGCCATGCCTTGTTTGAACCCGCAAAGGCGGATATTAAGAAGAGAATAATGGTACAACTAGAGGAAGATGTTCGAAAGAACAAACTATCCCCCGAAGAAGAAGAAGATGAGAGAGGCTAGATAAAGGAGCGAGTGGACAAAGAACATGCGGAAAATCATAAAAAGTGGTTGGAATTTCTAAGAGATTGGGATAAAGTTTATTGGTCTCTTACCGAGGTTATGTACGAAAAGAGATTGGAGAAGTTTATTGCCGATTGGAACGAAGTTTATCCGGCTGCCGTCTGGTATTGTCGGACTCAATGGTTGGATAAGTTCAAGGAAAAATTTGTGCGTGCATGGACAAACCGGTATAGACACTTCAAGAGTGAAGCAACTAGTGCAGCTGAGGCCGCTCATGGGAGATTTAAAGATCTCATCCAGTCCGGTCAAGGCAATATGGTTACGGTCACCGAGGCAATGGAGCAATACTTTAAGCAAGATATCAATAGGATCAAGGAGGCTTTTGAGAAAAGCTCAATGGAAAGGATGACTCAATTTCTTCGTTATGGTAAGTTGCTCCAGGAATAGAATTCAACGTCTCTCATTGGGCAATAAAACATATGATGAGACAAATGGAATATGAGAAAAATTACGGAAAACTGGGTGATGTGTGTATTTGTCCCAACATGTGTTCATTGGGGATTCCATGTCGTCATATGCTTGTGAAGTATGAAGAAGTGATACCTATTGAGGTTATTGATCCGTTTTGGAAGCAACTATCTTTCGACCCTCCCCCTTCGGGAGATCCCGGGCAATCTCCATGGGATACGAACAAAGCAAAGGAATTCTTCGAAGCTTACTCACGTGGCACCTCGGTAAGCCAACAAGTCTTGTTGAGCCAACTAAGGCTAATTACTCGTCCATGGTCGCACAAAGCAAAGAGCCAAGAAAGGGAGATCCAATAGGTAGACCAAAAACTAAAAAAAAAAAGGAAAAAAAAAGGTAGAATTGAAATAAATGACTCAACGTGAAGAAGAACTTGTGGCGAGTAAGAAACGAGATCTAACCGCATGTGAGATTTCGTAACAAAGGTTCATGGAAGCGCAGGTTCCAAACAAAAGAGGTAGGCCGAGGAAGGAACCGCTAAGTCAACAGCAAACGAAGGACTCCGTATCCACACCAAAAGCCAACTCATCGGAGGTTCCAACGAAGAGGGGTAGGCTGCCAAAGGTATCAACATCAAGTGTCAAAGAACAAGAAGGTGAGCATTTCGAAGCCATACCCATAGTCGATCTGGTGTGAGTTCCAAGGAAAAGGGGTAGGCCGCCGAAGGTATCATCATCAAGTGACAAAGAACAACAAGGTGAGCATTCCGAAGCCATACCCGTAGTCGATCTAGCGGGAGTTACAAGGAAAAGGGGTAGGCCGCCAAAGGTATCATCATCAAGTGTCAAAGAACAACAAGGTGAGCATTCTGAAGCCATACCCATAGTCGATCTAGCGGGAGTTCCAAGGAAAGGGGTAGGCCGCCAAAGGTATCATCATCAAGTGTCAAAGAACAACAAGGTGAGCATTCCGAAGCCATACCCATAGTCGATCTAGCGGAGGTTCCAAGGAAAAGGGGTAGGCCGCCAAAGGTATCATCATCAAGTGTCAAAGAACAATAAGGCGACGAGGCAAAGGTGGTGACAAACCAAAGTGATAGCAAAGTTGATGTAGTTTTAGTTCCAAGGCAAAGGGGTATGCCAAGGAAGTACGGACTCCCATCACATATCGAAGACATTGCAAGTGTAGAGATTGCAGAGGATGGTTTGGATATATTATTGTTACAAAAGGGTAATATGAAGATGTATAAGGATCCCAGAATAGGTAGGACAATTATAAGTTATCATACCAAGACACAGTCTTACATAGACCAACTTCCTGAGGTTATTCGCGAGTATATTTTATATACGGATGATGTCGACGGAGATGGGAATTGTGGCTATCATGCTGTGACTGAAAAATTAGGAATCTTTGACACGGCGGTTAGTAGAGGTATGACACCATGCCAATATGTTAGAATGAGGATGGACGAACAACTTGTGAAAAAGAGGAGCTTTTATGAGCAATTGGTTGGTGTAGGCGAGGGGTTTGATGATATGCATGCTCAAGTATTTGGGCCCGAGCAACATATGAACTTTCTTCCTTCTGAATATTGGATGAGAATGCCGCCTTGTGGGCATCTAGTGGCGAATACATTTAGATGTGTTTTTCATTATTTTACCCCCACCGTAGAAGTAAAATTTACCCCAAAGTGGCAAAAATGCGAAGGATCCCTTAAGAAGAGAAGAGTTGTTTTGGCGTTCGTGAACGGTAATCATTTCGTTATTCTAAAACTCAAAGAAAATTTTCCATTGACACATATCTGTGGGATGATTAAAAACAAGGGTCTAGATCCCAATATCTGGAAGGGATGGATGGCATCGTATGAGGAGAATCACCAATTTTGGGATGCGTTGGCCTTATCAAAAAAACCGCTCCAAGAGGAGAAGATGCAACCCATTACGTGTGGAGGCAACGATGAGTAATTTGGATTTATGTGGTTCAGTAGTACGCAATGTTTTGTTTTTTTGGAAGTCTGAATTGTAAACATTAAATCATATTATTCCGGAACTTGTGTACCGGCGTAGACTTTCTTTTGAACCCATGCCGGAAATGCAGAAAAAACTTCCAGAGAAATCAGTGACCTTTACGGCATTGAAATTAACATCATTACTGTGCTGGTTTTCTGTCAAAATCATATTTTTCATGGAGATTACAGAAAGCCGGCATAGTATCCAAACACAGTTAAATGTCGGAACTCTGTCATTTAGAGAACCAGCATTGTTGTTACTGTTCTCGAGCATGCCGGTACTGAAGAAAAACTTAGAAATTTAAGTGATCGGGCACATTCAAACTCTGTAAAAGAGGTAATTTGACACAAGTTTATCAACATAATAAATATAATAAAAATACTAGATTTTATACAAGAACAAACTCCAAAGTTATGTGGTTCCAAACCGAAAACAAATCAAACAAAAACCAAGTCAAGCAAAGAGTTTAGCAAGACACACAAACAAACACATTGTTCAAGACTCGCAAACAAGCATAAACCAACACTAGATTGTTCAAACCAAACTAATACTATAGAATAAACACACGATCACTCGGTTCTTGTCTTCTTGTGTACCCTCTTCTTCCTTTCGCCCCACAAGTCTTTTGCCTTCGGATCTTCAATTTTGTCCATCTTTTGCTCGACGTTCTCCATTTCTTTTCGGGTCAAGCACCTCTCCTTTCTTGTTCTTTTTCTTAAAGAACTTTGACAAATTTCCAATCCGCCGATCGTTAAGGTAATTTTAAACATGTACTTAGTATGTACAATTGTATAAGTTCATAGACATAGATTAAAAGAATGGTAATGAACAAGATGTACGTACCAACAACGTAACGAGCTGTAATTGATTTGCCGATAACATTCAAGCCTAGAATGTTCTGAGCATCTTCAGAGAGGAAGGTCATCTCCCCAAAAGGGAAGTGCATGGTATCGGTTTCACCATGATACCTTTCGACGAAGCAATTGTGATAAGAATAATCAGGCTTCACATAATTTTCAACCAAAGCATATAGACCAGAATCCTTTACTATTGTTTGGACCTCTTCACATTCCTCGGACAAATTCCAACCATCCGCGGCTTGGTTTCGGCAAACACGCACAACCTTCTTATGATCCTACAATTAGGAGAGACAATACAATTAAGAGATTTTACATAAATACACAACAATACATATGTACAAGATAGAAAATGCTTACATATGTTTGATAGATAATACGAGCCCACGAGTGCTTGTATCCAAATAGTTTTTTTGGTTCCGGAGCTTCACCCCAAATTCTACCACGTTCAAGGTCAGGTATCATGTCATTAATATGAGGAAGGTGAGAACCTTTAACTTTCACTTTGACGTTGCCCTTCTTGCCATTGCCTTGTGTTGGTTGTTGACTTGTCCCACCAACTTCGCTTTGGCTTGCTAATTGACTTTCCTCTTCATCTTGCTCATCTTGATCATCGTGCTCACGGTTTGCAAGTCGACTACGATCACCACCACTCTCCCAAATTATCCCTCTTGTACCAGCCCCCAAACGTATCTTACGACCTTCATCTTTCCCAGGGAGGCGTAGGCGAGGAGTATCAAGACCGTCCTTCCTTCTTCTCTTAGTGACAACATCTTTAATTTTTCTTTTATTAGCTTCCTTTGCTTTTGACCTATATCGTAAGCACACGGAAAGCAATGAATATAAGACAACTCACCTTCAGTTTTAGTACCGGCATTGACTACCTTAAAATAAACCACGCCGGTACAATGTTCCGGCAGTACACATTGACTATCGACGGTGCCGGTACCAATACAAAGCAACCTAAAATCTATGACGGTATTGGTGACAATTTTCCTGTATGTTTTAAGTCTACTACCGGCATGCTCGAATTATTACAAAAGAATGCCGGTACCCAAAACCGGCATACAATGCAACCACAAATCTATGCCGGTACTGGTGACAAATTCATAAACTCTCCTGTATGTTTTAAGTCCACTACCGGCATACACGAATTATTATCAAAGATCCGGTACTAAAAATCGACACTTTGTATTCATCCTAGATTGAATGCCGGTAGGGAAAATTCAGTTTGGTGAATGGGGTTGGAAACCGCATCTTGTATTCATCCTAGATTGAATGCCGGAACACAAAACCGGCATTGTGTTCATACATATTTCAGTGCCGGTCCTCTCTGTAACTCAACTGTTTGAGTTAGGGTTCGCGATTCTAAACTAAACCCATTGCTATAAATCGATTTAAACACCTATAAAGTAGTTTAAAATCACTTACCTTCTCACGAAAGCCATATTTCTGAGTAGTTGATCGTCAGAGAACGTTGCTTCTTCGTCTTCTTGCTCTTGAGCAATCTTAGCAATTCTTTGCTCCTGTTTTTGTTGAGCAATCGATGTTGAGTTCGATTGGGCATTTGGTTTCTTTCGTGGAGGCATTATTTATGATTCGGGTAGGTTAATCGACGAAGAAATTTTTGAATCGACGATTAATCGACGAAGAACGGATGAAGAACGATGAAGAAAAAAAAAATCAAAAACCTAGGTCAGTGCCGGAACTGATTTGAGAATGGGGATAAATGGTTTGGTTTTTGATTTTAAGTTTTAGTATAAAGGGCATAATAGTCTTTTTATAGTGTTTTTTAATTAACCAAAGGGTATTTTAGTATTTTCATACCCAAAAATCACCCCTTAACACACACCATGGGTTGGGAGCAGTAATCAATATCCCCCAATTTCGCGTTCATTAATACCGCTAAAACTTGACTCATTCAAATTGGTAATCGTCTTGACTTGAATACTTTGGATGTGGAGCTTGGTTGCATGACTATCAAGTTACCTTTCATTTATCTGGGAAATGCCTCTGGGCACTAAGGCTAATTCTAAAGCTATTTGGGAACCTTCCTTGGTAAAGTTTGATATCAAACTTTTCGAGTAAAGTAAGACCTCAGTGTATAAAGGTGGTAAGCTTTACTATGCAGAAATGCATTTTATCTTCTTTACCTTTATATTACTTTCTATTTGTTCAAAGCCCCTGCTTCTGTTATTCTTCAATTAGAAAGAAAAATGAGAAACTTTTTGTGGGAGCACAAGGCTGGCTCAAAATGTTCCCATTTGTTCAAATGGAATATGGTTTGTGCTGAAAAGTAGAGGGCTTTGAGGGTATTAAACCTTAAACACATGAATACAGCTCTACTTGCTAAGTGGGTTTGGAGATTTGGGGTGGACAAAAATTAGTTATGGTATAAGATTATCTCTAAGAAACATGGTTCATTTACTTCAAATTGGTTACCTGGTAGAGTTTCTACAACTAGTGGCATCTCTTGTTGTAAAGATATAGTGGAGACTGGTAATTTGGTTAATACGCAATCTTATTTCTCAATTCGCCCGGGTGCTAATCCTCTTTTCCAGATCTTTTTAGATTAGCTAAAGAAAAAAATTCTTTGCTAGCTTCTCGCATTTCTAATGACGATAATTGGATTTGTGATATTAAAATAAGATTGCTCAACTTATAAACAAACCATTTTGCTTCTCTACTTCTTAAAATTTTGTGTTTCTCTGCCTATATTGAATACGTATCTGGATACAAGAAGATTTTTAAAACTTTGTGTTTCTCCTCCTCTATTGAATGCGTATCTGGATACAAGAAGATGGGATTTGGGTAATAACGGATTATTTTCTGCTAAAACTATTTATTCTCACTTGATCAAGTTTGATGGTGTTGTTGGCTTCCCGTGTAAGCATCCGGAACTCGATTATCCATCCCAAAATAAATATCTTTGTTTGGTGTGATTCGTGAAAAGCTAAGGATATATATGTTGGTTTGCAAAGGTATTCTTTTTGTACTATGTGTGGGGAATCTGGGGATGTTGTTAAAATAGATAATCATCTTCTACTTCATTGTAAAATTGTTCACAAGATTTGGATGTTGTTAATACCTTCCATCTGGTTCTGGACTTTGCCACGTACCATGTACAATTTATCTAAGAGGTGGAAATCAAGTTACAGTTATGGAAATGAGGTGGTTTGGAGTTTGATTCCTGCAGCATCGAATCGGGTTATTTGAAGTGAAAGAAACGCTCGCACCTTCGAGAATAAGCATACTTACAAAATTGATGGTGGTGAACTGATTAATCTTTAGTTCTAGCATGAGCAAGAGCTTTTGGTCATCGTAACTATTGAGACCTATTTTGCATGGAGAAAATGGGTCATTTGTCCAAAAAAATTTAAAACACGGTTCAAATGGACAAGTAAAAAAAAGTACGGGTGAAATAGCCATAAAAAAAAAATAGCAAGGATGAAACTGGATTCATCCTGGCTTATACTTAAAAAATAGCAAGGATGAAACTGGATGCATCCGTGTAAAATAAAAATAAGAAAAAAATATTTGAAAATTGATGAGACGAAACCGGTTACATCCTCGCTTTTTATTTTTAAATTTTTGTCCATTTAAACAGTATCTTTTTAATTTTTGGCTATTTAAACAGTATCAAAACCTAAGTGTCTTTTTCACCCAGGAATTGTTGATTTTGGTCTTTTTGACCAATTTTGTGTTTTGCATGTAATGTAATTCTCTTAGTTCTAAAAATTCTTTCCTTACATTAGAAAAAACAACATATAGTGAGAAAATTTAAAGCATCTGTATATTTCCACTAGCATTAGCATATGAAAATTCAATGGTTGTTATTGAGTGATTCGCATTCAATATGCCTCGTTTTTCATTTTAAAAAATCGAACAAAAAAATGCATTTCATGAATAAGAAAATTTGACCATATAAATTATAAATTATACACCTCCAGTAAACAGGCACCTAATTAGTTCAATAGGACGAGACCATTGTCGAATACACAAGGTGTTAGGTTCGAGTAACGTGTAACTGGGATGAGCTTGGCTGTTTGTGGCCGGACATGGGTGCGACCTTGGTACAAAAAGGCCCTAGGTAAAGTCGAGCGATGTGCGGTCACATACCCCCAAACTGCCTCAGGACTGACTCTTTCTTTGAATATTTAATTCGGTAACACGATTAAGATGGGCCGACCGATCGAAGCGAGGGAGGACCTTTATATGGCCACTTTTTTGTAAATTGTAAGTCATCAATTGACACAAAAAGATTGGATTTTGGTGTCCCAAACCATTTTCAATCAACAATGAAAGGACTAAAGAGCCCCTCTATGTTTCTATTTCTCACTAAAATTGGAGTAAATATAACCAAAAACGATGGGTAATCACGTAAATTTCATGTGCAGAAAAAAGGACACGGAGGTTGGCAATGTAGTAATTGTTTAGGGGCAGTTTAGTAAAAGCCCAGGTAAAGTGACCTGAACGTTGCAGGTTCGAATCTCCGCAACCTCTTTTTTTTTTCTTTTTTTTCTTTTTCCCTTCTTCTTTCTTCTTCAAACAGACAGAGGAGATAGAGATGAAGAAAGATTTGTGTCGAAATTGAAGAATCAGAGAAATTAGGGTTTTGAAATCATGAATCCTAATCTAAATTTCCGATTCTAGCTCATAGAAGGAAAGGGTGTTTGGTTATGAACCATTGAGTTGGTCAATTCTAGTTGGGATTTGAGAATAATCGAAAAGGGGATTTTGGGTGTTCTTGTTTTGAGATTGAAGGTACGATTTCAATCTTATTTCTTCCTGCTCCGATCTATTGAGCGTTCATCATATGTTCTTAAATGATTTAATCACTCAACTGGTCGAATTAAGTATGAAGAACCTAGGGTTTCCTTAGGATTTGATTTCAACACTGCCTGAAACTGAAACATGATAGGGAAAGAATTTTTATTTGGAATTGAGATTAGGTATACTGCAATCTTACAAACCACCATGAATTTTAGATTTCATAAGCAAATTTGTTGGATTGGAAATTTCATTTATTGTTTGTTGACACTTGGGTCTGATTATAGCCATTTTTATAATCGAACGAAGCTAGGATGTGCATCTCTGAGGATTGTAAATTTTGAGCACGTTGTACAGCTAAAATGGTAGTTCTTTTTTTCTCTTGCTAAGAGTTCTTTGGCACCTAATTCATCTTATTTTTCTGTGTTTGGGGGTTACAAACTAAAGATTGCTATTATCTTGTGGTGAACCCATCTCCTGTGGTGGCAGAAGTATGCTCCCTTTTGTGAAGAAGTGTTAAGATAGTCTGTGCTCTTCCGTTGGCTTCATAGTTGCTGGATGATTCTAAATGTTCTTCAAGCCGAATAACAACATCGTATCCAGGATTTTCGATCGCCAAATTCGCACTCCTGCTCCTGGCACTGCTGTAAGCACTCCCTTGATTTTATTTATTTATTTTTACTGATCTAGGGTTTACTTTTTGAGATACCAGTGATAGTAGATACGCATAAACATACCTCATGATACTGAATGACGCCTTAATTTGATGTTGGGCATGAATTAATGAGGTACAGGTTAATAATGCGAGGAGATTCTATGAGAATATAGTACCTAGCTGTACCCTATATGATGTTGATTTCCCAGATCATTAAGTTCACAGATGATGGTCACTTCCTAATTAGTTTCAGCAGGATCATCAATACCTCATTGTTTATAGACCAAAATGGCTGTCTTTTTCTTACAAGGATGAAGAAGAAAAAGACGGCTGCGATGATTCTCATGATCTTCCTTCTAAAGCAAGGAGGTTTGATAGTTTTTTCACTCAGCTATATTGTGTCTCACTTGGTTCTAGTAATGAGTTCATCTGTAACGACTTCTTCTTATATGTCGAGAGTAACCAATTTGGCTTGTTTGCCACCCAAACTGCACAAGTCTATGATGCACCCAATGTTGAAGGAGCTATTCATGGAGTCCCATCTGTTGAAAAAATTACATTTCACCTTGTGACGTTTGTTAACTAGACCTTCACGATGTTCTTTGGGAGTTAATTGACTTACAGGATCTGTTACTTCTTGATTCTGTTTCATATGGCATTCTATGAATTCCTTAAGAAATTCTATTGGTGTACATTTGTGACTATCAAATTGGACGACGGAGTTGTACTGGATGAAAAGATTTTCTGCAATGATTCTGTTAACTTGGCTCATAGCATGGGTGTTTTTTTGTATGATGATTTTGTTGGCTATCATGTCCGTCCGCTACCAAACAATACATATTCTCCAAATTCGTGACTCTGGAAACCTTGTCGATGTGCGAGCTATTGGGGAATTTTTCCGTGAAGATGATGAATTGTTCCTCAATTCTCATGCCCAGGAAAGTATTGACAATAAAAGAGTAAGAATGAATACTAAGAATGCTTCCATTGATCTTAAATCTCTTCATTTCAATTTTGAACCAAGTTATGACAACTTACTTTTTTTCCTCGGTTCCTTGTACCGTATTTATTGGCACTCACTTTAACTGTTTTAAGTAGTTAATTTGGTATTTCAACTAAAAATTTATCTAATACATTGGCAAAGTACATGGTAAATCGGGCTGAAAATGGTTCGATTCTTCCCACCGGATACGAGGGGTTCTTTTCGAGTGGCATCAAATATCGGTTGCTCTCCTTTATCTTCTATGGAATATGGAATGATGAAACAGATTATAGCCTGGTTGGTTATTGAGATCTCTAATGCAATCTACTTCTGAGTTTCAGGTTTTAAAAGTTTTTGTGCTTGCTGCGTAAACACAAGCACTATCTTTTTTTTCTTTAATATCTCGTCCTGCTCTATATACTGCTAGAATTAGTTGGAGTATGCATGTTATACAGACTCGCTTACCCATTACCATGACCATGAACACCTAAAATATGGCTAGTCAGGGCGAGGTTGCTGAAATTTCAGGGTTAAGGCCATGATGATGTTTTAGGATGACAAAAGTAGTAGCTGGTGACTTATGTATGTTCTTCGGTCGGCCCTCCCACCGTGTCAACGGTTGTACTAGTTATATCAAATTAAAGAACAAGCCGATATCACTGGTACCTTAAATGTCAGGGTAATTGGTTTGAATGATAAATATTTAGGGGTTCACATTCTTAGCCAAAGATCAAAGACCAAAGACCATATTTTATAAGTCCATTACTCCCATGTTTTATTGGTTTTGGGCATATGACCCATTTTCCGGTTCAAGTTTTAGAACACAAATCAACTCTAATCCCCTTAGAGAAGATGTTAGCACTAGTGGGTACTAATCACTGTTATAAAAAAAGGTGGTGTTTGACTCTGAGATTTGAGAGTCATTAGATGGTCAGGATCGGCCGAAAAGGGTCATCTCGCGGTCACACTTATTAATCGCGGTGTCTGGATTTCGTTTGACTTGGACGGCTTGGAATGATAGGGGGCCACACTATTAATCTCGAATTTTACCGTATATGCATCACCTCACAGTTTTACCATAATAACAAGCCCCGAGAGTTTTCTTCTTTCGTGATTGCTTGGTTTTTCGGTTGATGCTTAATTCGTTTGAAACTCTGTCGCTCGAGGTTGATCACCACCACCATCTCTTTCTTCATCTTCTTACATTGAATCTTCACGTCTTGCAGTTTGCATCAACAACAAAGTACCCACCAACACAATATGACGAGAATCAATCAATCCGTACCCCGCCACCACAATATCCATCTCCACCATCAACAACAATTGATCACTACAATTACCTTTACGAACCCTAATTTTGATCACTGCAATTTCTCATCTTTTCTCTTCAACCTTGCCTCGATCTCAAACTCTATGAAGCCAATAATTTTTTCTCCTCTTTTCTTTTCAACCTTGCCTCAATCACAATCTCAAACTCTATGAAGCCAAACATATCCTGATTTTGGAGGTAATTTAGTGAGGAAATTGTTCGATTTAGTACAGTGAATTGTTGGTGACTAATTTTCAGTAATTTAGCCAAACAACATCAGTAAGAGTATGGAGGAAGCTAATAGATTGTGATGCTAATAATTCAAGGTAACGAAATCAACTGATTGAGTGTATTGGTTCTCTGAAAATTCAAGCCCTAGAAAATATTCTGCATGATTTTGTGTTGGTTGCTTTGTATTCTTGATTTTTCGGCTGATGCTCAACTCTAATAATGGAGCTTTGAACCCTAATAATGGATATTTTGATGATTTTTTATTTCGTTCAATTCAATGTATCAATAACCGAAATCAACTGTGATAAACCCTTATTTATGTTGGTTGCAGCCAGTTTATACCCTTGCATAGCTTGGTCAGATTGCAGCCAATTTGTACCGGTGATTTCTTGATATTGTGTACAGTTGGGAGCGGAATGCTCATGTGGGTTACAGTTGATCTTTTCATCTTCATCTTCAGTTGATTTGACACTGGCACTCGATACCGAAATTTCAAGGTAGACACACGTATAATAAATTCATGTGAGACTCCTCTAGGAACACCTAGAGAGGCTACTAATTTAAGATAAAAAAAATCTTGGCGAGCCATATTTATGGTGACTTGAATTGTTTTTCTCATGTTGAACTGCAGGTGATGTGTTAAGAAGAAGATTCAGTCAGAGGAGTAGACTCCAATCTGGATGCCAAAGAATAGGAGTTGCCAGACTATGAGTGAATTCATCATGGGTATTGCAACACACTCACCATCATCGTGATCGCAACAGTGGTATTGGCAGCTTAATGGTAAGTACTTAGTTAAATCAGCAAAACCAAAAGCTACATATCACCCAATTCACTACAGAGAATTTGATTAATCATCCTCACGTTAAAACCTGTCAGATGTTCGGCACGAGTTCTATAATTTCTTCTTGCAATGGTTTGATTTGTATTGTTGAAATTGGTAAGAATGGCCTCAAAGATCTAATCCACATTACAAGAGAATGTGTATACTTTCCTGGATTTAACAAAAATAACGAGTACAATTATGTTTGTGAAATACATAGTGGTTTTGGTTACTGTTCGGGAATTACAAAGTAGTTAGAATCCTATATAGCTTCCTACCCAATAGTGGGTGGAGTAGTAAAGGGATAATCAGTGAATAGATTTAATGGTTGGTTACGGTCGGATCATAAGATCATGGTCTTTAATTTGTCGGACTAAAATTTCCATGTCCTCCCAGCAGGACCTTTATCCAAACATACTTACAAGTTTACTTACATTCTCGGATCTCTTGGAGAGTGGTTGTGTGTTAGTGGTTGCAGACCTACGAGTCTCCACTTTGCTACATGTTAAGATATATGGACTTACAAGAAGACGTCGTCGGACGAGTACCGCAGATGACAAGTATGAGTCATTGATCTGGTGTAATAATATTTGGGAATTACTCTTTTCTCGAATTTATTAATTGTAAGTTTATAAACATCGGTAGAGCAGTAAACTTAATTTTTCACTGACGTTCGCGTCTACTTCTGTATTCAGCTTGCATAGTTAGGAAACACGCATCGAGCATATAAATAATTTTTCACTCAAATTGGGTGATAGGGACAACCTAGCTGTAAACTTAATTTTGCCATTTAGACGTAAACCATGTCCATTTCCACCAAAAGCTGACGACCTTTTTTCACACTAAAAAATAATATAAGTTCTTAATCATATTAATTTCACTGGACTACTGTGCTGCATTTTTAGTTTTTTCAGAAGGAGCATGCATGATGGAGCCAATTCTGTATAATCCCTTATCTCCTATTTTGGCCATTACTTCGAAGACTGAATGATGCACTGCATGTAACCTCTTCTATAACTGATATTTGTAGTTCATACAAATTTTAAGGCCAATTTTATCTCTAAATTTCTTTCTTTTTTTGTGTAAAATCCAAGAAAGATTTAATTTCTATTCTAAAACTATGAATGACTCATATGTCTGTGCATTTGTTGTTCTATCGGTGAGAGGAAGCATGCTTAACACAACATTGTTTTTGCCCTCCACCCTATCTTCTACTTTAGAAAACTATATCTATGCATTTGAAAAATTCAAATGCAAGTGGCTTACTTTTACTAAATTTTATAAATGAAGATCTATTTTTCTGATACTCCGTTACTCTAGCGAATACTTGACCAATTTTTATATCTCACTCGCAGTTCATAGTTTTCTGGGTGTACTATTTGAGTTCTGAATTTCATTTTTATTATACTCTGAACTGCATACAAGAGTGGTTTAAAAACTGTGGCACCAATTGACACGGCTACAAACAAGATGGTGGTGGTCCATGAATTTCAATTAAGGCAGAGCTAGGGATGCTAACTATAGTTTTACTTCAATTAAGGCAGAGCTAGGGATGCTAACTATAGTTTTACTTGGATCTCTGATCATATTTGTATTAACATAGAGTTGCTCCAAAGAAGAAAATCAAGAAACCAATATGGATGTACACTAAACTTGAAATTTGAACATCATTGTCCTTGACATGTGAAAGATATAAAGATGTGAAAAGGAGGGAAACATCTACTCCAACTGGGTATTAATATAGCAGCAGAGCAGCTCTTCACTTTGTACGTGAATTTTTGCAGTTTCAGAACATGAAATTCATGTCGGCGCCAACTATCAAATTATGTCATTGTTCCAGAAGGTTTCTCCATCTCGGTACTCACTCTTTTTATTTTACAATGATTCACGCTTATATAGTTTATATAGTAACAGTCGTCAACACTGATAGTTCCGGCTATAAACTTACAGTTGTGTGATGCAACATGTGATCAACACATATATTTACCTTTGCATCATACAAGTGTTTTTGATGATTCAGTAAGATTTATGTTGCTTAATGGATGAGAATGGTAGTTTGGTTGAATGATTTGTCGAGAATGTATTGCATGTAGAACCTGCAATATTTTTAATATTCATCTGTACACATATGTCCTCCAGGCTCAGCAAGCGCAAATGGTGCAAACGACGCTTTTACAAATGAAATATAGAGTAGCAACGTTGGAACCGGAACAGTAGTTACAGGGATAACCCTAAGCTAACATTTAGTAAGGGTTCAGCCGAGTTTATGACTTAAGTTTGGTGGGAGTTTTCGTCTGATCATTTTGTTACAGATTTTACTGATCATTTTTACAAGAAGACGTCGTCGGACGAGTACCGCAGATGACAAGTATGAGTCATTGAGCTGGTGTAATAATGTAGCAGAGAAGTAATTTGGCACAAATGAAAAGCAAATTCTACTTTTCGTGCATACTGTGTGCTCGGACAGAGAAGCGAACTTACAGTGGGATAGAGAAGCCTACTGAAGAATTGTAGCCCACCAAGCTTCACGGTGTCCTAGCTACACGAAGCTAATGGTAACTAAACTCATTATAGATTGGTTTCCTGATTTTGGTATGTTTCTGTTAATAGAAAAACAAAAGACAAGGTATCTGTTGATAGTTGAAAACACTCTCTCTCGAAGAATTTTGAACACAAGAATACATAATTCTGTAATTTATGTTATATTTTTGAATCATATTTGTTTAGTATGGATTGTTATGATGCAGAGCTTCGAAGAGATCAAAATCTTCCTTGGCAGAAGATAATCTATAGAAATCTATGTTGTATCAAACACTATTTTTTTCAATTTCTTATATGATATTTTGATTTATGGGGTTCCTCCTGTTCTTGGTGTTCGGTTTAATAATCAAGATCAGTGTCGCTACTCCTCCTCGGTTAGAACCTCTACTAACCCATTGGTCTCCTGATTTTGGTGCCCTTCCGTTAGTATTTCGCAACAACAGTATGGAACGTTTCTTAATACCACAATGTTTCCGTGAATCAAACATTTCGGTTTGTTTCGTCGATCTGATTGTTTCAATGAGGTATGCATTGAATTTGAACAACTTTTCAAATAATGGCATCTGTTATAAATCGGAGAATCTGTTCATTGTGACATTCAAATTACGTTAATTGTTGTTGTTTGTTAATTGTGTTTTTTGTTTTTAATCGACTTTGTTTCAGACCACCTTCGATTTATCGCCAGACGTTCAACCTACAACAACAACACTGGACCCGGAACCCAAATCAAGGTTTTGCTGATCCTTACACTGCCAGGTAATCTTTCTTTTTCTAATTTCCGGGGTTCTATTATTAGTTGTGTGGTTATAGTTTTTTGCTAAGTAGTTGAATGTGGTTATAATTTTGTAATTTTATGTGAAATGGTGTTGATTATATGTGATCAAGAAAGGTTATCCATCGTTAATACTGATTCGGGCTTCAATTAATTTGGTGTTGATAACCTGTGTTTTTTAAATTTTGGGTTTTGTAGGTAATGATCTTTATGTAATCCCACATTACGATCAGTTTTACGGTCTTTGAATTGTGATCATTGGATTGATGCAGTGACCATGTCTGTTGAGGTGAGTGTTACATACTTTTTTTTTCTGTCCGCTTTGATTTTAATATCATCAATTGCATTAATGAACCAATTTTCTGTTGAAAACCAGGTAGCAGCAGAGAAGCCAAATCCGAGAATATTTGTGAAGGGAATTGATGTGGGCATGTTCTTTTCTTTTTATTAATCAGGACTCGGGAGTGAAGGGAAATGATGTGGATTCGAGTAATCAATTTGTTGTAGTGTAGTAGTAATGCTCAGGCTTTGGCTGGAATTGATGTGGGAGTAATCAATTTGTTGTAGTGTATTAGTAACCTTTTTATCCATGCATCGTTGCAGTTGCGAAAAGGTTTGTCACTATCTTTAAACAATGGGTTTTGTACTATTGTTTAAAGCGTCAAACTATGTTTTTTAAGTCGTTGTTTGTTATTTTATTTTTATTTTTGTCAAATTTTTTTCAGACCACCTTCGAATTTATCGCCAGATGTTCAACCTACAACAACAAAATTTCCGTTGAATGAAAGAGAATCTCCCAAGAAAGGAATTATAAAAGGTAAAATTCTGATAATCGTAGAGAAATTATTCCTATGAACATCCTAAAGAACAGTTCTTCTTGCTTCTTTATTTGATCAAACAATAAAAGATACATCTTGGTCGATCCTCCTTTTATCTCTTTGAGGTTCTTTAAAGTTTCTTTATTGGCGAGGATATTTGCTTCTTTAGCTGCAAAAAAAGAGGTATCTAGGCTTATCTTTGAAATAAAATATATGAAAATCAATTCAATTCCTCTCTGTTTTCAGATCAGGATTCAATGCTCCAGCAGTTTCTGGTTGTTTTTAGATTAGGATTTAATGCTCCATCAGATGTTTGTGTTTGCTACAGACGTGTTGTTGCAAAATTTGAAGGAAAAGAGCCTATATGATCAAGACTCAAGCTTCATTAGATTTTTTAAATTACAGACAAGCACTTATGGACGCATTGTAAATCCGGATTTTTTGATGAGATCTGTCCGTCCGTCCATGTTTTCTTTATTAAGCAAAGGTAACTGCAGGTATATTCGTAAGTTTTTTTTTCTCCGCGATTCATCTCTACTTCTACGGCTTGGTCATCTTTTCAGGGTTTTTGGTATTCTGATATTTTGATTCAGGAGGCTAAGTTGAATCAGAAACACGACGAAGAGGAGTAGCAGAAAAGAGGTAAACATATAGAAACTCCATATTTGTAATTTTAGGTTGATGTTTTTCGTATATATTAGTTGTAATTTAATTGAATTCAACTTCTTTTTCTAAAAATTCAAGCTGCTGAATATGTTGATCAAACGCTGGATTGAATTTAGTTCTGCTTTATTATAATTCCTAATTACAATTTGTTTGATCTGGGTTTTCACTTTGTGCTGTTGGAGGAAAAATAGTATCACTGGAATAGAAGAAGCAGGTATGCATACGGAAACCCTAGAATTGTATTCTTAATTTTGTTGTTTTTTTTTTGTTTTTTGTTTTTTTTTTTGATTCAAGTTTATACCTTCCGGTTGTTGGTTTCGATGGTATGAATTGTAGTGTTTTGATTTTGTATTTTACTTTTGTGCATTGATTCTTGATATTGCTCCTTCTTCTCAGCACTTTGGTCTGTAGTTTTATTTCAAAGATGAAGGTACTCTCTGTGACAAGCTTTGCTGCAAGATATTGTGCAGTGGATATCTACTACAAGGCCAACCCGTCTTGAATTTGGTTTTAATCACTTCCTCTGTATTTATTGTTGGCCATACGGAATTCAGTTATCTAATGAATTACATTCATATCTAGCATCTATATTTGATATTTTCATCCTCCAAGTTATCTCGCAGGACGAGTGTTCAAGTCATTATATGTAGCTCATCATGCATCTTATACTAATGCTACTATTGCTAACTCTCGGTATATAATTTTAGCTTAGTTGCCTTATCTTGGATACTATTGCTAACTATGTTATCTCTATTTTCTTGGGGCATTGGGGTTAGCAGAAGTTGCCAAGGCTATGCCACTTAGTGGCCATCACCCAAAAAATTAAAAGAGTGATGAGTATATGTAGGGTATACAATATTGGGTGCTTGATTATGTGGTGGTGCTGTGTTCTGAAGCTGTCATTCAAACTATTTGAAATCAAACCATTACAGTAACCAATCTGATGGTGCTAAACTGCTAATACGAAGTGGCTGAAGGTGCTGAAGTTCAAAGGTGTTCCTCACGTTATGATGTTGCATGCCGCATACTTGCAGGTGATATAGGAGGTTGCTGGTGATGGTGGTAAAGGTCAGCCAGACGATTATATTTTAAAGAGTTCAGGTAGTGGCTCCTGTGCAAGGTATTTTGTTTATTTTTTTTCTTTCTGATAATTGGGTGTATGGTGTATTAAATGTTATACTAAACTTATCTGGGTATATCTCAGCACCTTTTGTAGATTATATGGAGGTGTATGTATTTGTTGCAGCTGATTTATCCGTGATTGTGTGATTAAAGGGTCAGTGTTTATGTTCGACAACTACTTATGTTACTTGGTGCAGGGATGCATATCCGACATTGAAGATTCCAAATTATTTTATGATCTTTAGGGTGATACAAGGAATATTTGGAAGGAAGTTAGGATTTCCTTTAGGAAAATTTGCAACCATTGTTATGTACGACAACTGCTTTTTTATTGTTTTTATTATTTAGTGACTAAAGCCTGTAATTTTTGTTGACATATACTCTTCATCCGGCTTTAGGAAAATTTGCAACCATTGTTATGTACGTTTGACGTTTGGGAGCTTCTGATTTTTGGTATTGTCGGACTCAAGTCTCAAGGTACTTTTCTTTTTTATATTTCTAATACTAACATTGGGATGCTCTACTTAAGAATTTGTTTATGTTGCAATTCTCGACTTCATTCTTTTATCTTCTTTAAATTTCATTAAAATTCATAATACAGGTTTGAATTATTTTATTCAGAAGGAAAATATTCTTCACCCACACCCGTAGAGAATTCATATGGTGTATTGCAACACTTACTCAGACTTTAAGACACTGCTGTGACTTACGCTCAACTGCACTACCTTCGTGTGTGTGTTTTGGTTTCTCAATTATCTAGATCAATTCACTGCATGATAGGTATGGTGGCTCCAGTTCCAGCACAACCACATTCTATGATTCCTGTCCAGTCTCCGCCGTTCACACAAGACAACAATGGTTCAGATCAACAGCAAGTCGAGGGGTATTTTTAGCAGCATGTGGTAGTAGTCAAAGGATTTGGCACAAGTATCCTGAAGATCCAGCAAGTCTAAAGGTTGTTGTTGCTACTTGATGTGGAGACTTCAAATATAGCCTTGCCATTTATCATCTTTGCTTTGAAGATTGTCCTCTGTGGTTCTGCCACTAATCAAGTTGGGGATGAACAACCAATTGATGCTTCCTCAAATTCAGGCTTGGTATTGGTTGCCATTTGCTCGACTGTTGTGAAGTATTATCAAGGTATATGCTGATTTTAACGAAACCATAGCCATGTAGATTTTCCAGTGTACCCCAACGTCGACATTCCAGCAGTTGTAGAAATGCGAGAAAGGTTAGCGTTTGGTGATTTTGCTATTTAATGTATAATATTTTGTGTACCACTAATTGAAACCATAGCTTTAATTAGTGGTACTGTATACGGACAGGTAAAATTAGCGAGACAACTTGCTAGCTTTTGGTTTCTAATGCTCATTTTGAAATTGTTTATGGTAAAGTTTCATAGTAATCATTTAAAGTATCCATGTTTTGTTGGAGGCAGAAGGTAATAAGCAGCTTACATAAATTAGGAAAAGGAACAAACATGGTAGAAAGTTACAATAGGAGACAACATCCGTGTTTTACTTATACACGACTAAAGTGGTCAATTTATGTTGCATCTTTTGTAATTCAAGTGTCTATTAATTTGGTGGTATAGCAGGGTTTCATGAGCACCACTTTAAGGCTCATGTTGGATTTTCATATATAGGGTCTAAGACGCACTTAGTTGGATTTTCATATATACGGTCTAAGACACACTTAAATAACTTCAGGATCCGTTAATGTGACTTGATAAAATTTGTTTTGCTTTGCTAATTTTGAGCTTTATATAGCTGTATGTAGGGTTGTTGTTTATGTTCAAGAATTTTGTGATATTTTTTTTACTAGCCATAGTACGTCCGTAGGCCCCGTTTACTATCACACGATTACCTAACACCGCCCAATCATTACCGAACAACAAAATTTTGTGTGAGGATACTGGCTGGCTGACCATGACCACATTTGATCATGCCAGCAAGATATCGGGTTCTTCCTTATGGGTTCCACCCTCTAGATTTCAACTTAATCCCGATTAGATTTTAAGTGGGGACTATATTTAACTCTAGAAAATTCTAATCCACGGCCCCGGCTATTATGACACGATTACCTAAACACCGTCCCAATCATTATCGGAGGACTAAAATTTTGTGTGAGGATACTGATCGTCCGACCAAATATGATCACGCCAGCAAGACATCTGGATCCTCCTTATAGGTTCTCGACCCTCTAAATTTCAACCTAATCACGGCTAATTTTAAAGTGGGGACTATATTTGACTCGAGAAATTTTAATCCATGGCTGGGGTCGTAGGCCCCGACTACTTTCACAAATTTTAAGTGGTAGAGCATATATGGTTTACAACAATATAGTTGTGGGTTCGATTCCCACAGATGGCACAAAATCATGATTAAAAAAATATATAACGACAAATTATGGATTGTTTGGATAACTTTCCATGTTGAAACAAGAGGACTTTGAGAAATCATTAAGGTATGGCTTTTACACTAGAAATTCCTGCAGATGGTACAAAAATCATGTGATTAGATGTATATAATGATTCACAGAAGTATGGTGTTTAATTATAACATGAATTAGCATATATGGAGATGTTTCCGCACTGAGGTATGTATCACTCCACATAAACGGTGTTTAATTCTAACATGAAGCCGTATAGATTAAAGATGCTTCTATCATCAACAAAAACTTAGTTCACATATTATTCAACGGTAAAAATAGTTGTGAATATGTTTGTATTGGCTAACTGATTATTGTTTTATCTATTGTAAAAATCAGTTTAAGTAAGATTATTATCTAGGCTTACCGTCGAAGAACTAATTTTGACTAATTTTTCGTGTCATTTAAATTAGCACCAGGTTTGGATAGTAAACTCTGGATGTGTGGGATGTGCAACGATCACTGGATTTGGCTCCTAGCTGATTTTATGTTGTTTTTGGTAGAAGATTTCTAGGTTTATTATCCAATGCAATTATCCCCAGTAAACATATCCCTTCAAACTAATAGAGCAACTACCTTTTAGGTCATCCAGTTATTTAGATGGAAGATCTCATTTCACCCTGTCCTTTTATCGATAATTAAGTTTTTCTTCACAACAAATGGTAGCAAATGACTTTTCTAGCAATCAAGAAATTTTGATATCACTTGCAACGACAAATGTCTGTAAGTTCAGCTATAAAATTACAGTCTAGCAGTCATGATGGAAATATGGGAGGACTTTTCAGAGGTAATTACAAATTCAGATTTAATAGTTGGTCATCAAAACAAAGAATTACGAAACATAAACATTGAATTTTCATTGTTTGTTGTAGAATGAGATGTCTCATATGCATGCATAATCTCAAATGATTCAACATCAAAAAAAAAAAAAAAGAATTATTTATAAACTTTAGTTGGTTAAAACAATCAGTGATGTTCATTGTCTAGGTGTCGTGCGAAATTGGAAGGTTACTGCATGTTTATAGGATGTGATTGCTGCAAAAAGTTGGAGATGGGTTTGAAAGTTGTAGGCGAAGACGACTAGGGTTTACCGATTTAGAAAGAGAGGTATAGTTGGGGTTTATGAAAGTGGGATCAAAGTAGAAGAGTAGCGCATCTTTGGTACCATTCTTTAGATTTGTTTCTCTTAATTTTAGCCGAGTAATTTTTACAATTTTCTTTCAATTGCAGGAAGAGGAAAGGTATAATCTACACACAAATACAATAATCCCATTGTTTATCAAGCCCAACAAAACGTAGTCCAGGTAAGAATTTTAAAGTATGCATCTGAAAACCCAACATAAGCTGCAATATGTGTCTTGAAATGCATTTAATGGACGACTCCTGCCAAGGTACAAAAAAAAAGATATTATATGAATTAACAGGCCTAAACAAAAAAAGCACAAAGAAGTTATACTGACCGATAAAATTGCATCTATAAGAAATTCATGCCATCCACAGAATTACTTGAATGTTGCTTTCCTTTATAATTAAAAGGAGTTCTCATAAGCCTAACATATAATATTAAGAATCCTAACATATACATGCTTCAAATTTAAAAAAAAATAAATCTTATTATAAAAAGAGGAAAAGGCAAATAATTTTCGGGCTCATTAAAATGTCGATAATCTTCTTTATTTATGAAATGAGCGAATAATAAAACTTCTATAAATTAATAGTATACGAACTAAAAACATTTATTATATTATCATAATTATTATTTTACCAAGTTAAAAGTTTAGATTATGCAAGTTTTGTTCGGAACAGAAAATTTAGATTATTTTAACGAAATTATTAATTTATTGCGGATCAATTTATCAAAGTTCCATTGTACATAATAGAGGATGTGTTCCTTCTTTACACACATATTAATTAAATTTGCTTTCTTTGCGGGAAAAAAGAAGAAGAAAAGGAATCAACTCGGTTTTTTACATTGTCGATAAAAAAGAATTTTCGTTGATTACTTTTTGTCGTTTTATACTCATATGGATATTGGATAATACAAGTTGTTTTGTTTATATACGATGCACACCAAACTACGAAAAAACGATATATGTTGATTAAAAAATGATATGAAAACAACCATAAAGTTTGACATAAATGGTAGCTTGACATTAGATTCTAATTCTATTATGTTTTGTTCTACTTCATGTCCTTTGTGTAATCTCACCTTAGCTTGACCAGATTAGGCTCAAAATAATTATTACAAAAGAACTTTTAGAATTGGATGACATTGACGAATAAATAATGCAGGAAAAAAAATTCACAACTCATCTATTATCGCGTGACAGTAAATGCTTGAGGCTTATTTACCGGGGATTGTTTTTAGAGAAGATTGAGAGTCTAATACGAAGGGTCAAATGCAAAAGAACTATGGATAAATCTTTGGAAAATTAAAAAAGGCAATTTCTGTTTTCAATTTGAAAACACTGATCAGGACGGTCTGAAGTATATTCATATTATAGAAGAAGAAAATATTAAAAGAAAGAGACAAAAAAGTTATTTCTTTCCTGGGAGAAAACATAACAAAATAAATATATAAAGAGCGTAATAATATGAGTCTTTTCCTAAACCATGGAGCTGAAGCGTAAATAGAAGGATTTGGTAAATATTATTACAAATATGAATGAAAAGTAAAAAGAAAAATGAAAATAACATAGAATTTTAACATTCAAAGAAAATCTGCAACAAATACAACGTTAACATGGATAGAATATGGGATCGAGAAAGAATGAAAATGCAAGGAAGGTTACAATGTATAAATATGAAGAAAGAATATGAGATGTCGAGCGCAATTCAACAACATAGATTTGATTTCAGATTGAATGACTAGAAACTATCAAATTGGATTCAAAGGTAATGTCATGCTACGTTTTACGTTAACCTTTATGGTTGTTTCCATGTCGTTTTTTAATCAACATGTGTTACTGTTTTTCTATTTTGGTTGAACGTGATATATGTAATAATGCAGACTACAACAGGTATGGATATACCTATCTATGTAAGGCTATTAATTCTTTTTTTTTGTTTGAGATTATTGATTTACTCTTTTATAAAGGTTGAATTTTTTTCATATGCAATCCTATTGTAATGATATTTAATCCATTTCCTTTTTGATAAGCAAAAAAAGTATTACATTTTTTTTTTCCTATCAGCATGTATTTCATGAAATACTTTTTATTCCTTTAATGTAGATGTATTTTAAATGTCTAATGAGACAATATTACAATAATTTTTCATGTCGGCATGTATTTTATGAAATACATGTGAATATCATGGGGGTCTAAGTAACTAAATTGCTTACTTTCTTTTAAAAGTATTTGAATACATTAACTAAGATGTAGTATGTTTTAATGTATGTAAACTGAAGACTATCACGGGAGGTTGAACCGGGGCCGTAAGGCCCCGGTGATACCTAGTTGGACAAGAAATTATGAAGGTTTAGTGGTAGCGAGGAATTCTTTTTGTTGGGAGTTAACTAATGACAAGGACATTAAAATTCGAAAAGATGTGTGGATCCCTGAATACGGCTTAAAGCGCCCAAAACACTTCGCTTCTAATCATTTTATCACATTAGTCAATTAATTAACTCTGATACATGTAACTAAAAATTGAGCATTATAAATGCTCCTTTTTAATACTCCCTCTGTTTTTGGAATAGAGATATTTTTACTTTTTCATTTTAGGCTAAAATAAAAAAGTGAAAATATCTCTTTTCTAGAAACAGAGGGAGTACAAATATAATATAGAAAATTTTATATATTAGTTTTTTCCGCATGAAATGAACACAGTAAGGTGGGAGATGTACCAGGAGTGGTACCTTCAATACCAAATATTCATTTAACATTCTTTTAAATGAAATATCCCACCATGGTCATTTAGCTCCCAACAGGTTGAAAAAATTGTGGAAACTTAAAGTAACCTAATTTGATTTGGGGCCAGACATTTTAATTGGGGGCCATGATATTTTATTTCCACCCCAATTTTTTGAGGGGCGTATTAATCCGATATTGAAAAGATTGTTTTACCTTTTACTAAACACAAATCTTAAAAATCAGTCAACATTAATTTGAAATCATAATTAGGCCCCCAATTCATATACCCTAAACTAAACAAAAAAAAATCAGTTTCTGTTTTTTTTCTTTTCATCTTCCTCTCCTCTTCCTCTCCTCTTCCTCTCCTCTTCCTCTCCGCCACCACCATTAACGACCCCCAAACGATTTTTTTTCTTCGACCGATTCATCGTCGATGTTAGAAGATAATCGACGATTAACTTCTTCTTCAAACATGGCTCGTACAAAACAGACCGCTCGCAAAGAACGTCAAATCCCCAATCTCCTCGACGCCGTCAAAGGAAAGGTAATCGAGGGACGAACTCCAAAACCCAAAAAATCGAAACCCAAAGAAGATATGGGTCCAATTAGAAGGTATGTGAACTTAAACCCACCTTCTATGCGTTTTTTTGTTGTGTTTTGATTGTGAAATCGAGTCTGGTAACTGAAATTTAGCGGTTTCAGTTAAAGGGTCGTTAGTATCGTAGTGGATACCCCTAACGACTTTTCATTTGCATGTTTATTTTATGAAAAATCGTTAGTCTATTAGGTTGAAGATGACGACCCTTATTCTGATACTGCCACATTTTTTGCCCTAGAGTAGAGTCGTTACTCTTTTATGTTGAAGATGACGACTCTTGTTTGCCGACCCTTATTTATATCATAACGACTCTAGATGGAACTCGAACAGCCCTCTGTTCCAAAAATTGATAGTGTCGTCATCTCGTTTCCCCTTGAGTCGTCACTTAAGTATATGCCCTACAGTCGTCAACCCAAATCGTAGGATCGTTATTGTCTTTTTGACGACCCTTTATTATTTGATGAGGTCGTCATCATATAACTTTGAGTCGTCACATCTTATATAAGGGTCGGTTGGGTTTTAGATTATCGGATTGCCGACTCTTTTTCTGATAACCATAAAGTTGATGTCTTATTGGTTTTTTTTTTGTTTTTTTATTTCGAAACCAAATGCAGAACCAAAGGAAAGGTTCCAATGGCGATAACTCCACCTTCCAAAGCTCCACGCCATGATAAATACTTACTTGCCGGTCCATTACGCCCAGAAGAAGCCGAGTGAGGTCTCATTTTCTATCACCGAACCGAGAGACAAAGGTAATGAGTTGTCGGATTCATCAGAATCAGACTCTCCTGTTATTTCCGCTAGCAGTAGTTGTGAAGAAGAAGAAATCCAAGAAGAGGAGATACAAGAAGATCCTCCCATACGAGGTGAAGAGGAAGTAGAGAGTGACAATGATGATGAAGATAATGTTAGTGGTGATGATTCGATGATGGTAATGGTGATGATGATGAGCGGGGAAGGGGATGGAGGTAATAATGGTGGTCATGAGGAGGAAGAGGATGAAGGGGATGATCATGCTGGTAAGGATGATGAAGAGGATGATGGTAAACAAGATGTAGAAGCTGAAGAACAGAATGCAAAGCCGAAGCCGGTAAAGAGGGTTAAGAAGGATAGAACTGATATTGCACCCAGCGCGAGACACGTTCCCGCGTCTCATTTGATGTTGGAGCCTCTTCGAAGTGGTAAACCAAGAGGAGAACCTAGAGATGGCGGCAAAGTTCTATTTGGATATCTTTGGATCGTGGGCTCATACCATCTATGAGACAATTGTAAGAATCCCAACTTTGTTTGCTATTTGATTAGTTGGTTGATATTACTTTTCTAATATGTTTTTTAATATTTATTTGTTTATTTTTTGCAGGATCATAAGAATGTCGCACGTCTCTTCAGGCACCAATCTTCTTTTAAGAAAATGGAGCTGTGGCCGCTAACAGGTGAATGTGCAAGAGTTAAAGAATATGTTGAAAACTCCGGTTTGTACAATGTCGTTGTGAACTCTGTGATTGCGTATGACAAGGTTGCAGTATCTAGTTTCTGTGAAAGGTATTACGCTGAAGTCGACACATTCCAACTTCCTTTTGGCGAGATGGCATTGACTCATGATGATGCAGAACAGATATTAGGGGTGCAGGTTGAAGGTAAATCAACCAGTGAGAATTTCAAGAGAAGGCCTAGTTGGGATGAAATTTATACATGGACCAAGAACTTGTTTGGATGGGATAAAGAGAAGACTGATGGGATTTTCGTGCCGGGAGCTAAGTACCCGAAGAAAGAGTTCAAACTTGTGGACATTAGGCAGATGTTTGCTGGTACTGAAGAGAAGGAAAAAAAAGGAGGTCTCTCTGATATGGAATGTCGTTATGCGGCGGCTGCTTATTTGTTGTACGTCCTTGCATCGGTTGTATTTCCCGACAGCAAAGGTAACAGGGTGAGCGCCAACCTTCTTCAGCTTTTGGACCCCTTAGAAGATGTGAACAAGTACTCTTGGGGGACTGCCATAGTTGCACATCCGAATGGTCGGCTTTCCCGGTGGATCTCGCGAACGAACTTCTCAAATTAATGGGAATTTGGCTCTAATCCAGGTATTTGGATTGATGAAAGTTGTCTTCTTTTAGTATGTTTTTTTCCTTCGATATATTTTTATGTTTATTTGATTGTTTAAAAAATTTGAACTTTGGTTGTTATAGGTGTGGATTTATGATCATTTCCCGTCACTGTTCAAGGACAATGAAGATGTGAAAATCAACTCAAAATGGAGCCCAGGTAGTCCAACAGGAACCCGTTGGTTGTACTCCGGTTCTCAGGATAGGGAACAAACTGATGCGTTGATAGAAATGCGTAAAAAACTTGACAACATCACGGCGGAAGAGGTAATCTTTACTCCTTACAAGGATGCTAGAGTTGGCGCAGTGGAAGATGTCGTGTACTACCATGGCCCTTTGTTTCACCCTAACGGTTTTTCAATGTACAATCCTATGAGAATCATGCGTCAACTTGGGTTTGTTCAAGATTCACCCGATGATGACGGTGTACCTCCGTTCAAGCACAATTTGAACAAATGTGAGTCCGACAAGGATGACATAAAAGTGGTTTATGAACACCGCAAGCGATGTCAAGCATTGGAATAATAGACATTCTAGCCTCGTAGACATCACATTTTGGGTGCATGTGGATGAAGGTTACGAGGCAACAACGGATTACTATCAATGGTACGAAGGCTTCTCCCATGGTAGGGTAATACGGATCGATCGGACTACGGGTAGGAGGACCAACAGAGCATCCACATCTTCTTCTCAAGGCGACGGTAGAGATGATACTACCATTCTTAAACTAGTGGTGAGTATTTATTTGTGTAATTGTGTTATTCATTTACATACAAATATACGTCGATTCATTAGAATTGTTTTTTTAATGTATATATATATAGAGGAACGAATGAAGCTTTTTGTCAAGGCTTTTTGTTGCTCGGTGACAAAGGGGAAGTGATTGATCTGCGAAGCAACGTCAGTACGGCGATTATTGCACGCACATTGAAAATCCCAATGCAAAGAAGATGTTTCTTTGAGTTGGCCAAGGAAGGTAAGAGGACCCGGAAAACACGTAGCCGAGCACAACAACGTGGTGAACAGGGGCAAAGTAGCCAACATCATGATGAACAAGGTACCGGAGAAGATGGTGGTTCCCCAGGGGGCAGTGAAACTCAAGGTCCTCCTCCTAAGAAAAGCCGGAAAGTTTCCCGGTCAGGGAAGTAAGGAGGAGGTCGAGGTCGAGATGGTGGTCTTGAGTGAGGAGATGTTACCGTATCCTTGAACTTATGTTTATTTTACTTTATGACTTGAACTTATGTGTTTGTTGAAACTACTTATGTGTTTGGTTTGGATGGTTTGTTGAAACTACTTTGTTTTAAGAAGGATGTTTACTAGTATGTTTGTTAGAATAATGTAGTACTGTAATGCAGACAAGATTATACACTGTGATAGAGTTAGGGTCGTTAGCTATGGTCTGTAGCAGAGTAACGACTCTATTTGTGATACTCATAGTCGTTAAGTGGTTCAATTAAAAGTCTAACGACTCAGAGGGAAATGAACACAGTGATGACCTTTTTTTTCCTGCATAGAGTCGTTACTGGTTATATTGAAACCAATGACGACTCTATGTTTGCAAAACATCCAGGAGATGAACCAAATTTTCTATGGCTAGAGTCGTTATTTATTATAGGGAAACCAATGACGACTCTGGGTCAGAAAACATCTAGGAGATGAACGACATTTTATATGTCTAGAGTCGTTATTTATTATGTATAAACAAATGACGACTCTATGTTAGCCAACATCCAGGAGATGAACAATATTTTCTATGGATAGAGTCGTTAGCGGGATCAAATAGCAAGGTTAACGACTTTTACATGTGTATTAAATCCGGAAAATACCCCCTTTTAGGTATACAGAGTCGTTGCTTTTATATGGGATATATTGACGACTCTTAGTTAAAATAACAACCGGGGGAGAAAGTTAATATGGGTATTCTTGAATTTGACACATCAAATGTTCGTCATTGAACCTTCGGCTCGACGATACAACGTTGTATATTCTTTGTGGTGAATGAACTTAGTATCCCCATTACGTATTGTCCATAACCCATTGAAACGTTCCAGCTGAAATTAAACGAGGAATGTTATATGTTAGTAACTTTGAAGCATGAGGAAAGTATAAAGATTAACGAATTACTCACTTTTTCCTTAAGAGGAGCTCGTGGATGATGGTCGTACACCATATTTCTAACTTTTACATACTCTCTCATTGCACTTTTAATGTAGTTGAATCGAAATGCCAAGTCTCTCCATTTTCGGTTATTAGGATTCGCGACGCCCGTAGAAGAACTCCTTAACTCTCTTCCAAAACATTGAATAGATTTCATTTGGACGTTCACGAAAGGTATTAGCAAACGATTTAACGATACACAAATCTTCATACACTTCCCATTCAGCCATTGCAATTGAAAGATTACGTAGTTTGGTGGAAAAAAGAATGGTTTTGGGCTATTTTCTCTAGAGGATGGGGTGGTATTATATAGAAGAAAATCCCAACGGTCGTTTTTTTTGAAAATCACAACGTGAGTCGTTAACTATGTGATCAAAGGTGTTGACGACTCAAGAGCAGGTTGTTGCAAAATTAGTCATATGACGACTTAGGTATAGTCGTCACTGAATTAACAAACCGAGATAACGACTGTTTATTAAAATAAATTGAATCTCGATTGAAAGGAAACTTGGAATAGTAGCATATTAAATATTAATTAGAAGGTGGAAATTCCTTTGAACACATTACATGTTATTCATGTTTAAGTGTAGATTCAACTAGCATGGCGGCTTCAATGTGATAAAAAGCTCTCCTCTCCATTTGGTATATGCGGCACGAGCAAAGACGCCTATCCCCTTTGTGCCTCGCGAGAAACTCGTTGTACTTGGTGCACCATTTTATAACAAGAATCGTCCTATGACTAATGTGGGACGGCAAGTAAGGATATCGTAGTTTGTTGTTGTTATTAACGAAAGGACCCGAACCAACTTGGCTCCAAAATATACTATCATGTTCATGTTCTTCGTGGAGATCCTTGACGATGTAATAATTTTTAACCCATTCGGTCTCTTCCTCGACTTGCTTGAATCTTTCACGGAGTTGGGATTGTTCTTGGTCTCGTTTTTTTGGCCTCGCGCAACTCTTCTTCTTCCTTCGTAGGATATGGCGTGAAAGTGGGTGGTTTTTTAGTAGGTCGCATGCTTTTTTTGCGTATCTCTTCTTCCATTGCCAATATTGATTTGGTTGGTCGCTTGCATCTTCTAAGTATGTTATCAATTGAATTGGGGGTTGATGAAGGATTTGCCATTCTTGAGGTGGTTTTCAATTGAATTTGCTCCTGGAAGTGTTCCTCTATATATACAATAAGTACCAACGGCTATTTTTTTTGGGAAAAAGTGTATCCAAATAAAGCCGTTGGGGGTTTTCTTATAGAGTCGTCCATGTTTACTCTACAATGATAACGACTCTCAGGCGTATAACTAGAGTCGTTACTTTGTATGTATATATGCTTCACGACTCTTAGTATATAAACATCCAGGAGTCCATCAATTTTTTACGGTTACTGTCGTTAATGTTTATGAAAACTGAGATGACGACTCTTAGTTGGAAAACATCCAGGAGACTGTCAAATTTTTAACATTAGAGTCGTTAATGTTTATGTATATATGGATGACGACTGTATTGTTGCAAAACATCCAGGAGTCTGACACATTATTAAGGTTAGAGTCGTTAACTTGTATGTATATATCTATAACGACTTTTAGGCGTAAAAACATCCAGGAGAGTAGCAAAATTTACAGTTAGGGTCGTTAAGGTGTATGTATATATGGATGAAGACTCTATAACATAATTCAAATTACCTATGTGGGTCGTTGGTGGTTTAATCCAACTAGGATAAAACGCATTGTATTCATTAAGCATTCTTCAAAATACAAATATCTGGGTAGAAGATACAACCATTATCAAAAAGTATGCTTCAAAATGCAATGCATTGTTTAGAATAAACATCTTCTCTCACGATTCATTTCCCAAGTCTAAGTAAACCGGGGTTGGGTCCATAGCATTCCAAATGTTCATTCCATACTCATCTTGGTTTGTCCACTCCTTGGTGTACTCTCCCCAATCACCATACACCCGTGGTAGAGGACATTCTTCGGAAATCTTCAAGCCTATGTAATGGTTATCATTGACATGTGCCATTACAATTCTTCTTTTCTTTATCGCCGTATCGCACCTAGTTTTGGAGGTACGTACATACAAGACGCTCAGGGAAGCCTTTCTTTGAATACAATTACAACACAAGTGAATGTGTCGCCAAAAGTTGGCCACCAAAAGGCATTTGCATCCAAAACTTATAACTGGCCTTCTTGACCCCTTCCTCCATTTCACGTTTGAAACCAACTCCCTAAACTTCAATTCCCTCTCTTTTTGATCTCCTTCCATGAGCATTTTCAAATATAGTTGTTTGTCTGAACTAGTTTTTCTGCCATTTTTTTTCTTGCATATTCGATTTGGGTGAGCTTTAGTTCGTCGGCCTCGTCGAAATGCCCTAATTGTTCCGTTGCAACATGGTAACCACAATTTCCATCGCCGTCAACATCGTCGGTGGATAGAAGGTGATCCAAGATGACGTGAGGAAGTTGGTCGGTATACTCTTTATACAAAGTGTAAGCAACACGATGTGGTCTTCCTTGGGAATCTCTAGGGGGTGCGCGGATTACCTTTTATTCCTCGTATCGTAACCATTCCACTCGTTTGGCTTTGGTACCGACCACATGGTCTACAACATCCATGTTTTCCTTTGGCGGACCCCTTGCCTTGGGTACGAAAGATTTCTCATACTCAGTATATTCCGCTGGACATACGATGACGTGTGGGTCACTTTTGCAACTCTTTGCCGCTTTCACGGGTTTCTCTAAAAGACTTTTTAGTTGTGGGTCTACCCGGTGGTTTTTGTTTGATTGTCTCTTCTTCTACTCCCAAGCTCTTACGGGCAGCCGGCCACAAATTAGAAACCAGTATCTGTCTTCCTGCACAATTCGTTTTTCGATATTTCTCATTGATATACTTGCCAATCTCAAGGTTTCCAAATTGTTCATCAGCGGCTCCTGTGGGATTTGGGATGAACCCAAGTTGCTTCCAAAAAGGATCGATATCTTCAATGGGAATGAGCCCCTTGTACCCACCGAGCTTATGTTTACACGGGAGGCCAAGCCACGTCTCAGTTGTACAATTACATTTAATGACTTTTCCATCGGAAGATTTCGCTCGAAATTTACATTTATTGGCCACCATGATACTTGGTGCGAAACCCCACGTAGCAATTCTTTGTCTTCCATGTATTGCTTCAAAAAACGGTCCTTACTATACTCCATCTGAGTCACTATCTTGCTTAGGTCATCCTCGGCGTGCTCGTGAATAGCTTCCTTTACCGTAACTACCCCACCTGTGTTCTCTTGAAGATTTTTTTTCAAACGTCCATGGACTGCTTTCAGCAATACTCGTGGACTCATTTTTGTAGTGCTTGTACTTATTAGTCCATGCATAAACAAACTTTTCCTTCCAAGGATTCAACCATGTATCTAGGCAATAATCGACAACCTTCTTATGATCCGTACTCCAATCATCAATAAACTTTTGAAGATTTGCATAGTACTTTACTTCGGTCTTCGAATGAGCCAAATGGTCCCAATCTTTGCAGAAATCCTCCCATAGATCACCATCTTCAGCATATTTTTCCTTTTCTTTCCTTTTCTCTTCGGCTATCTTTTTTTGAAAGTTTACTTAGACGCTCGTCTTCCTCCTTGGAACGTTGATTACCCTTTGCAGGCTTGATCTTTTGGATATGATTCTTGCAATTAGAAAAATATTCATTTGGATGTGCCACGTACAAAGAAAATGTTGAGCATGTGGAAAAACTTGACGAACGGCACTCATGACTGCAAAATCCCTATCGGTAATTATAACCCGCGGTGTGTCTTCGCCTCGGTAAATCAACCTAACTTGTTCCAAAGCCCAAACATAGTCCTCTATTTCTTCCTTTTCCATAAAGCACCATGCCACGGTGAATGATTGCTTATCCAAAGTATGACTAACCACGTTCAACAATGGCATGTTATACTTGTTGGTCTTATAGGTGCAATCTATGAACAAGACCGGTAAAAACATCGAGCCAAATCCACCATCCTAGGATGGGCAAGAAAAATATGTGTCACTTTGTCTTAGGACCCACCCTTGTTTGCATGGCGTAGTTAAGTTTTTACGCCAACCACTCGATTGTTGCATAATTAATCTACCATCCCATTCGGTTCTACGATCGTTGCTTTGGCAGCGTAGATTGTGGAAATAATAGACAAGTTTGTCTTATCTTCCGCTCTTATTGCATTTAGGATCTGAAGGGGCCTACATCGCTTCATCTGTCGTACCTTTTCCATTTGATGTGGTTTCAATCGGCATATCTTTGGGTGCCCTAAAAGAGTACTAGGTGGAGGATGGTTGTGACGACCATCCGAATACTATACAACCTCGATAGATTAGTTTCAGGATGCCTTTTGAAAACAATCCTGAAGGGGCATTTTATCTTCTTCGACGAAGTTTTGTAGACCCTCGTCGTCTTCTTCTCATACTTGTAGTTCTTCCCTTTGTGACTTTCTTCCTTATCCCCCGCTCTCTCGCATACCATCTCCATTTGCTTATAATCAACGTGTTTGCTTTGAACAACTACGCACATCTTCTCTTTTGCCTTTGAAATAATCCATTCCTTGACCTCAGCCTTTGTTTTCCACGTCTACATTAAAACTAATGACACGTAAATGATTCAACACTAATTAAACAATTTTCATAAAGATATACATCAATTCAAACATTAAAGCATTAAAAACGTACCAAGTCGGTCATATAGTGTTGGGAGGTATCTGGACCGATAATGGAGACGGGTTCAGGTTGAGAGCACGCTCGTAGAACCAACTACGGAAAAAAAAAAAAAAAAAATTCAGCAGCAGTCGTCAATTTCTGGGATGTCCAAATGACAACCCTTAGAGTCGTCAACATAATTTTGCGGAAGAACGACCCATTCCTCGATAAATGACGACCCTCTTTATACGAGGACGACTCGCATTCCCAAATGTAAACCATGCTTCAGTTTTCACCATGGGTCGTTATTGTATATATATCTAGATTGACGACTCTTTACGAAGTTATTGCAGACTTTGAAAATCAACGGTAACTTTGACTAGTAGGAGCAGTTATTGCAGAAGTAACTGTTTTTTTTTTTTTAAAAAAAAACTAGCCGTTGGGTACTTTTTTGCTATAAATAGATACCCTAGATACATATCTCTACCAAACTTATTCACCCATCACTTTCAATCTTCCTAAATCAGTCACCCATCACTTTGAAACACCAAAAATGGCTCCAACTCCGTTCAATAATCTAGAAGATGTTGCTATTGTCAGAGCACACACCACTCTCACAAAGCACTCCATTGAGGAAGCGCAATGGGTGGCCAGTAACGAAGACCCAACTAGAGGGCCTTACCTTGGGCATGATCAAAACACCAGTGCTTGGTGGAAACGGGTGTTTAAGGTATTCAAAGCACTAAGCGGAAATCTTTATAGGAGGACGCTCCCATAAATAAGGGAAAGGTACGCATATTTATACAATGAATGCGTACTGCTCAGAAACGAATTGAAAGCTCGTAAGGACGCTATGCCGAACGAACCTCGAATGAGTAGAGTAAGTTTGTGAATCAATAGGCCTTTCATCAAATTTTTTTTATTTGGTTATCATTATTCAACAACGCTAACTTATTTAAAAAATTGTTTTCCCAGTATACTTTGGGTCGGAGCAGATTTAATTAAAGTACGGCCATGAGTTTTGTACGAGGACCGCTACACTCTCTTGGAGGAAGTTGAATGGCAATTCGCCCAATATAATTAAACTCGTATAGATTTTATAGCGCAATGTATTGAACAATTTTATGTGTTTTCCTTCTATTTTATTTCAACTACATGTATGTTTTTTCGGATTCAATAAAACGCATGACTTCAAATATTGGTGCAATAACTATAGTTCATAAAGGGTCGTCATGATTCGTTAAACCAAAAGTGACGACTCTAAAGATTGTTTGAAATTCTTGGCATGAGTCGTCATTTATGGAGAAGAACATATTAATGACTCTAAAGGTCACTTGACACGAGACTATTTGTGGTAGAGTCGTCATTCAGTAAACAAAACAAATGAACGACACTTTTTATCATCAAGAGTCGTCACTTGTTTAATATAAATAATGACGATCCTTAATGCAGTTAATGTGAATTTTGAATTCACCAAATGTGGTTGAGTCGGGCAACGGTTAAAAATTCAAAAAAAGTGACTGTTGGGTCGTTAATCTCTATAAATAGAGACCCATGTCTCACCCATTCTTCACCCAAACCATAATTCTGAACCTTCACATTCATTCTCATTCATTTATCATCCAAGAGGAAAAAGAAGAGGAAACACCATGACTAGTTTTACACTTCGGAAGAGAATTGTGCTATTGTGCGAGCTTGGAAAACAGTGAAAAACCACTTTGAAGATATAGGAAAAGACATTGATCAAACATCGGATGCTTGGTGGAACCGTGTATTCATCGTTTTTGTGGCGTTAGACGGAAATTGCAACTCAAGGTCTTTGAAACTCGTCAAGGAACGGTTCGAGGAGATATTCTTCGAGTGTGAAGTTTTCAAAAGAGAAATCAAGGCCGTAAGGGAAGCCATGCCCAATATGTTGGGTGCTATAAGACTAAGTATTTAAACAAGAGGTAAAACTTATCCAAAGCTTTCAACACTACTAACTGAGTATGTTTGCGTTTTCAGTTGAGGAAGGCGTATGGCTATTATGAGGAGCTTCGTGGGAAAAAGTTTGAGTTCGACGATTGCTACTTTATCTTGGAAGGCACTATGTATAATTACGCCATTTATGATTAAGTGTATCAGTGCACCGTTATTATGTATTTTATTTCATTTCCTTCAATGTATCGCTATGAAAGATGTATGCCTTTTACGATTCAATGAAATGATTCTATGAAATCAAAATTTATGATAATCCAGCGCAAGGGTCGTTATTATATTAAATAAAACACCGAACGACTCTACTTAAAAGTTGAAATTGCGGGATAGGGTCGTCATCTTCTACGAATACATATATGACGACTCTAAGTGTTTTATTTATCGAGAGTTCGGGTTTAGAGTCGTTTGTCTATAAACAAAAAACATTAACGACCCTTTTGACCTAGCTAAAAGAGTCGCAGTGTTTATCACCCGCCCTAACGATTTTTCATAACCCGGAAAAGTTGCGGGTTTGAGTCGTCATCTGTAGTTTCAATTCACCGACGACCTTTAAGAGTCGATTAATGAATCCAACCCCGACTATAACGACTCTCACATCAAGACTTAAATAAAGTGACCATGAATCGACCCCTTGGAGCACCATTGGACAATTTCAAGAGTATATGAGGTTTTGATTGTTTTGAGGTGCGGGTTCTTCATTTGGAGTATCGGTTCCTTCATTTTGAGGAGTAGGATCTTCATTTCCACCATTATTCATCGCTTCCTCCATTAACATCTCTTCATCAAACATCCAATCCATAGGATTATTAGAGACAATCTCACCATCAATACAATCATGGTTATTGTTTGAACCTTCACCAACCTCATTCCCTCCACTTGAATCACTCATTTCTAAACAACCCTAGTTTTTCCTCCCAAAACCCTCTTCTTCTTCTCAAAACAAAAATACCCAAAACTTAAATTTCCAAAAAATTTAATCCCAAAACCTGATTTTTAACTAAACTAAATTAACACACTAATCTACTTCATTAACTCTTAATACTAATCACTCAAGGTTATTTTAGGCATTTAGAAAGAATTTTTATAAGGGGTGACCCAAATTAGGTTTGGGTGACCGTTTTTGTCCTCTAGTGCATGGCACCCAATTAAAATGTCTGGCCCCCAATCAAATTAGGTAAAGTAACTCCTAACGTTCATCATTTTTTATGGAAATGCACTCACAAATCCCTGTCAATTATAACTAAGTGAATCCCTTAGATATTCTTCCCTCGTGTAAAATTCATAGTTCTCTCGCAATCTCCTTCCATCCAAAAATATTTTAAGTTTATCTCATTAGCCCATTTAGCTCCTTGTAAAAGAGCTAGTGCCTCTGCTTTTTCTGGACAACTTGCTCTGAAGAATCATGATTTACTCCTTGATTGGTCCCTGCACGGTTCTTAATATTAGATCAAAACTAGAAATCAAAGAACTTGAAGCCCAAGCAGCATCAAAATTGATCTAAGAATGGTATGCTAAAGAACGGTTCCAATAACAGTTGGTTTTCTCAATCTGATGTGAAACATTAGCTTTATTCATATTTGCGTCTGTTGTAGGTTTTCAAATTTGTAAATGTCTTTGAAATGCATGGCTGAATAGATAGATTTGTCTTGAAAAAAACTGCGACACCTCTCATTCCATATAAAAGAGGTAACTATTTTATTTTTTCTAGTTGTAATCTAATATTAAAAAAATAATACTTTTGATGATCTAATGGTAACTAACCTACTAGCTTATAATGAAATTATAAGCAAAAGTCCGGGGAAAACAACTCTTAGGTTTACGAATTTGAAAGACTTCACTAAGAGATTCGTGAAGCCCGGTCATACTATATTTTACATGATAGTTCTTTGTTATCCGGATCTCGTTCTAACTGATTGATTGTAGTTTCTGAACAATAGATTACGAACAAGTCTCTGACTTTGTCATTCCACAAGATAGAAATCTAAAACACTTCGGGTTTGATTTTATTACGATTTTTATTGTGATGTTGTATTAATTAGGCATATCTATAACTTTGAAGATAATATGTTGTTCTCATCGTTGAGTTTGGTTGATATCTTCTTTTCCTTGAAGATCCCTTAAAAGCATATAACTTTAGAATATATTGATTGAATATCTTTCCGAAGGAAATCAAATAGGCTTTCTGTTAGAGAAAGAATAGTCAAAAGTCTTCAGTGAGGTTGAAGTAACTTCTGGGACATTAAAGGATGTCATCTAGGAGAATCGTGTTGTGTAAGGTCTTGCAAGATCCAGTAGACGTAAAGGAACATAACTGAAAATGTGGGGGTAGCAACTTAATGAACCTAAATATAAACCTAAATATAATTCTCAGAGTTACAACTTAATGAATCTCAATCAGGAATATTGTTAAGGGTTTATATCTCTTTCTCTCACAATCAGAAAGTTTTACAGAAGCAATTCTGTAAACCTGATTATGTGTGAGAGTACTTGGACGATTCCAAAGATCAATATCCAAGATTAATCAAGTCGTATCCAACGAACAAGGTTGGATATATCTACTTTGATTGATTTAGGTACACCCTATGATATTTCAATTACAAAGATAAACAATATAATGCGGAAAAAAGAAATAACACAAACACTAGAATTTTGTTAAAGAGGATACCACAAATGCAGAAAAACCACGGGACCTTATCCATTTTTGAACACCAAACTGTATTAAGCCGCTACAGACACTAGCCTACTATCAGAACTTCGGACTGGAATCTAGTTGAGAACGAATTAAACCGTCACAGAAATTCAGTTACAGTCGTACTCCTTACGCCTCTTGAATCCCAGCGGAACTCTGCGCAATTGATTCCCTTAGTTGACGTCCTTTACAGCCTAAGAGTTTCTTCAACTCAATTGAAGACTTTAAACCAATCTGCTTCCCACAGATAAGCCTATATGTGATTTTTGTTCTGACCAAAGATCAAGGTGAGGTAGGAAATCGTTTGCAAACCTGAAAATTCGGTCTTATGACTCCCAAAGAGTAGCCTAAATTATTATTCACCTCACAAGTATAAACTTGTGGAATCACAATGTCTGAGACGAAGAAACTTTGTGATTTCTATCTATCTTTTTTGTTGGAGAAATCTCAACAATCAAAGCAAGATTAGGATACATGAACTATCAAGATAAAGATAGTTGGACCTGGCTTCACGAATCCATAGGCGGAGTCTTTTTAGTCACTAAACCCTATAAGGATTTGAAGGAGAGGACGACCCTAGTTTACAACTAGCATACACAAGAATAGTGTCAGGGATACAAAAATCCCAGTTGTTTAAAGTTCTCCTTATATAGACTTTCAAGGTCAATGTTGCTTTAGATTTAAGCTAAGGTTGCTTTAGATCCAAGCAATCAATAATCACCGTTAGATGAAAAACTTGAATTTGAGATTAACATAACAGAATATACACTCTGGTTAGGATGGACCATAACCGAACCATGTACAATGACTTGTTCATGAAAGGTTAGCCGAAACTAGCCAATCGAACTATATGCTTAACCATTTTCATATATCACTTTAAGACTTTTCTTGAGTCACACATATGATCAAAAATGTCTAGTTAGTGTTTTTAGAAAGTTGTTCAAATGTTGATCATCTCATAGAAATAATTCTTATGCATTTGAAAATATTCGACAGGGTAAGTACGTGTACTGTACATATTTGTGAATATTTTTGTCATAGTACGTGTATCAGGTATGTATACCCGATAAGCACGTAAGTGCTATAGTTTATACCTATATTTATATTAGCTAGGACTCAATATTTTGGCTAATGACACTATTTTAGTGTTTTTGTAGAAAGTACCAACGAATTGGATTACCGGAAGTATAATTGGCTAAATAGAGGCTTAATTGGCATTTGCAACAATCATGCCAAAGTGCCGCGTCATTTACTGATTGCTAGAATCACCAAAGCACATCACTGCTAGGAAGTTAAGAAGCAAAGCAAAGGATTGTCTTGGTTTGTTGAAATGAGCCAGACCTATTTGGAGAGCCGGTGGTGCACGTTTTGGTTCGAATGAAGCTGGGTACTGGCTGTGTCCACTGGGAGTAGCAAATGAGTGGAACGTGGCTAAGGCAAATGGTGCTTACGTGGAACTAATTGCAGATCGATAGAGATGATTTCACGTCAATAGGACAATAAAGATGGAGTAACTGTTGATGCTCTGAAACTACAGCTTTCGGTCACTTCCAATACAGTGAAAATGGGTTTCATGTCGATTGCGTGTAATGGCTGATCAAATGGGTAGTTGCAGTGGTGATACTATATTACATTCGGTGGTTATTGCTCTACAATCTATAATGGGTTCAGTACAGAGAGGATTTCGAGTATTATCTCGGTGCGATGCATGCCTTCTCGGATGAGCAGCATCCATGTTGGAGGAGATGGATTCGATGCCATCTACGACAACATTTAATATTGGTTTAGCTGCATGTGAATTGGTGGAGATGACTGGTTGAGATTCAATGGGTGTTTCTGGTACTCGAATATATCGGTTGGATAATCGTGATTAATGCAAATAGACGTAATAAGAAGAGACGCCAGTCTATTAAGGTTGCAACGGGTAGCTGGTGATGCAAGTTAATGGTGCAGTTGCCTGAACTTAAGAACAATAAGAAGAGAGTTGGTTTTGTCGGCGAAAGAAAATAAGTTGCAGTGAAGCCTGGAGAAACTGTGAACTAAAGATTCTATTAGAATTCAATGAATTGTCAGACAAACAGGAGGTGTTGTCTTTATACAGACAAAGTTCAGGTGAGACAGCTAATGACAGCTAAGAGACTAACGGACAGTTACAGTTATTTTTAACAGAAAATATCTGACTTTAACTAACTGCTGTTAGTAGTATTATTAGCCCCCCGCAAGTTGAGTTGGGCAGACATATGAACACTCAACTTGTCGCGCAGAAAATCAAATATTGCAGATGAGAGTCCCTTTGTGAAAATGTCAGCAACCTGAGAGCTGGTAGAGATGTAGTAAAGTTTGAGTGTCTTGGAGTTGACAAGCTCTCTGATGAAGTGAAAATCTACAACAACATGTTTCATTCTGCTATGATTCACTAGGTTGGTGGCTAATGAAATAGAGCCAAGATTGTCAGCACCAATAGTTGGAGTGATTGGCAGAAATATGTGTAAATCCTTGAGAAGTTGACAGACCCAAACAACTTCAGTTGCAGTTTGAGCTAAAAACCTGTATTCTGCTTCTGTGGATGACCTTAAGACAGTTGCTTGTTTCTTAGAGCTCCAACTAGTAATAGGATTAGTGCCAAAAAATATGCAAAATCCACTGGTACTGCGCCTGTCATCTGGATTGCCAGCCCAGTCATCATCTGAATAAGCATTAAGAGCAACAAGACCTTTCTTGAGAACAATGCCATGATCTATAGTAAATTTTAGGTATCTCAGTATCCTTTTTGCAGCTATGAAGTGAATGTCAGTTGGAGACTGCATATGTTGACAAACTTGATTGACATAAGAAGCAATTTCTGGTCTTGTCCATGTGATGTACTGAAGAGCTCCAACTAAAGACATGTATTCAGTTGGATCTGATAGAGGAATTCCATCATGTTTACTCATCTTCACATCAGCAACTACTGGAGTAGAACAAGGTTTTGCTCCTAACATGTTGGTATTCTGAAGTAAGTCAAGAATATATTTAGTCTGGGAAAGAAAAATACCACTTTCATTCCTCTTGACCTCCAGACCAAGAAAGTAGTGAACTTCTCCCATATCTTTTATAGGAAAATGTTGTTGAATCTCTGAAATCACACTATTGCAGAAAGAAGAAGATGATCCAGTCAAGAGAATATCATCCACATAAACTAGTAAAATGGTAATTTGAGTGCCATCTCTATGTACAAATAATGATGTGTCTGCATAAGAAATATGAAATCCAAGAGACAGAACAACTTCAACAAGCTTCTCATACCAAGCTCTTGGAGCTTGTTTTAACCCATAGATTGACTTGTTGAGTTTGCAGACATATTCAGGGTGTTCAGGATCCACAAACCCTGGAGGTTGAACCATATAAACATCTTCCTTCAAGTCACCATGAAGGAAAGCATTACTCACATCAAGTTGCTTCACTTTCCAATCAAACTGAACTGCAAGAGAAAGGACCAATCTAATAGTTGTAGGCTTGGCAACATGGCTGAATGTCTCTGTGTAATCTAATCCCTCTTGCTGATGAAAGCCTTTTGCAACTAACCTTGCTTTGTGTTTATTCAATGAACCATCAGCATTTCGTTTTACCTTAAAAACCCATTTGCATCCAAATGGATTTTGAAAAGGGTGAGGAGGAACTTTTGTCCAAGTGCCAGCAAGGATATGAGCATTATACTCATCATGAAGAGCTATTCTCCATTGAGGGAGTTTGTTAGCTTGAGTAAAACAGGTAGGAGTAATGCAAGAATTCACATGAGCAACATAAGCAGTGGGAAGAAGATACTTGGTGGATAGTTGAGCTTTAGGTTTGTAAATATTATTTTTGGATCTAGTGAGCATTTGATGATTGTTAGAAGTTTGTGAAGGCTCAACAGAATGATTGAGAGAAGTAGATAGCTCACTAGATGAAGAGACAACTTCATTTTTGGTAGGACCAGAATATTTAGGGTAAAGTGGATGGAGATGTTGATATAATATCAAAAGAAGGCAGCTGAGCATGAGTTAGGACTGAAGATGGATTCAATAATGATGGCACAATGGTGGCAGGAGATGGATTGGATACAGACAATTTGTAAGTCATTGCAGGAAATAAACTTTCATTAAAAGATACATGCCTTGAGATGTAACTCTACCAGTAATAGGGTCAAGACATCTATATCCTTTATGAGAGTTTGAATAACCAATAAAGATGCACATTTTGCTTCTAGGCTCAATTTTAGTGGAAGTGTATGGTCTAAGCCATGGAAAACAATCATAACCAAAAATTCTAAGAAAGGAATAACCTGGTTTAGTGTGAAATAACTTTTCAAAAGGAGAGATGAAAGATAAAGAAGCAGTGGGTAATCTGTTTATCAAGAAATTAGTTGTTTGAAAGGCTTCAACCCAAAAAGTGTGAGACAAATTTGATTGAAGTAATAAAGTTCTACCAGGATCAACTAGATGTCTATGTTTGGATTCAGCAACTCCATTTTGCTCAGGAGTATGAGGACAACTAAATTGATGATGTATACCAGAAGAGGATAAGATACTAGCAAGTTCATTATGTATGAATTCACCACCTCCACCTGTCCTAATACATTTGATAGGTAGACTAAAGAAATTCTCAACCATAAGCTTGAAAGAGTTAAAAATGAGTCGAAAATCTGATTTATTAGTCATAGGATAAATCCAACAATATTTGGTACAATCATCTATGATATTATTACAATAGTAGTTGTATCCACTAACTGAAGGAACGGGACTAGGTCCCCAAAGATCCATATGCAAAATCTGCAATGGAGTATTAGAATGAGAAACAGAAATGGAAAATGGGAGTTTATGTGATCTCCCTAATTGACATTCATTACAAACTAAAGTTTTTGTAGTTAGAGGAATGCCTGATGAGTGACAAATTCTTTGTAAAGATTGAAAAGAAGGATGGCCTAACCTCTGATGAAGCTGAGAAGAAGTGATGGTGTTGCAGGACAAAGCATGAAGTGCTTGAGAGGATGTGAATGTGATAGGGTAGAGTCCATGTTTAGCTGGCCCTTGGAAAATTGTCCTCCCTGATGTGAGATACTTCACAGTAAAATCAGCAGAAGTAAAGGTAATGCTACAATTATTGTCACTGGTGAATTTCTGAACAGATCCTAGGTTTTGAGCAGAATTGGGCACACGTAAAATATTTGGCAAGAACACTCTATTGTCATGCAGAAAACCAGAAGTATGAGCAATAACATTGATAGACATACCTTGCCCATTAGCAGTGTTAATTTGATCTCCACCAGAATAAGAGCCAACATTTTCAATTCCTGAAGTATTAGAAGAAATATGATGTGTAGCACCAAAGTCTACATACCAAATATTTGCACCACCAATATTAGCTGCAGCAAGCATAGCATGAAGATTTTGTGGAGGTTGTCTGCCTTGATTGATAGGTGTCTAAAACACCTAATTTACTATCTAGTAGTTACGCTTTCTTTGCTATTTTTCTTGTGAATTATGTACTTTACGCGTGTTTTTGAGTTATTAGGTACTCTGGAGTCGCACGGAGGAAAAGAAGCGGAAAACATTCAAATTGAGTCAAAAAGGCGTATTTGTCATTTCACATGCTATTGGGAGATGAGCCAAGGTTAAGGGGCAACTCTATTTGGAGGAGTACTAAACACAGTGGAGCCATGGTTAAGGGGATGCCATCTGAAGTGCCCCTTATGAAGGTGACCGGACACTAAATATAACCCTATCTACAACCCTAAGTCGAGAATTTACTCTCAATATTTGCACCAGAACCTGAAATTGAGACATAAAATAAATGGCTGATAGAAGAGAGTTGAGAAATCGAATCGAATTAGGGTTGGTGTTCTCGAAGATGGGTATTGGTGATGGTTAATCTGAGTTCGACAGAGAGGAGATTCAGAGAGGAATCGAGAGATATTTCCTGAGTTTGAGAAGAAGTAAGATGGGGATTGCTCGAATTCCTGTTGCGGCAGAAATCATGGAAGGAAGAATGAAATTATCCTTGAGACTGGTATTAGCCGCGGTTCTGGGGATTTGTTGCTTCCGGTGACGATACTTAATGGAAAAATTGGTGATGATTAAAGTTGGGTTTAGTTCAGATTTACTGAGATTGTGAGGAAGATTCGAGTTGGAATTGACTGAAGATAGATTGGGTTTGGTTAATTGATCTCAGAAGATGGGTTTGATGATGCCGAGAAGAACAAGAGGATGTTGCCGTGAGTTAATGGGTATAGTCTGGTTGAGAAGAAGAATTCAAGGGTCTGAGTTAATGGAAGCTGAGAAGTGAAGGCATATATGGATTACATGGCATAGTCAGAGTTGCTGCTGGAATTATAGCGAGCTGGGAGATTTGAGCAAAGCTTTAGCAAGACAATAGACAAGGATGAAATGTTCTGAGTGAGCACAAAAAAATGGACTGCAAGTGTGGTGGTTAGAAGTTTACGGGGATGGCTATTGCAGGGTAGCTAGAGCGAGATTGTGCTCATGGTGGTTGCTGCTATAGATTGTGATGCTGCTGTTGCGGTTCATGGCTCAGGTGGAGGTCAGATGTGCAGATGGTCTGGTGTTGCTGGTGGTGTTTGAAGGTGGTCTTGAGCAATTGATGGTGGTGGTATGAGGCAGAGCTGTAGGTGTGATGGTTGAGCTATGAAGTGGTTCTGGTGGAGCTGTAAGGGAATGATGCACTGAAGTGGAGGAATTGGTACAGCAGGTTTGTGCTATGCTGTAATGGAGATGAGAAGGGGATATGGTGCAGTTGCAGCCGTGACAAAGTTAGAGGAGCTGAAGTTGGAAATGATGTTGCAGGGATTTATGAGCTGTGCACTTTCTGGTAGTACAAGAACTGAAGCCAGGGATAGAAGCTGAAGTGGATGGACATTGCAGGGAAGCTGGGAACTTGATGGTTGTGTGAGAGAGGTTGTAATCGTGGGTTAAGGCCGGCTCGTGGAGTTGTTTATTGCGGGTGCGGTTCTGGGTGAAAGAATTGAACTACAGGAATTAGTTGCTGGTGACAGTGTGGTTGTAGCTCAGGTTGCAGGTTGAGATGGCTGGTAATGAAGCTAATGGAATAGGTTCAGGCGAGACTGGCAGAGAATGAGAGCTGAGATTATGGCGAAATTGGTGCTGGAGTCTGAGTATGGGTGTTCTGGTGGTGCAAGAAGCAGCTGTGATTGTGGCCTTTGTATGGATTGAAACAGGATGTTGATTCATGGGAAGTGGCAGCAGTGGAGTGCTCCATAGAAGGAGAGGTTATTAGAGCCGGTGGTTGTGTTGAATGCTACCAAATCTAGTTCAAATTGTATGCAGTGGTTGGCTCATGGCGCTGGCACTTAGAGTTGATGGAACTTAGAGTTGGTGGTACCGGTTATGAGTTGGTGAAGCTGAGTTTCCAGGGAAACGATATTATCTCGTAAAGACTGAACCTGTGGCTGTTATCGCTGAGATGCGGAGGAGCTCGAAATGGAAGCTGGAAGGTTAAGCTGCTGATGTTGCTATTGATACAGGGAATGAATATTAATTGAAAATTTGTGCTGTGCTAATGAGATACAGAGATCTTAATGGCCATGGATGCTTGCAGTGTGGCATGACCTGAAATGGAGCTACAGATGCAGCTTCCAATGTTTGAGGGTGAGTTGAGAGCTAGTGCAGCTACAAATGCGGGACAAAAAGGCACGAGATGCATGTTTGTGAGTGAGATGGTGCTGTGCTGTGGTTAGTCTTGGTGGTTTGCTTGTGGCATCTGTAATGATCTTTGAGATGATGGATGTCTGAGGGATTCAGCTCAGATGAGAAGTATAAGAAGCTAATGGGATTGAATGGAGTGTCATGGCGGTGGTGTTGGTGCAAGAAAGGAAATGGGTCAGAATGTGTATTAGTAGTATTGGTTTGGCTCAGAATGGGAAGGATGTATGTGTGCACTGAGAATTGGGAATGTGATCTAGTGTGCATTACAGGGAAGATTGAAATGAGTTGTATACAGGGCCATCATGGCTGGAAGCACAATCATGGTGCAGCTCATAAACTGGCCGGTGCAAATGGCATAGGCCAGAGTGACTCAGACTGAGCCAGACCTGACTCGTCTGAGTAGCTACCTGACTATCTGACTCACATCTGACTGGACCCGGTTTGACTCAGTGACTCACCCGAGTTGACTTCGACCGTTTTGACCGTTGACCTAAGTGACCAAGGTGGATCGTGCTGGCCACTGAAATAGTTTTCCGCGACTTTTCACATGGGTTTTCCTCACATATGGGCTTTGTGGACTTCTATCTATTGGACCCTTGGGGCTTGACCTAGTTTTGGAAGAGAGGAAAAGCTATAAAAAGGAAAAGTCTTCTACAACTTTGGGGATTATCTTTTATCTTTTATCTTTAATCTTTTTGCCTCTACTTTGTTTTCTAGGGTTTACACCATGAAGTCTTTTCTCTTTCTTCTTGTTATGAACTCCATGAATATGAGCTAGAGTTTTCTTTTGGTTATGGATTAGTTGGATTTCCAAACATGAGTTTTTGTTCAATAAATTAGTTTTGTCTCCATATTATCGTTTATGATTCACCATTAATATTGTTACATGATTTGAATGCTATTTAGTCGAGTCGCGAATCGATTGAGTTTATTTTCATCTCTCTTGCTAGATTAGGATTTATTATACGCAAAAGTGATAGATTCCTGATTACAAGTAGCATAATTGTGATTATTGCTTGTAGTGATACATCCTAGTAGTCATATGTGAACCATAACCTTTGTTAAATCGGATTAGTGCTTTTACACGTTCGATTGCTTTGATTGGTCTTATTTCATAGAACCTAATGCATCTATGGAATTAAACTTGATTAGTGCTTTTACACGTTAGGTTGTTCCTTTAGATAGAATTCATATTCGCATCTTTTAATGTGTTTGTTGATGACAAGAGGAGATTAGCGGGATATTCTTGCGATCAAGGTATTCTAGGGCCTTTGATAAAAGTTGAGATTAAAATATCAATTCTAGTTATTGTGTTGAAAACATGTTTGTGATTGAAGACGAAATCCATGACCAATACTTTCTCATCCGTGATTTGATTTGTTTACTTTTCTTTATTTGCTTTTATTTTATTTTATTTCATAAAATCAGAAAATCCCCCGGTGTTAATTTATAGGAAACCGAAACATATTGACAACCAAGACCTCTCTGTGGGAACGATCCTTTCTTGCCCTTGATTCATTATATATTTTGAGTAGTAAGAAAGTGTAAATTATATTTGTGTCGGCTGACAACCGGTCAAATTTGGCGCCGTTGCCGGGAGGCAGCGGTTGTCAATTGTTTTGGGTTCTTATTTTTGTTTTTAGTTGTGTTTTACTTTTTCTTATTTTCTGGGTTTTAACCTTGGTTTGAGAATTTTATTTCAGGTGCTTGTTTCTCATGGAAGGAGCATACTACATGGATGGATACGGTTTTCAACAACCTCAACAATACGACAACTACCAATTCCATGGGTATAATCAAAACCAATTCATTGGTTATGACCAATATTCCATGAAACCTTATAGTTTTCCTCAACAACCTTATGGCGGGGAACAACCACAAGTATGGGAGGATTCTTATGCTCCTGAACAAAAAGTCTCTAACTTTATAGATCAAGTTTCCAACTTTTTACAAGAGGAATTTAAAAAAGCTAAAGAGACTACAAACGAGCAACTCCAAGAACTTCGTGAAGGTATTGCTAGCTTGCGAAGAGGCATTGATCAATGCAAGGAAGATATGGATAATTCTAATGTGCATATGGTTTGTGATGAATATTTGATTGATGCTAATGTTGAAGAAGGCCAATCCTTGGGCACTTTCGTTGATAATTGTGTAGTTAACTCAACTCTTGATCGTAATAATGATCATTCACCTATTCAAAAGGATGAGTTCGAGATTAGCAACACTAAATTCAGCGAGGACCAATCTTATGTTGACTATGATAGTGACGGTGATTATGATACATTGCTTGAAACAACTCATGGTGACATCCCCGAGGAGTGTACAATGGAGTCTTTTTGGGATCAAGATGAAGACGAAGAGGAATATGATGACACTTGTGTAGATTACTCGAGCATTGCTCTTAATAATGATCAAGAGCCTATTCAAAGGGTGGAGCTTGAGGATGATGCATTTTCGAGTGTTCTAAAAAAGTTTCTTATAATAAAATTTGGATCCGCAAAAGAGTATGTGCCTTACAACAAAGAGGAGTGTGTTGAGAATGAGACCGTTATGACCAATGTTGTGGAAGACCCAATTGAGCTTGCATATGATTGTAATGATGATGTTTATGTCGAGACTTTGGTTACGGCAGAAACGGACGAAGAATGGTTGCAAAGTTTGATAGAGGACCATGATATACATGAGGTGAATTATTCACTTGAGTTTTTCAAGGATGAAGAGGATTCCGTAATACAAGAGATTGTGCAAGGTTTGTCTAACCCATTGCCTATTGTTTCTTGTCCTTTACCTATTATTGGTTTGAATGTATGTGCTGCTTGAGAATATTGTTGGATATTTTGTGTTTTCGTTTTCCGCCATTAGAGATACTTGATTCTCATACTATGCAGGTTTTGGAACAAGAAACCGTGGAAGTACCCAACTTCTATATTCTTTATACACTTCCAAGTGTGGACAAAATAAGTGTGGGGGAAGATTTTATCGGTTCATAGCTTCATTTCTGTTTTATATTACTAATATTTGTGTGAAGCTAGTGTTTGCAAAACAGGTTACATGGAAGGATCCCCAACTTTTCAGATTGTTGGTATATGGACGATAACAAAAGAGTCGGGCTGACGACTTTAAACCAAGCGCTAAATGGGAGGCAACCCATAGGTTTTGTATTTTAGTCCCTTTTATTTTTTTTGTTTTTTTTATTATTTTCATATCATATTTGCATCCCCATGTTTAATTTCATTGAGTCCGGAATCTATCGCCTTTTCATCAGAAAAATTCAGACTGTACATAGTTCAGTCCAGAGACCATAACTGTCAGACCGTTTATCGAAACACTGTGACCTTTTGACACTTTGTAGAAAACACGTAGATGAACAACTTTTGTGAAATGGAGTTTTTCCAAATTCCTTACCAATTTGTACAGTTTTTGCGTTTTATCTGCTGTTACGTCAGAATTCAGAATTTTCGGTTTTACACATTGAGGACAATGTGAAGTTTAAGTGTGGGGGAGTCTTTTGCATATAGAGTTTTTAGCCTTTTTGAGTCAAAATTTTCAATTTTTTTTTGTATATATTTGAATAAAACTCCAACTTGTAGTTAGTTTAGAGTCACATAGTATACATGTCGCTAAGATTACATCGAGAATCTCATAATAGTGACTGAACTTAGAGATGACAGAGAACATGATCGGGTTTCTTACTTGTATGAGATTTAAAGTTGGATTTAACCATGCCAGTGGCAAATAAGGTGCAGACTGAATTCGGTATTAGAGTAGTGATCCCCTATAGTGGAGACTACCCATGTTACATAATGTGAGGCACCGACCTTCAATTCTTTGTACCTGTCTAAATTTGTGCTTTTATAGTGTGTGTCACCGTACGTAAATTCTGGGCAGAATGGTGAGCTGTCCAACCTCCCACCATAGAAGCACTATTTTGATCTCTTGAGTGCTATTTTTATCAATCATGTTGGTGACATCGAATTGCTAACTTACATACCACTTGTAATCTTGTTCGCAGTTAGCACCATCCACTTTATCTGTCTCTACACCAACAGGTCCATAGAAACACCATCATCATCAACAAGAGGAGCATCACAAATTCGAAGGAAAGTTGAAGACGTTCAAGGTTTACAAGCAACAATACAAGGAGCAGAATTTTTATAAGTTGAAGACTATTGTACAAGAGTGAAAATTATCAAGGATGAGAGTTCGAGAAGTTTATGATATCAAGACATACAAGTTGTGAAGAATCAAGCGGTAAAGTACTTATACCATGGCCTTTGTATTTTATTTTATTTGTATTTTATTTTCTCTTGTCTTAAATAAAAAAAAAAAAAAAAAAGAAAAAAAAGACAAGAGAAAATGTTTTAGGTTTATTATTTTGTTTTGTTTTTATTTTGTATTTATTTTTCTTGTCTCATAAAAATATATATATATATATAGAAAAAAATATATAAAAAAAAAAAAAATAGTTGAAAAAAAAAAAAAAAAAAAATTGGGTTTGTATAGTTCGTTTTTTAGTTTTGTACTCTTTCAATAAAGCCAATGGAAAGAAGGAATATCTATAATGAAGTTTCAAGGAACAAGGAATTTGAGGAAAGAATCACATTGTCAACATTCTACGAAGTTCAAGAGTTATCATCAAGAGTTGAAGACCGAAGATGAAGATGAAGACACCGATAGAAGACCGAAGACGTTTCTATGGATGCTGTGAGAGTGGTGCTAGTTGCACGCCGAACGGATACGAGGTAAGTAAGCATATTCCCACCTTCGTTAAGTGGTTGATTTCCTTTCTAAGAGATCGTCAGAAAAATGGGTTTTCAAAATTATAAAAGATGTGGGTTTTCAAAATACTTCGGAGGGTTTTGCCTTCCTACCATTCAACGTGTCGCAGGATTCTCTCTTCATTCCTACCTGGACACATGTGTGACCCATAAAAAGCTATTTATTATTGAGAGCAAATTCATAAAACCCTTTCTTGTGAGGCAGAGTCGAGACTTTCGATCACTCCGAACCCGAATTTTTGTCGAGAAGGGATGGTTATTTCTCTCTCAACTTTTAAGAATGAGATTGTGTTCATTTATGTGTCTAACTTCTTATGACTAGTGTGCAAAATCTCTATGTCTTCTTAGCGCGTTGGATACTATCATTACGGAGAACTAGTAAGTTGGAAAAATAGGTTTTGTGGGTATATCTCTAGTAAACCCTCACGAGACTATAACTCGTCCACTAGGGACACCTAGGGGTTTAAAGGCTTGTTATTTATGCTAAAAGTGACCGTAGCCTCGACGACACGGAGTTGTATGTATCTTTTTGAATTGTTTTGTTTGAATTGCTCGGGGACTAGCAAAGTCTAAGTGTGGGGGAATCTGATAGGTGTCTAAAACACCTAATTTACTATCTAGTAGTTACGCTTTCTTTGCTATTTTTCTTGTGAATTATGTACTTTACGCGTTTTTTTGAGTTATTAGGTACTCTGGAGTCGCACGGAGGAAAAGAAGCGGAAAACATTCAAATTGAGTCAAAAAGGCGTAATTGTCATTTCACATGCTATTGGGAGATGAGCCAAGGTTAAGGGGCAACTCTATTTGGAGGAGTACTAAACACAGTGGAGCCATGGTTAAGGGGATGCCATCTGAAGTGCCCCTTATGAAGGTGACCTAGGACACTAAATATAACCCTATCTACAACCCTAAGTCGAGAATTTACTCTCAATATTTGCACTGAACACGAAATTGAGACATAAAATAAATGGTGATAGAAGAGAGTTGAGAAATCGAATCGAATTAGGGTTGGTGTTCTCGAAGATGGGTATTGGTGATGGTTCGAGTTCGACAGAGAGGAGATTCAGAGAGGAATCGAGAGATATTTCCTGAGTTTGAGAAGAAGTAAGATGGGGATTGCTCGAATTCCTGTTGCGGCAGAAATCATGGAAGGAAGAATGAAATTGTTCTTGAGACTGGTGTTAGCCGTGGTTCTGGGGATTTGTTGCTTCCGGTGACGATACTTAATGGAAAAATTTGTGATGATTAAAGTTGGGTTTAGTTCAGATTTACTGAGATTGTGAGGAAGATTCGAGTTGGAATTGACTGAAGATAGATTGGGTTTGGTTAATTGATCTCAGAAGATGGGTTTGCTGATGCCGAGAAGAACAAGAGGATGTTGCCGTGAGTTAATGGGTATAGTCTGGTTGAGAAGAAGAATTCAGGGGTCTGAGTTAATGGAAGCTGAGAAGTGAAGGCATATATGGATTACATGGCATAGTCAGAGTTGCTGCTGGAATTATAGCGAGCTGGGAGATTTGAGCAAAGCTTTAGCAAGACAATAGACAAGGATGAAATGTTCTGAGTGAGCACAAGAAAATGGACTGCAAGTGTGGTGGTTAGAAGTTTACGGGGATGGCTATTGCAGGGTAGCTAGAGCGAGATTGTGCTCATGGTGGTTGCTACCGAGATTGTGATCTTTCTTTGTTGCGGTTCATGGCTCGAGTGGAGGTCAGTGTGCGGATGGTCCTGGTGTTCTTGGTGGTGTTTGAAGGTGGTCTTGAGCAATTGATGGTGGTGGTGAGGCAGAGCTGTAGGTGTGATGGTTGAGCTATGAAGTGGTTCTGGTGGAGCTGTAAGGGAATGATGCACTGAAGTGGAGGAATTGGTACAGCAGGTTTGTGCTATGCTGTAATGGAGATGAGAAGGGGATATGGTGCAGTTGCAGCCGTGACAGGTTAGAGGAGCTGAAGTTGGAAATGATGTCATAGGATTTATGAGCTGTGCACTTTCTGGTAGTACAAGAACTGAAGCCAGGGATAGAAGCTGAAGTGGATGGACATTGCAGGGAAGCTGGGAACTTGATGGCTGTGACAGGGAGGTTGTGCACTGAAGTTAAGGCTGGCTCTGGTGGAGTTGCAGCTGCAGTTCTGGTGAAAGAATTGAACTACAGGAATTAGTTCTTTGGTGACAAAGTGTGGTTGTAGCTCAGGTTGCAGGTTGAGATGGCTGGTAATGAAGCTAATGGAATAGGTTCAGGCGAGACTGGCAGAGAATGAGAGCTGAGATTATGGCGAAATTGGTGCTGGAGTCTGAGTATGGCTGTTCTGGTGGTGCAAGAAGCAGCTGTGATTGTGGCCTTTGTATGGATTGAAATAGGATGTTGATTCATGGGAAGTGGCAGCAGTGGAGTGCTCCATAGAAGGAGAGGTTATTAGAGCCGGTGGTTGTGTTGAATGCTACCAAATCTAGTTCAAATTGTATGCAGTGGTTGGCTCATGGCGCTGGCACTTAGAGTTGATGGAACTTAGAGTTGGTGGTACCGGTTATGAGTTGGTGAAGCTGAGTTTCCAGGGAAACGATATTATCTCGTAAAGGCTGAACCTGTGGCTGTTATCGCTGAGATGCGGAGGAGCTCGAAATGGAAGCTGGAAGGTTAAGCTGCTGATGTTGCTATTGATACAGGGAATGAATATTAATTGAAAATTTATGCTGTGCTAATGAGATACAGAGATCTTAATGGCCAGGGATGCTTGCAGTGTGGCATGACCTGAAATGGAGCTACAGATGCAGCTTCCAGTGTTTAAGGCTGTGAGATGAGAGCTAGTGCAGCTACAAATGCAGGACAAAAAGGCCTGAGATGCAGCTGTGAGTGAGATGGTGCTGTGCTGTGGTTAGTCTTGGTGGTTTGCTTGTGGCAGCTGTAATGATGCTGAGATGATGGATGTCTGAGGGATTCAGCTCAGATGAGAAGTATAAGAAGCTAATGGGATTGAATGGAGTGTCATGGCAGGTGGTGTTGGTGCAAGAAAGGAAATGGGTCAGAATGTGTATTAGTAGTATTGGTTTGGCTCAGAATGGGAAGGATGTATGTGTGCACTGAGAATTGGGAATGTGATCTAGTGTGCATTACAGGGAAGATTGAAATGAGTTGTATACAGGGCCATCATGGCTGGAAGCACAATCATGGTGCAGCTCATAAACTGGCCGGTGCAAATGGCATAGGCCAGAGTGACTCAGACTGAGCCAGACCTGACTCGTCTGAGTAGCTACCTGACTATCTGACTCACATCTGACTTGACTCAGTGACTCACCCGAGTTGACTCGACCGTTTTGACCCGTTGACCGGTGACCGGGTGGACTGTGCCGGTCACCTGAAATAGTTTTCCGGCGACTTTTCACATGGGTTTTCCTCACATATGGGCTTTGTGGACTTCTATCTATTGGACCCTTGGGGCTTGACCTAGTTTTAGAAGAGAGGAAAAGCTATAAAAAGGAAAAGTCTTCTACAACTTTGGGGGATTATCTTTTATCTTTTATCTTTAATCTTTTTGCCTCTACTTTGTTTTCTAGGGTTTACACCATGAAGTCTTTTCTCTTTCTTCTTGTTATGAACTCCATGAATATGAGCTAGAGTTTTCTTTTGGTTATGGATTAGTTGGATTTCCAAACATGAGTTTTTGTTCAATAAATTAGTTTTGTCTCCATATTATCGTTTATGATTCACCATTAATATTGTTACATGATTTGAATGCTATTTAGTCGAGTCGCGAATCGATTGAGTTTCTTTTCATCTCTCTTGCTAGATTAGGATTTATTATACGCAAAAGTGATAGATTCCTGATTACAAGTAGCATAATTGTGATTATTGCTTGTAGTGATACATCCTAGTAGTCATATGTGAACCATAACCTTTGTTAAATCGGATTAGTGCTTTTACACGTTCGATTGCTTTGATTGGTCTTATTTCATAGAACCTAATGCATCTAGGGAATTAAACTTGATTAGTGCTTTTACACGTTATGTTGTTCTTTAGATAGAATTCATATTCGCATCTTTTAATGTGTTTGTTGATGACAAGAGGAGATTAGCGGGATATTCTTGCGATCAAGGTATTCTAGGTCCTTTGATAAAAGTTGAGATTAAAATATCAATTCTAGTTATTGTGTTGAAAACATGTTTGTGATTGAAGACGAAATCCATGACCAATACTTTCTCATCCGTGATTTGATTCGTTTACTTTTCTTTATTTGCTTTTATTTTATTTTATTTCATAAAATCAGAAAATCCCTCGGTGTTAATTTATAGGAAACCGAAACATATTGACAACCAAGACCTCTCTGTGGGAACGATCCTTTCTTGCCCTTGCTTCATTATATATTTTGAGTAGTAAGAAAGTGTAAATTATATTTGTGTCGGCTGACAACCGGTTATTGATAGGAAAAATTTAGCCTGTTGTTGCACTCAAAAGCAGTGTGACCATATTTGTTACAAATCTTACATAGAGGCCTCTCATTGTTCAAAGATGAAGGTCTTGGAACAGAAGTTGGTGGAATTGGATTAGGTGCAGGGAAGGGAAATTGAGGTTTAGGTGCATTGTATGTTGATTGAGATGTGATGGCTTTATAATTTGGGTTAAAAGGCTTCTTGCCCTTGTAATTTGCACTATGACCAATAACAAGATTAAAATGAGATGGAAAAGGTTTTGAGCTTGAATTTTTGTTGTTTGCATAAAATGCAGTGGTAGTTGGTAAAGATTGTTGAAGATTATTAGAGACAACTACTTCATCACTGATCAACAAATTGTGTATTTCAACACTAGATACTGGTGGATTACGAATACGAATTAATGTGCAAAAGGATGATAAAGAGTGATTCAAACATCCTAGGATGACAACAACAAGTTCTTCATCTGAGAGTTTAGATCCAGCAGCAGCTAACTCATTGGAGATTTTCTTGATTTCATCTAAGTAAACATACACAGATTTAGATCTTTGTTTAATACCTTGAAGCTGAGTACGCAATTGAATCGTATGAGTTGTGGAGGTTATTGCAAATCTTGACTCAATATTGCGCCTGAGTTCATGTGAAGAGGAAGCACCAGCAAAGTATGGAATCACAGCTTCAGAAATATTTGATTGAATCCATAAAATGATAGTTTGATCTTTATCACACCAAGCAGCATACAAAGGATTTTCAACTTGATTTGTACCACGACCAGTGAATTGAGATGGAAAAACATGAGATCCATCAAGAAAAGAAAGAATCTGAAACTTACGAATTACCAGCATTAACAAAGCTTTCCAGGTGATGAAGTTATCATCTCTGAGCTTGAGTTGGATCAAATTGGCTAATTGATGAACATGAATTGATGTGATATCTGAATTATTTTACATTGTAGATGAATCTGAATCAGTAAATATTTGAATCATTAAACAGATGAAGCTGTTGAAGAAGAAATTTCTGAAGAGTAAGAGATCAAGATCTGAGAAAAGGTAACAATTTTGATGATTTTAGCGGAAACGATTTACATTACCAAGATCAAGAAGGAAAACCTAATGTTTCCCATCTGATACCATGAAGAAACTGTGAACTAAAGATTCTATTAGAATTCAATGAATTGTCAGACAAACAGGAAGTGTTTTCTTTATACAGACAGAGTTCAGGTGAGACAGCTAATGACAACTAAGAGACTAACGGACAATTACAATTACAGTTATTTTTAACAGAAAATATCTGACTTTAACTAACTGTTGTTAGTAGTGTTATTAAAGTCATGGTCCTAATGTTGTCTGGATTTGGTGAACGGAGTTGTTAGAGTACTGGTGCGGCAGCGAAGATGGAGAGAGTGCAGTCAGTGGTGGTTGTACATAGGAGATGAATGGAACTTCTGCTTGAACTGCAGTTTCCGGTGATGACTTGGAGTTTGTGTAGTGTCTGCGAGCTTTCAACGAAGATGGATTACGACTAGAATCAGTGCAAGACAACTGCAAGATGAAGAAGAGGAATATTCATTGATACACAGCAACACCACCAACTCTTGCATATATGAAGTTCCAGCCATGAGTTTGATGGGTATCAGCTGCGGGTACTAGTGATGGGTTTGGATTGTGAAGAAACGTTGTAGTCAGTTGTGGCTGTATTCAGATCGTAGAAAAGAAAGTGCTCTAACCGAGATTTAGACAGACAGAAGACGAAGAAGAGCTTCCTATGTTGGCTGAGATTAACGAGCTGTTGCTGCAAGTCGAGAAGAATTTGTAGTCAGTGGAGTTGGGGTTATTGATGTGGACCGAGAATGGTTTCGAACTACAATTGGTGTTGGTTTATGGTAATCGATTAGTGCTGCTGTAGTGGTTGGAAGTGAATGGAGATGCAGCCAACTTAAGAAGTTCTGAGAAGGAGAGAAATGGGACTTGAAAGATTTGCGTATCGATGGTGGACTGGGCCCATTATCCAGAAGTTCGATAAGTCTTATTGGACTCTTGCGGTAGCCAGATATATGAAGAGGAACATAACAGATACACAGGGGAGGAGGCGAGGCTGCAGAGCCGCAACTTAAAGAACAGGAACTTGAAAAGGAGAAGAGAGCCGCTGAGGTGTTTTTGAGCAAGAACAAGAGAAGAGGAAAACGATATTGGTTTAATCTTTCTTCTTTTGTTATTTTTGATGGGTTTTAAGAAACCCATATTAATGTCTTTCTAGATTTTTCATAACTAGGGTTGTTATGGATTGAAACCACTAGGGGTATTAGGCTGTTTTGATTTGATTATATAGCAATTGAACGCTATGATTTGAATAAATTAATTCTTGAATATTTTTTATTGATTTAATGATAATATGAGTTGTTGCTTCACCGGTTTCTTATAACCTTTGTGCGTAATTGTTAGGTTCAAAAATATATTTGTCTCAGTATTTGAATTTCATGCTTGGGTTAATTTCTTTGATGGGTTATGCTTAGGAGAGTCAGATAATATTTGTGAATCAAGATTTTAGTTTCGCATAATTTTATCGCTGATGCAATTAGACGGTGCATGCTTGGATTTATTCTTTTGATGTGCTACGCTTAGGGTATACCAGTGACGTTTGCGACTCTAAAACATATAATAGGTGATGCCAATAGAACGAACAATAGACATATATTCATAATTATGTTTCATTTCAGTAGTTAAAAAGGAATAATGGTGGATACCATAAAACATTGGTTACCGTCCCTCTCTGTGAATTTATTTTGTTACTTCAAATTTATTATTTATAATTCTGTTATTATTCTTTCAAAAATACAAAAACAACATCTTTGGTTATTCAATTAGAATTATTGGTTACGGTATTTCCACCGCTCTCGACTCGTACTTGTCGTTGTCTACTAGTTAGACGCCGTCCGATTGCGGTTATTACATATAGGTATCTCCGGATCCAATCAGTACCCTTAAGACAAAAACGAGTTCGGGAAATCACAGATCTTTTATGGTATGCATACTGGGTATGCCTACTTCTTTGGTTTTAAAACCAACAGATCTTTTCCGGTTTGCATACTAGGTATCCGTACCTTTCCTGGTTCACGAGTCACAAATTTTTTGTGGTATGGATATCGGGTATGCGTACCAAAAAGTCATTTCCGAACTATAGCTATGCCGATACGTGTACTGGGTACGTGTATTGCGGCTCCAGACTTACAACAGTTTTCTTAATATGTGAACTGGTATGTATCATGTCTTGTATCCATATTAACAGTAGTTATATGTCTCTCTAATAATCAATTCAAACATTCCTGAATAACATCAATGACACATATCACTATTCCAAGTTATTTTCAAATGATTAAATCTTGAATCATAATTTAAGTCATGAACAATAAATTGTTCTTAACCAAATTCATCAAGTATGAACAAATGTTCTTAAGCTTAAATAATCATACTTCGAGAACGATTTTTAAGATAAACTTGACTTGAAATTTCTGTTATGCATGTACTGTCTAATTTAGTCATGCGTCAATGTCTTATAGATAGAAAGGTGAAAACTTGAGAAATAGGTGGTTCAGTCTTCACTTACCTTTCGATGTTGAAATTCTCCAAAGCTCCCGTTGATCTTCGCCTTCAAACGGTAGAACGCAGTGATATCCGATTCTCAACTATACAATTCTATCCTTATCCGAGACCTGACTAAATGTAGACTAAAAATCAAGATATAGTTTTGATCAACTAAATTTGACAACAAGATTGAGATAGCAACACTTGTGAGTTCGATCGAGCAATGCTCTAACAATAATTGAGCTGAATTGCTCGTAGGGTCAATTCGCTCTCAACTATATTCGAGTTCGAAGTCTAATAATAGAATAATGTTTGTAGACGCTTAATACAATTAGTGTTCAAGTTGTGGACTAGGTCCCGGGGTTTTTATGCACATTGAAATTTTCGTCGTTAATAAAATTTCCGGTGTCTTATGTTATTTCTTTTCCGCATTATGTTTCAAGAGAGCTTTGAATGCTAATGAGCAGCTTGAATGGGATTTACTTCGGCGTGATGTTCGTATTCCTAGCCTTGTGGAAAATGAAGATGAGATGTCTATTATGGAGAATTTTACTACGGCCAAGTGTTACGAAACTCTAGCTGGACAGTATGATTCTTGAATTTTCGCGAAACACCTTTGGAAAAGCAATATCCCTAAGAGCAACTGCAGTGGTGCGAGTATAACCAAAGACCAAAGAGGGAAAAAAAGATCAAAATTTGGGTTTAGTCTGGTGTGTGACGTTACGGGTGGAAGACTAAATTTGGTGGAGCGTACACTATACGTTCGCCTGGTGTGGGGCGTGGAATATACGTTCGCCCGATCGGGGGGAGATTTCAAAAATGAAATTAAAAAAAAAAAAAAAAAAAATATGGGGCGAAGGTATAAAGCTCGCCCCATGTAAAGAGTTTTAAAAACTATGAATGGGGCGGAGGTATAAACCCCGCCCCATACTAAAGAAAAAAATAAAATAAAAAATGGGGGCGGATATATAAAGCACGCCTGGTGTGGGGCGTATACTTTATGTAGCCTGGTGTGGGGCGTAGATTATATAGCCGCCTGGTGGTGGGGCGTGGATTATATCAACGCCCGACTATATTTGGGTTTAGTCTTTGGTCCCAGACCAAATATAGTCTCGAATTTGGGTTTAGTCTGGGATTTGGTCGATGGTCCGTCCCGCTACGTCTGGTTCTTTTACCAAATAAATGGGTTTAGTCGCCCACTGCGGTTGCTCTAATAAGGTCAGTTTTATAATTTGGGCTTCCTTTCATAATTCTCTTCCAACTAGAGACATGTTAAGGCATAGAGGAGTGGATATAGAAAGTGATTTGTGTGTTTTCTGCAATACCGAAAGAGAAACAACGGATCATATGTTTTTGCATTGCTCTTATTCTTTTGAGGTATGGAATTACTTCATTAAAGCTTTTCGGATTTCTTGGCCAATTCCGGGGACACTTTCTGATTTGTTTGAAGCTTGGACGACAAATGTTTTGCGGGGGGAGAGGTAGTTCAGTTTGGTGGATTACTCACTATGGAATTTGTTGGAGATTGTGGAAGGAACGAAATGGAAGAGTTTTTGGAACTGCTAGAAAAAAGGAAGCGGCTGAGATTATTGACCTTGTTAAACAACTTGTAGTTGTTTGGTCTTGTGACTCAGATACATTTAAGTATGTAACTCTTAGTCTTATTTGGAGTAATTGGGAGACCCTCATGAAAGTGTAACTCCCTTTGTTTTTTTTTTTTTTTTTCTTCTTCTTCTTAATGTAACCTTTTCTTCGAAAAAAAAAAAACAAACTAAAATTAGTGAATGCAAAATGGAAAATCTATGCACAGGGACGGAGGGATATATGGACAAATGGGGTCCGCCGACCCCACTTGATTCTAAAATCTTACAAATATAGGCTTACAATTTTTATAATTTACATGTCTCGTGGGGGCAAATATGCTTTATAAATTTGAAAATTCATTTTTAATGGGGTCGAAATTATAAAACTCATGTAAAATCGATAAAAACACATCAACTGTGCGACATAAAAATAAAAAATGACCTAAATTACTATATCTAATTTAACTAAAATATTTTATGATTTGATTTTCACTTAGTTGATACTAAAAAATCAATAAAAATGCCAAAAAAAAAATCAGCCGGCCTTCAGCCGCATACCAGTATAAATTTGCCCCCACTTGGAAAAAAGTCTTGCTCCGTCACTGTCTATGTACAAACACATGCATCGTGATCATTATGTTACATTTAAATACCATGTCCGTATCTACTTGATTAAGTCTTGTCCGTAGAAATTCCCGAATGGACATTTTTATGGCTTGCAATATGGTGGTCACATGTCATAACCTAATTAAGTAATTGCGTCGTCCATAATCAATTCCTAGGTTAGCTTATGGTCAGCCGTCTTTATTCTAACACACAACATAAATTAGGAGAGAAATCTTCATGAACTTTCAATCTATCAACCCTTGTAGTGAAAGCAACACCAGCGACTACTGAAATAATTTTGTTGTCCTGTTACTACAAAAAAGAATATGTAAAATCCAATTCGGAAATCTTTCTAATCAAAGTTAAAGAAAATTATGTGTATACAATTGCTTCTTAAACAGGAGGCCCTTTTGTTTGTTTGTTTGGTGTTTAGCCTAGAGCGGGTGGTGTGTCTTTGGGTTTGATTTTGCTTTTCTGGCCCTCTTGTATGCGCCTAAGTTTAAAACTCCATGAGATCGTAATTAACATTATTATCAGTTGGTGGAAGAAAGAGAGCTACGATCCCCTTTTTTTAAAGAGCTTTGATAAATATTTATGGGCTCCTGATCAATGGTATCGGAAATGGCAAAGCTATGGCCGAGGGGTTCGTTGGAGTCGGGCAGAGAGACAGGGTTATGGATTAGCCATGGAGAAACAAAAGTTAGTGGGCCAATGCATAATCTCTGCCGTCCAATATTACAAACGATTTTGACCGCTCTTTGACCTAGATACATAATAAGTTAAGGAGAGTTTGGCAAAGTTAAGGTGTTAGGGGTTAGCCGGGCAGAAATAGTGTTGGGGCCAAGGCATAATTTCCACCGTCCAAATTTCAAGACAATCTTGGCCGCTCTTTAGCCCACATACATACACATCACCTTTCCTTAGACTATTGATATATATAACAAGTACTACGTTAATCAAGCTAGACAGTTTTTAAGCCTAAGAGACTGTGAATAACCCACAAGATTTATTCTTGAGAATTCGTATCTTGAAAGAAAGATTACAAGACTTGTTCTTATTACAATTCGTTTCTGTTAACAGTTCAGGTACATAACAAGTTGTTACTTGTATATCGATTTGTGAGATCGTCTGAGTAAACTTGTTTTACAACTCAGGTATAAGATCTCATCAGTTAATATATACTACCGGTTGTAGCAACTTTGTCCATACCATTTCCAAACGAAAAAAATGGTGGTTTACTTGGTACCCTCTCCTATAATGCTAACATTGCCCTATTTAAGAAATCCCAAGTTACCCTATCTAATGCTTTTGACATATCTATCTTGACCCCAAGGGCTTCTATTTTTGTTCTCTTTTTCTGAAATGAATTAACTTCATGAAAAACTATGTATATGGCCATCAAGGCTCTTCACCCTGGAGTGGAGACTTTCCAATATTCACCCCCCCCCAAATCAGATTGCACAAGTTTGATTCTTCTATATGAAGAAAATTCTCAACATTATGTTAAACTTTATAAAAATAAGCAAAACTTCTGACTTATATACCAAAGGATATAACCAAGTAAATATGATACATGAATTAATGAATGAAACATTAAATTGGAATCCATTAACCGACCAAAGGAGAGATACCCAAATGGATAAGGTAGAACACGAGTTTTAGCTACCCGACAATCAAAGTATATAATAGAAGATAAATGCTGACTAATAGGTTCATCTACAAAAGACAAAACATACTTTAAAGTATGAAAAGCAGGGTGACCAATCATTTGTTCCATGAAAAGAAAACAATTGATGACAAAGATAAGGCATGCTTCAGTTCAGCAACAATAAAATCAAGATGATAGAGGTCATCCTTAACAGGTGCATGAAAAATAACCTTGTGGGAAATCAAATCCCTCACATATAAATGATAAGGATAAAAAAGAAAGTAACAATTATTATCCTTAGCAAATTCATGCACAAAAATTAAATTCTTGGTTATAGATGGGGAATGCAACATATTAGAAAGAGTTAGCTTAGTAGAGTCTGATTCAAAAGTAGAAGATCTAACATGAGTAATATGCAAACCAGAACCATTTTCAACACGAACTTGATTTGTGCCTTGGTATTCATAATGAAGGTTCAGGCCTGAAAAGTCTGAGATGATATAATGAGTTGCACAATAGTCCGCTCGGTCCACAACTAGTGGTAGTTCATGAGGATTTATCATCGCAAACAACAAATGACTTAGGTTTTGGATACCAAACCTCATCAAATGCATCATTGTAACCATCGGAAACAGTATATATCCTTAAATTATTGAAGTATTAGAAGAAGCATATCTATATCTGCATTCTTGAGCTAAGTGATATGGTTTTGTGCAAATTTGACAAGCAATATAGTAATTATACTGTAGAGGAGATGGATATAAGTTATTTTCACCATTAGAAATGTCAAAACGACCAATATTGTCTGAACGAACACCTCTAAAGGAACCTATAAACCTTCAACCAGATATGTTACCTCGAAAACTACCTCGCAAATTACCACGAGAGGGATAAGAAGACCAATTTTATTGCACATGAGGGGGAGATAAGGAATTATTAAAGGGAGGAGAATAATTTCCTGAACGAGGTGAGTAATTACATGAATGATGAGTATTTATGGTTGAGAATCCTCAAAGGAGGAAATTAGAGTGAACCTGATGTTGGTATTGTTATTAAGATACATTTGCAGAAGCCGTGAATAGATCGACTTTTGAATCTGTATTTACCTAGCTTCTTCTGGAAAAAAAAATCCTAGCAAATCCTAAGAAGTATAGGGTTTAGGTTATTGAGTTGTTGCGTGTTTACCAAAGTGTTGAAAGCATTGAATTCAGAAGGTAATCCTTGTGAAATACAAGATCCTCATCAGTGATGGGACGATAAATTTGAGCAAGTTGAAATGAAAGAGATCTAGCTCTGTTAAAGGAAACAAGTGTAGATTCGAGTCCTTTCTTGAGATTAATTAGATCTGTCTTTAACTTCATCATATGAGATTCAGTAGTAGCATTGTGGTTATGTTCCAATGTTGTCCACACTTCGTGAGAGAAAGTGCGATCAAGCACCTGAAAATGACATACCTCTGTTAAAGCAGAATAACTATGAAATAATAACTTGAGTCGCTTGACCTTGATTCACCCAATAGTTATACACATGATTCTCGACAAAATCTAAAGCATCATCATATGTATGTGAATTATCAAAAGTAGTGGCAGATAATAGTGCGGCTGGAGCTGCAGATCGCCAGAAATACTTTATTGGACATTAGAAACTACCATCAATAAAATCTAAAAAGATTGTAACTGCTTACTAATAACGGAACTATTTTGAGATTTCCATAAAACATAATTTATTTAAGGCAATTTTGTGGCACGTTTGAATGTAAGAGAAATATGAGTAGGCGTTAAAGTATTAGAGGTTTCCATCTGAAATAATTATTATTTTTTTACATTTTTTTTTTTTTTTTTTTTTTTTGTAAATAAGATATTTCATTACGCAAACTAAGCCTCTAAGCGAGACTGGGGTACAAAACAAGTAGAGTTATCTAATATCAATCCATATGGGGATTTTCTGATATTAGATTTATCTACTGAGAGTTGATGTTGAATACAAGTAGGGGGAAAGTTTTCCCACAAAACAGTTGAATTTAAAGTCCAAGCAGATTTTGCTAGAGTATCTGCCGCCATGTTTCCTACTCTTGGAACAAAATAAAAACCCAAAAAATTGTTGCATAATTGAACTAGTCTGTTTGCTTCATTTAACCAAGCTTTAGAGCGCCAAAAAATGTCAGATTTCTTTCCTTGATAGTACATGAACAGACTTTCGCAGTCACCTTTGATGCTAAAATTTTCCAGACCTTTCTCTTTCGCCAAAATAGCAGCTTGTAGCACTCCTAAAGCCTCCGCTTCTTGTGGATATGGAGTTGCTGACTGCCCTGATTTTCCTCCTCCTGAGTTACTTGCATCATCTCACAGAATTATAGCATAACTAGAAGGTAAAGTGTCAGGAATCCAAGCTGCATCAACATTAATTTTGAGAGTGTCGTTTAGAGGTGCCTGCCAAACTTGTGCTGAAGATTTCATATGTTGTTTATTGGGTTTGTCTTGCACATTGCTCTTCTTAGACCAGAAAGGAATATATCCTTGTATTTCTATAGCTAAGATATTAGAGGATGTTGATTTGTTTTCAAAAACTCTGTTGCATCTTTCCTTCCAAATAAACCACATCTTAGTAAGCATTTATTCTAAAGAATTTTTTTCCCTAGGATTATTAATCCAATCCTTGCATAGTTCCAATAAGGTACTAGAGTAATCTATGCTTAGGGAGATGGGGTTTGGAGCTGAATTCCATACCTCTTTGGCATATGGACAATGCAATAGAATATGTTCAATAGTTTCTATTTCAGTAATACATATAGTACAATAAGGTTCAACATATTTTACCTTTCCATACAATTTGGAGTTAGTAGATAAATCATTCTGAAGGCCTTTCCATCGAAAAAGTTTAATTCTCTGAGATATATGTAATTTCCATAAAGCAATCTGTTAGAGCATTGCTCTGTAGAACTCGCATGCGTTTCTATCTCAAGCATGTTTGTCAATGTTAGTGATCAAAACTATAAGTCTTGATTTCTAGCCTACTATAGCTAAAAGTCTCGGACTAGGATAGAAAGTGTAGTTGAGCTCAAGAACTCCATGGAAATCATCATACAAGATGAAGGACTACTTAAGGAACTGGTGGAACTTCATCGACTAAAAGGTATGTGGAGACTTGAACTTATCTGTCACTCAAAAGTCTATTTACTCTATCTCCTATTCTTGAGACAAAAGTCGTTTTGTTGTATAGACTTTCATTATACACATTTTCTATTTCGAGCCGAGTTTATCTAGCCTATCTATTTCTAGAAATATGTGTTGGTAAGCTTTTGTTTTAGCCAAATTCATCTTTACCTAGTGACGAATGTCATGTTATGTTTCAATCACTTTGAAAATTGCTCTGACGAAAAATGGTCTGTGAATAACGGCTATATAACGTTCTCTGAGAATGTTTCAATGATTGAAATGAGAGTTTATATTACATAACCATTGGTAGGATATAAACATTGTTGTGGAAACACATATATGTATAAGTCCTTATTCCTTGAACCAAAGTTTGCGAACTTTGTTGATCAAGAGAAACGGAATGTGGCGTGAGCCAATTCCGCGAACTGGCGGAAGTTCTCGACCCGAGAATTTCTGCTGGAGTTTGTGAACTCCTTCCGTGAGCTTAAGTCCGCGAACTTGAGTAGGTTATATCTAAAACCGGTTGTTCTTAAACTCATGTTTATATAAACTAAGGAATGCTTTTGCAAACCGTGGCTATAAAGTTCATGAACCGATTCGAGTGAATCAAACCGTTTTTGCTTCAATTGTGTCTTGTGTAGTTACATGAGATCTAAGCAATTGAACAACTCTCTAACTAGTTCATTTGAGTCATTTGAACTAGTTATGGTGAATAAGAATATGGTTGATATGAAAGTGATCATATGGCTAACCATTTGGTCAACTATTGTGGAACCAACAAATGTTAATATTTGGGAACGGTTACATAAAACCAAAATTGGACATTTCATTTGTGTGTAACAAGCTAAGGTTTCGATCCAACGGTTGAGAAATATTAGCTTGAATCTAATCAGGTTTTCATCTAACTGTGAATATTGAATGCTTTGTTACCAAGCTAACATTGATTGCAAACCCTGATTTGAAAGACTATATAAGGGAGAACTCTAGCAACTGGGAAACCTAATCCCCACACCTTACGTGTGATACTAGTTGCATAAGCTAGAGTCGTTTCTCCTTTAACCTTGGATTTCTTCTCTAAACCAGGTTAACGACTTAAAGACTTCATTGGGATTGTGAAGTTGACCGATACTACTTTTCTTGTAGTTGTGTGATCTGATCTTGCTGTTTCTATCATACGAGTACAATTGGAATAATTGGCTTGAGATTTATATCTCCGATAGGCAAGATAGAAAAGAAGTCACAAACACTTCGTATCATCGTTTGTGATTCCGCAATATCTTTTTTCGATGCGTCGATTAAGATTATTGTGAGGTGATTGATAATACGAGGCTGTTCTTCGAGAATATAAGTCCGGGTTATCAATTGGTTCCTGTTCACCTTGATTTATCAAAAGACGGAACAAAAACTCGTAGGTATATTCGTGGGAGATGGATTTATCTATTACCGTAGACTTTTCTGTGTGATACAGATTTGTTTATTAAAGTCTTCGACTTTGGGTCGTAGCAACTCTTATTTGTGGGCTAGATCGGCTAAGGGAATCAAGTACGTAGCATCCTGCTGGGATCAGAGGCGTAGGAGCATAACTGTACCTTGGATCAGTGTGAGATTGACTGGGGTTCAACTACGAGTCAGGGCCAAGTTAATTTGGAGTAGGCTAGTGTCCGTAGCGGCTTATACTGGTGTGTGTTCAATCAGGACTAGGTCACGAGGTTTTTCTGCATTTGCGGTTTCCTCGTTAACAAAATTCTGGTGTCTGTGTTATTTTTATTCCGCATTATATTTGTTTATATAATTGAAATATCACAGGTTGTGCATTGTTCAATCAATTAGAATTTCCGACCTTTTGGTTGTTGATTTAAATTGATTGAGACTTGGATATTGGTCTTTGGTACCATCCAAGTTATCTCTCTTTGATAAAGACTCGCAGATTTATATTTGCTTGAGTAAAGATCAAATTGAGAGATTGAGATATAAACTCTTTGATATACTTTTTATCTAGATTGAGTCCTGATTGTCTAGTTGATTCTCTAGAAAGTATATTGGAGTTTGTCCATCTGATTGCTAATCGAATTGTTGGGTGTGGTTGTTGTACCCCCGCTTTTTCAATTGGTATCAGAGCAGGCAAACACATTAAAGACCTTATAAGTCTGTGTTTGTAGCGATCTGATTATGGACGAGTCTATCTATAATAACGTACCTATTCATAAATTACCAGATGTTTTTCAAAGCTTGGATTCACCGGAGAGGACTTGTCACATCTAGGTCGGTATCTAAACATTCTCTTAATGTAAAACCTGTTGAAGTCCGGGGAAACACGCCTAGAAGAACAGTTGGATGAACTCTGATGAAGGTGATTCAAATATTGATAGAGATGTTGATGAGGAAGTCTCTGAGTATGTGAAGGTTTTGAATTCGTTAGAAAAGAAAAAGATGACAACTTCTCATGTCACTTCTCTTCTGACTCCTCTTTGTCGAGAAAACAAGAAATTGAGAAGATGTTACGCAGGTGTTTGTGTTTCAAATCGTTCTAACGAATCGATCCTCAAGGATTCTGAGGAAAACCTACGTATGAAGTCACTTGAATGTGATAATCTTTATCAAAAGTATTTTTTGTTGGAAGAGAAACTTGTTGAATCTGAAGAAAGGATTAACTCACAACAAACAAGTTTTGACGATAGAGAAAGCGCTTATCTCGCTCGAGAAAAACACCTTGAGGCTGATTTAACTGCTGCTCTTGATAAAATCAAGATGTTGGAAGATGACTTGAAAAAGTTCAATACTAGTTCAAGCAAATTAACCATTATGCTAGGAGCAAGTAAAAATCATCATGATACACGAGGATTGGGCTATAAGGGAATAAATGCTCCAAGTACTAGCATAGAGGTAAAAATTTTCAAGGCTAGTGATGCTTCTCAACAAAAGGTTTCCACTGATGGCAAAAGTGAAATACCTTCACCAGAAGTTAAAGTTCGAAAGAGCAAAGTATATCAACCTCCAAAGTCAGCACACACGGATCAAGGTAAGAATATTCCTTATGTTTGCCACTATTGTGGAAATAAAGGTCACCTGGAAAGGAGATGTCGTTTCCGTATAAGGAATGAGAAACTTCATGATGTTCTTGTTTGGGCATCAAAATAAGTTGTGAAACCGATATCATATGTTAAGACTAATCCCCTTAACGTTACAGGTTGTAACTGTCCATCCTTTAGGCAAAGGAATCAGTGTTGTGATAATTCTAGTTTTGCCTATAAACATCATATGAATCCTTTTCACAATCGTAATGGTTATCAAAAGGATAACTTCGTAAAGACGAAGACAAGATCCGATGCTCCCAATTGGAGAAAGACTAACTTGCAAAAGAATAGTTAATCCAATTATCTTCCGAGAATTTTAGAAGAGAGTAATGGGAAGAAGGTTCCGGTTGTTCCTAAACGCACTCACAAGTGGGTACCAAAGAAATCCAATGATGCTTTGAGTGTGAAAAGGAACGATCTTCCAGAAAATTCCATGACTATGGAGAAGGCAGTATCCATGATGTTGGAACTTAACAAGTTTTTTGGAAAAATGGAATTGGATGTGAAAGGTTCTAAAAGCGATCTCTTTCATGATAATCCAAAGGTCACTTTTGGTGAGTAAGACATTGTTCACCCCAACACAACTTGATTGTGTTGTAAGTGTATCCTCACCAAGGAATGCCATGTTATGTATACGGTGAGGGAAGCACGAAAATTGGGGCACACAGATTATGTTCGGGATGTTTGGACTTCATGGTACACCTACCAAGAATGTATAACATCATTTAAATCAAAATTGAGGGGTTTAAGTATGCATACCCGTTTGCATACTTCTCCAGGTCATGAAAATTCCTTTGCAAACTCGTATGCATACTTGCGTGTAGACGTCGATTTTCGGTAAACTTGTTTTGGCCGTAAATTCTTCGTCCGAACTCGGATTGATCTCATTCTTTTTGCATTCTCTTCCTCTTTGAATTCTCTTCAAAATGGAGATGAGAAACCTTGAATTTGAATGAGTTAACATTGGTATTTGTCCTGTATCTTGTTTTTGAGTGTTTTGCTCCATTTCATCACACTTGTTCCACTTCTCTTGGACTTGGGCACTTGGATTCTTGGAGTAATACTCTTCTAAGCTCATTGTAGCTTTTACAAGAATGTTGTTGGTGAATCACAAAGAAGTAAGTTCAAGAATGGGCAGTAGTACGCATTGCTATGGGATTCTTGAATGTTCACAATCATCTTATGTGAACTATGGTGCATGGTCGTTAATGACTTTGTATGTTCTTCTTTGTTAAGAAAATCTTTTTATACGCCTGGTAGCTATTCTTGGTGTAAATCCGGGAGAAAAAGATTGATTCTGCCCCCTAAGGACAAATCATCCTATATGTGCATTACGAGTTTGTCTTGATGCCTAGGAAACTTCTTATGAGAATTTATTCTTGTTTTTGAGAAGGATTACTAAAGTTTGGAATAGAAATTATTGTGATTTCACATAGCTATTGCCAAATGTATTCATCTTCATGTTTTTAGGTTTATTGGTTTAAATTCTAAAAATGTTTGGAAGATGATTTTTGCAGTATTAATCTTTATGGTTGTATATATTGTAATTTGTTATGGGATATGTGTGTTTGCGTCCGTGAACTATGATTGTCCCATATCTTGTCAAAAGTAAAGTCTTTCGTATGTTGATATGCATATATTGATAAAAGAATGAATGGACTTTTGACAAATACAAAAGTTAAGTCTGTTATGTCAATTATTGATGGAAGATAGGTTAAAATCATTTTTTTACAAGGATTATGTCTATTGTATGTCATTGTGCAAATGGTGATGGAAAATAGAATGAGTCCTTGCTTATTCCACGGTATTAGGTCGATCTCCGATCCACAATTTTTGTGTATATACTGTGTTGTTCCATAAGGTGTCTTATGTTGAGCTCTATCGACTGAGTTATTGTTTTGACTTAGTTGTTGCTACGTGAGGTACTTTATGTCGAGCATAATCAACTAAATTAATCATCTTGTTTGGTTATTTAGTTGTGGCTCCGTAAGTTTTCTTATGTTTGAGCACTGTTGACTGGGTTGATTATTTTCTTATGATTAACTTAGTCATTGCTCCATAGATTCTCTTATGCCGAGTATGACCAATTAAATTGATTACTTTTGTGATTAGTTTGGTTGTGTATTTTGATTAGATTAATTATGGGTTCTCTTGTGATTAATCTAATTGAGTATTTTTGAGTCTCCATAAGTTTACTTATGTTGAGCATATTCGATTAAATTAATCATAGGTTCTCTTGTGGTTAATTTAATTGAGTATTTTGGATTCAAATTCACACTTGTATGTGATTTGTTATGTCCAAAGAAATCCTTCTTTTCTCTTGAAATTAAGGTCGTTCTTGCTGTTCTTTCGGGAATGACATATTATGGGGGAGAGTTCTTTTTGAACTTGTGCTTAATAGCCAAATCTTTATGGGGAGTGCTGCTGTGGAATATTATAGGCGTTATCTTGTATCTTTAAACTCCTTGATGAATGCATTTAGCTTCAGCTTTATGATTGCATCTAAATAAGATGATATGTGTTTCTTTTTTTTGGTCATGAAATGTCTCTTTCGGAAATTTCATTAGGATCCCGTTCTTGTACCTTTGCCAATTTTATTGACAAAAAGGGGGATAATTAATATGTAGTTCACACTACAAGTACATATGGTTTTCGAATCATTATGTAAGGGGGAGTGGTTTCCATGTGAGATGGAGTATTGACTAAGGGAGAGTGATACATATCACCATAGTATTGTTGTTAAAGTTGTGATACAATTGAACTTTGACGCTGTGTAATGATACTATGAAAATGTATAACAATGATTGATAACTATTGTTTTCTTGTTGTTATAGTTACGGATTTTCAACAACGATGATGCTAAACTTACAACCTTTGGGATCATTGGAGTACTTGGAAGTGACGAAGATTTCGAGTAATGTTGAAGATTAGGCATGTGGAATAGGAGCTACAAAAGTTAATTTATTTATTTTTTATATTCCATATGTATTAATAGTTTTGTCACTAAAATTGACAAAGGGGGAGATTGTTAGAGCATTGCTCGGTCGAACTCGCATGCGTTGCTATCTCAAGCATGTTTTTCAATGTTAGTGATCAAAACTATAAGTCTTGATTTCTAGCCTACTATAGCCAAAGGTCTCGGACTAGGATAGAAAGTGTAGTTGAGCTCAAGAACTCCATGGCAATCATCATACAAGACGAAGGACTACTCAAGGAACTGGTGGAACTTCATCGACTAAAAGGTATGTGGAGACTTGAACTATCTGTCACTCAAAAGTCTATTTACTCTATCTCCTATTCTTGAGACAAAAGTCGTTTTGTTGTATAGACTTTCATTATACACATTTGCTATTTCGAGCCGAGTTTATCTCGCCTATCTATTTCTCGAAATATGTGTTGGTAAGCTTTTGCTTTAGACAAATTCATCTTTACCTAGTGACGAATGTCATGTTATGTTTCAATCACTTTGAAAATTGCTCTGACGAAAAATGATACGTGAATCACAGCTATATAACGTTCTCTGAGAATGTTTCAATAATTGAAATGAGAGTTTAGATTACATAACCATTGGTAGGATATAAGCATTGTGTGGAAACACATATATGTATAAGTTATTATTCCTTAAACCAAAGTTTGTGAACTTTGTTGATCAATAGAAGCGGAATGTGGCGTTAGCCAAGTCCGCGAACTGGCGGAAGTTCTCGACCCGAGAATTTCTGGTGGAGTTTGTGAACTCCTTCCATGAGCTTAAGTCCGCGAACTTGAGTAGGTTATATCTTATAACGGTTGTTCTTGAACTCATGTTTATATAAACTAAGGAATGCTTTTGCAAACCGTGGCTATAAAGTTCATGAACCGATTCGAATGAATCAAACCGTTTTTGCTTCAATTGTGTCTTGTGTAGTAACATAAGATCTAAGCAATTGAACAACTCTCTAACTAGTTCATTTGAGTCATTTGAACTAGTTATGGTGAAGAAGAATATGGTTGATATGAAAGTGATCATATGGCTAACCATTTGGTTAACTATTGTTGAACCAACAAATGTTAATGTTTGGGAACGGTTACATAAACCCAAAATTGGACATTTCATTTGTGTGTAACAAGCTAAGGTTTCGATCCAACGGTTGAGAAATATGAGCTTGAATCTAATCAGGTTTTCATCTAACGGTGATTATTGAATGCTTTGTTACCAAGCTAACATTGATTGCAAACCCTGATTTGAAAGACTATATAAGGGAGAACTCTAGCAACTGGGAAACCTAATCCCCACACCTTACGTGTGATACTAGTTGCATAAGCTAGAGTCGTTTCTCCTTTAACCTTGGGTTTTCTTCTCTAAACCAGGTTAACGACTTAAAGACTTCATTGGGATTGTGAAGCCAGACCGATACTACTTTTCTTGTAGTTATGTGATCTGATCTTGCTGTTTCTATCGTACGAGTACAATTGGAATAATTGGCTTGAGATTTATATCTCCGATAGGCAAGATAGAAAAGAAGTCACAAACACTTCGTCTCATCGTTTGTGATTCCGCAATATCTTTTTTCGCTGCGTCGATTAAGATTATTGTGAGGTGATTGATAATACTAGGTTGTTCTTCGGGAATATAAGTCAGGGTTATCAATTGGTTCCTGTTCACCTTGATTTATCAAAAGACGGAACAAAAACTCGTAGGTATATTCGTGGGAGATGGATTTATCTATTACCGTAGACTTTTCTGTGTGATACAGATTTGTTTATTAAAGTCTTCGACTTTGGGTCGTAGCAACTCTTAGTTGTGGGTGAGATCGGATAAGGGAATCAAGTACGTAGCATCCTGCTGGGCTCAGAGGCGTAGGAGCATAGCTGTACCTTGGATCAGTGTGAGATTGATTGGGGTTCAACTAAAGTCCATACCGAAGTTAGTGTCTGTAGAGGCTTAATACAGTGTGTGTTCAATCTGGACTAGGTCCCGAGGTTTTTCTGCATTTGCGGTTTTCTCGTTAACAAAATTCTGGTGTCTGTGTTATTTTTATTCCGCATTATATTTGTTTATATAATTGAAATATCACAGGTTGTGCGTTGTTCAATCAATTAGAATATCCGACCTTTTAGTTGTTGATTTAAATTGATTGAGACTTGGATATTGGTCTTTGGTACCATCCAAGTTATCTCTCTTTGATAAAGACTCGCAGATTTATATTTGCTTGAGTAAAGATCAAATTGAGAGATTGAGATATAAACTCTTTGATATACTTTTTATCTAGATTGAATCTTGACTGTCTAGTTGATTCTCTAGAAAGTATATTGGAGTTTGTCCATACAGATTTCTAATCGAATTGTTGGGTGTGGTTGTTGTACCCCCGCTTTTTCACAATCCAAAAAGAGTCAGGTAAATCTAAGCTAACTATATCAGTACCAGTTTCATTCAATATGTCATACAGATTTCATTGTTTAGTGTCCATCTTAGTTGATCTTCTTAAGCATGTAAGTCTTGTCTTTAAAGAGATAAATGTTCTGAATCCTAGAGGCTATGTTATTAAGAAAATTTGAGTTTATGATGTCAAGATTCCAAGAGTTGGTTTCAGAATCAATCAGGTCACAGGCGAACGTAATATGGCTATTTTGAAGGGTCCGATAATTTTCTAAAGTTTCAGTTAGTTCAGGTATCCATTTGTCATTCCATATACACATGTATATAATTTCAATATGATCAAAGCATGAACAACTCATGAACTCAGCAAACTTAAAAAAAAAAAAACGCGTACACCAGGCCGGAGTATGGTGGACGGTGATCGGACGGTCGAAACGGCGAGCTCCGCGAAAATTTTCTTCCTCTGGTTGCTGGCGCGATGAAGATGAAGGTGATGGCCGGTTGTCAGGAGAAAAAAAAAAGGGATTTACCCCTTTTATATCAAGTTTTATTTCCAAAACCCAATCACACAAGGATTTCCTTATTGTGCCCGGCCCGTGAATCCTAAAACGACCAAGGTCCCATCATAAAATCAGCGGTTCAACACCAATTTATGTCTACCAAACGGCACTCTATCATGCCACTGGGATCTTCATTCAAGTCATGGTATGCTCGTACTATCGAAATCCGGTAACATCTTAACTTACGACTAAGTTCAATTACTTATATTGTTTATGACCAGGAAAATCACCATTCAATCGACCGAGGAACACGGCTTTCCTCACTAAGCGGGGACTTAATGTAGATGGTGGATTTTCGACAAAGGCTAAAATCGTAAACCCATACTTATATGTATTCTGATCGGCAATTAGATGAATATTGAGGCTCGTGTCTCTTATCGAAAGCATGAAAGATCATGCTATGAGAATCTCGATCGAGAATACTGTCTCTCGGAGTATATATAGATATGTAGTCTCTCGGTGAGGCAACGGCATATATCATGAATGCGAGCAATTTCGTAATTACTTCTATATAGAATCGAAAGATTAGACGGCTCCTGAGACAGCTTTTTGTTAGTATAGAGCAATAACGTCTTCGGGATGTAACAATGTTTTCCTGACTATATGAAAGAAGTATGACGCTTCAACAAGCTCATATCACTCAATTCCTGAATAATTAACGCTCCTAGACGATCGTACTAGTATAGAGCCATTAATTAATTATTTTCAAAATTAATTATTTTCAAAATCAATAGATTCAAATCCCTGGAAAATATTCGATATTTTCATAATATTTCGTTACTTCAATTTATGGTTCTTCCCAGCAGAATTCCATGGGTTAGTAATAAATATTCAACACACGGGCATCTGAGCTACCTTTGAGTAAGCCCAGACCAAAATGGTGTAAGTGTACTCAACGATGATGCACTAACAATCACCGCACGAACAAGTATTTCAAAATACAACGAGACGATGAACCTATACAAAATAGGAAGGAAAAACAATAAATAATTAAAAAATTGACCAAGGCGCTGGGAGCATGGGCCCACTGACCGTCCGGACGTGCCGTGGTCAATCCCACGCCAGTTTCATATTTTTATCATATTTTTATTATTTCTTTGAGTTCATGAAAAACCTTTCACTTGAACAAATATCTTTTGTTTTGAGGAAACTCCTCAGTTTCATGGTGTTTCCCTCACACCAAAGAAATAATATAAAATTAAGGAAAATATTGTGGGGCCGTGATTATTGGCCAACCGGTCATGCCCTGATCCCGGCCGGCCCCACACCTCATGGTTCCTCATTACTTTATTATTATTTTCCTAATCTTATGAAAACTCCTTAATCTCATGATATTTCCTTGATCCCATGAAAAATAATATAAAATTAGGGAAGCCCGTGGGACCGGGCCATAGCTGGCCCCACACGTCCTATTTTATTATTATTATATTTTTCATGTTTCCTTAATCCCAGGAAACTCCTTGATTTCATGATGTTTCCTTCAAATTATGGGAAAATACACAAAAATACATAAAATTAAGGAAACTTGTGGGACCGGGCCCAAGCTGGCCGGTCATGCCCTAGTTGGTCCCACAAACCCCTTATTCTATTATTATTATTTTTATATTTCCTTGATTTTATGAAATTCCTTGATTTCATGATATTTCCTTCAAATTATGAAAACTCCTTCAAATCATGAAATAATACATAAAATAAGGGAAAACTCACGGGACCGGGCCCCAGCCGGCCAACCATGCTCAAGCCGGTCCTACACGCCCTTATTTTATTATTATTAATATTTTTGTTTCCTTCATCTCATGGAAACTCCTCGATTTCAACAAAAACTCCTTGGTTTTAACAAATTCCTTGGTTTTATCATATTTCCCTAAAATCATGAAAATATTACTCCCTCCGTCCCACATATATAGGCGGAGAGAGACAATTCTCTTAGATTAAGAAAATTGCATGAGATTCATAATTTTATATGTTTTTTCTTGTTTTACCCTTCGTCTTATCTCCAACACAATTACCTATGTACAATAAATATGGGTATATATGGAAAAATTCATCTTGGAAAGCAAAGTCCGCCTATTTAGTGGGACAAACAAAAATCAAAATTCCGCCTATATATATGGGACGGAGGGAGTATGAAAATTGGAAAAAACATGTAGGACCAAGCTCCTTGGCCGGCCAGCCATGCCTTGGCCATGGACGGTCCCACACTTCATGATTCCCTCACTTTTATTATCTTTCCTTCATCTCATGAAGTTTTGACGGTTTCGTCAAAAACCCTGATTTCTTCATATTTCCTCAAATGATTGCTCAAATGCACACCAGAAAATATCAAAATTCTCAAAATTGGCATACGGACACTTTGGTGACGTGAGCATGTTACCTTGACCGACCAAGGTTGGCTCATGATTTGACCTAATTTGCACAATTGCACGTATTAGGTCCAAAACTCTCATGATTTGACCTAATTTGTACAATTGCACGTATTCTCATGATTTGACCTAATTTGCACAATTGCACGTATTAGGTCCAAAACTCTCCCAAACAACTTGGAACTTGATGGAACGATCATCAATTGATACCGTGAACACCCAGGGCCGGTTTCATGGTCCCTTGGTCGGTCCCTCATCTCTTCATAATTAATTAGGTTTTATCATCTAAGGCTCGGACGAGCATTTTTCGAATAAATGATTAAACCAAGCATTTAATCATCCTTTCATCGACAAATTAAGCGGTGCGCAGAGATCTTAATATTTGCTCACGTGAGCATCTGGGCACTACATGGTCGACTCATAATCCCATGTAGCCGGTCCCTCCTTTTCTGTGGTTGATTCTCAATAAACCATCAATAAATCACCAATTAAATTAGGGTTTTGAGTCCAAGGTTAATGAATCCAGATTCAAACGCTAATAATTTTACGTTGATCCCGTGATCAACATTTTATCTATCATACTCGGTTCGATTGCCAGTATTCTGATTTAATATTTTATTTGGTCATGCTACCATAATTCATTAAACGAGCAATATTTGCTCAGATGAGCAATACTTGCTCAAATCAAAGAATATTGGTTCAATTATCAATATTCAACAATTCATCAAATGAGCAATATTTGCTCACGTTAACTTACTCACACATCATATCTGTCTCAACAGACATGTTTAATTCATGAGTCTCAGAACATTTCCAAACCACGTTCGACTCAATAATACAAGGACTCATCGTCCCATGAAGTCATGAAGTCAAGAATCGACTAACTAAATACACGTCTGCCTTGCAGATTCCACAATCACACGAGACATCAATCGTGTCACATGGGGGGATATTAACTAGGGTTTTGGTCTGGCGGTCTACGGCACCTGTGTTCATACACACGATGAGAATTTGAGCAAGTCGTGCAATCAGTTGAAGGAGTTAACAAAGTAGTGGATGGAAAATCAACCAAGTCTCAGCACGTTGAGTAACTGGTTTTAACACGATTTCCACTTCCCCATTTCTTTGATTCCATCAAATGTCACACTTCATGAGATCATGGTGTTTTCAATTCCAACAATATAAATAAGTCTCTGAATCATGATTGAAACAAGTACAATCTCACGTCAAACAAACAACACGAGATTAACAATCCAACAGAGCAAATTCAATCATTCAGAATTTATCTTATTCTCAGAATACACAACACACCTACAATCTTCGATCACCATTGATCTCACACATTTCTCAGCTTCCCTCCTGCTGCATCGACCCATCCTCTCCGTGACCGAATTTACTCGGGAACGACCATTGTCTTGGTTTATGCCGGAGTACTACAGATTGATCTCTCGAATTCAAAGCACTCCCTTCTTGCAGTGCATCCGTGTGAGGTTAAAAATTTCGCTCGGTTCAAGGAGTCTCCTCCGCACGATCATCTCCTCAATTCCGTAAAAACCAGCAAATCGTTTTGCCCCATCTACAACAAGATTGAATTTACAAACCCCTTTGAAACCTAAACCCCCTTTCTGAATAGGTTTGCAAAGACTTGGCCAGGCCTTTGGGTAGAAACCTTTTCTACCTGTGTTTTTTCCCCACCAAAAATCTCCCTGAATGGCGTTGATTTTATTAGTTATCTTTTTGGGAAGTGTAAAACATCTCATCTAGTAATTAGGAATACTAGATAAGACTGCTATGCTTAAAACCGATCTACTACGTTGGGAAAGTACTAATCTTTTCCATCATTTGGATTTGGATTCCATTCTTTCTAATATTGGTGCAAAGGTTTTTATTTTGGATATATCCATAAATAGGGGAGCTCATAGATATGGGTCTTTAAGACTTATATGTTTTATTTTCAGAACTTTAGACATCATTCTTTGATGCTTTGGTGCTACTTTTCTTCCAACGAAAACTCTTGACTTTTCAAAGTTAATAAGTTGACCAGAGGCTTTACTAAAAATTTATATAATGTCAAGAAGGTTCCTGCATTCTACAAGGTCAGCTTTTACAAAGAAAAGACAGTCATCTGCAAAGAAAAGATGAGAGATTGGTTCACTTTTAGGAGTTATTTTAACTCCATGAAGTATCTTCTTATTCTCTTGTCGAAGAATAAGTCTAGAAAAGATCTCCATACATATGATGAGTAGGTATGGGGATAGAGAATCTCCTTGGCGCAGGCCTCCGGAAGGGTTAAAAGCCTCACCAGAGGAGCCATTTAAAAGGACATAAGTGGTTATTGTTGAAATACATTGTTCTATTAATAGACAAACATCTTTACTGAAACCAAAGGAAGTCAATGCTGAAATAAGGAATTTCCAGTTGACCCTATTAAAAGCCTTAGACATGTCCATTTTTATACCTAGATCACCAGTTCTGGTTTTTTTTTTTTTTAAAGAGTGAATGATTTCATGAGCTACTATAATGTTATCAGAGATTTGCCTAGAAGAATGGAAAGCTGACTGAAATGGGGATATTATTTTGTCCAGAAAATGTTTAATCCTATTGGCTATAATCTTAGTAATAACTTTGTAAACTTTATTACACAGTCCTATTGGCCTAAATTGGCTAGTTTTTTTGTTTTTTGGTTGTTTTTACCTTAGGAATTAGGAAGAGATGTGTTTTATTTAGATTTAGATTTGGATTCATTTATTTTATTTAAAAAGAAATTTTGGACAGTCATAGTAACTTGTGTACTTACTGTGTCCCAATTGTGCAAGAAGAAACTAACTGGAAATCCATCATGTCCTGGAGATTTGTTAGGTTTCATGTTCTTTAGAACTAAAAAGATTACCTCCCTAGTAGGTGGGACTAAAATGCTAGAATATTCTTGAGTAGAGAGAACTGGTATTATATCCTTAAACAAAAGGTCATCAGAAAGCTGATCTGAGGATGATTCCTTAAAGAGAGTTTGAAAATAATCAGTAAGGATTGAACTGATCTCAGTTCTATTTCTGATAACTACATTTTGAGTATTAAGCATACTTTCGATGTTGTTCCATTTTATTCTATTTAGTATTTCTTTCTCCTAGCTCAATAATGTTATCTCTAGATTGTTGCTTTGCTATGTCTTCTTGGGTATCATAAGGAGTTCTAATTCTATCAATTTTTCCATTAATTTTTTTTTTTCTGTTGGTGCTCAGTATACCTACTTACTTTTAGCCTCTCAATATCCTTAATAAGTTTTTTAATTTTCTTAGAAGGTAGCCCAAAGATATTTCTTTTCCAATTTAGCAGGTTAGCTCCTAGGGTAGTTGATGCGTGTCGTAACCACAACAAATTAATCAAGATATTTCCTACTAATTAATTGGTAATATCAAGATATTTCCTACTAATTAATTGGTAATATAGCGGTAGTAAGGATAGTTCCCACAGAGAGCTGTGTAATTGATATGTTATTTAGTTCAACAAAATAATATAAAACACAAAAGGGGGATTGTTTGATTAAAGTAAAATAGAAAGAATAACAAATAAAAGAAAGAGATGATCAAGGAATCCTTCGCCATTACCAAGCGATAACTGGATTAGTATACTTATCTATCTTCATTAAAACCATTCATCACCAACCGTAGGATTGCAGGTACGCTTAGCTATCCCCAAAACTCCTCGTATCACCGAATAACAAGTACGCTTAGCCACCGGATTCTATCCAACTGAGCCTCCTTGAGGTACGCTTACAAGTTGTAACTAAATCGAACGTTTTAGGCTTTGTGAATTTAGGTTTGATCCCATTAGTTTAACTCAGTACGCTCGGTTCACTTACTGGTGTTGTCTTCACTCGCAATTGCTCCACAGAATCCCTCTGCAAGATCTCGCGATTTCTATTTGTGTATGAATTATTCGACGATTACTTATCTCCTAACTCAATACTAGCAATATAAAAATTAGTAAATCAATCTAGTGTGCACTCCAAATCAATCCAATAATCACTCATATCCATTACATATGGTAAAGACAAACGACAAGATGATTAAAACTCCGAACAAACTTGTATAATAATAAAGCTTCACGCTAGAACATTGAATTCATACTTAATCAATGGAAATTAGTTACACATGGATTTACTAAAACCCACAAAACTATAAGAAGAAAGAAGAAGAAAATAGCTTGGTTTCCCCTTAAAGGAGTAAACCCTAAGATATGGATTAAGAACCTTTCCTCTCTTCTCTCTGTATTTTTCTCTCTGCCAAAAGTTGTCCCTTTCCCTTCTCGTGCTCTTAGACTTATATATGTTCCAAGGAAACCTATGCTTGCGACAAATCCTTATGTGATAAGGATGTAAAGTCGGTCAACAATATTTAGGTTTTGTGGAATACATGTGATGCTAATTAGCTGCAACAAGGACCATCGTAATACGATCATCACGGACTCTGATTGGTTTCAATTTCTGTGAGGACTTTACACGCCGACGTGTCTTCGTAGTAACTAACGGGACATGTAACCCAACGTAGAATGATGTAACGGATTATCACTTTAAACTTCTACCCAAGATAATAAATCTCCATCGGATAACTCTTACCTTAACTTCACGTTCATCCAAACCGCGTACAACTCCTACCAAATACCCGTGTTATTTTCTTTCTCTTTTACTCGAGCTGCACATCAACCTGTCCCATGGCTAGCCAGCATCAAACCCTTTCCAGCCGTGAAAACTCGGCACAAGACAGAACGATAACTCCATATCGTCCCTGACTGCTTCTCCTCCTCATTAAATCTTCACCGTACGTTTCGTTCTCTCTGTCGGTACTCTAGCTCTATTTACGATGGCAGCAAAGCTCGATCTCCTTTATGGCTTTATCCAGTCTTCATTATCAGTGGTGATGATATAAATCCTGACAACATCTTCCTCCTAACTCTTAGCAGACGATCACCACTGTTCAGCTCCAACTGCAACTCTTCCTCTCGAGCTATCATCACAGCCACCGTTCCATCAATGCCAACTTCACAGCTCCAAACCCATTCATTCTCGAGTACTCACCATCACAGCCATAACCAACTCATTATAGCATGTCAGCAACCCTGGTTCTGTTCGCAACTTCCAACCTCTGCATTACTGCCATTAAATGGAAGCAACACCATTCTCTTCTTCTTTGGTTTATCACCAATGATCAACATCTTTTTCCTATCCTAACAGCTCCATTCAGTCCACCAGTCTTCACTATCAACAGCAAAGCTCGATCTCTGACCATCACCCGATCATTACAGCAAACTCTATTCACCAGTTTCCACCGATCATCCTCGTCAGAAAGAACAGGTACCAACTTCATCATCATCGCTATCTCATTCCATCTCCCTATAAACCTAGAAGAGCAACCCTGCCTGATTAATCTCCCTAGCTAGCACAACCATGGACTGGTCGTGAACTCAAAAGTTACAGGGTTGATAATTCCCTGAACTCGCCGGCAAATATTGAAGATGATGGTGGTGAGATGATAATCGGCGCCTTTAGCATGATTTGAATTACGGCTTCCCCCAAGTAAAATTCCTGACTCCCCTTAGCACTTCCTTTGAAAATGGCAGTCCCTTAACAAACTGGATGCCCCTTAACAAACGAGGGGATGTCAATAGTAGTGGCCCTTGAAGCGACCATTTTACCCTTTATTCTTCCAAGTTCTTGTTTTGCTCCTAACTTCTTCATACGAACTCAGAATGACTTCATTCTTTCGCTATTGATTTCATCTTCATGTCCTCTTCACGATGATATCAAGAGCTCCTCGATTTGGATGAGTTTCACTTGGTCTTTGGCCCTTCTCCGCTTGTGGATAACTTCTTTCTTTGCACAATTAAGTGCATATTCACTTCTTTTGGATAATTCACCTAGCAAAACATAAATAAGAGAAAACAAGAGTAATATACAATAATTCGCAAGAAAATATAGCAAATACTAGCATGGATTCGACACTAAATATATGCAAAATATGCACTTAACAAATTCCCCCACACTTGGCTTTTGCTAGTCCTCGAGCAAACTACCCTAAACAATTACAACAACTCCCTGTCGTTGAGGAAACGGTTGCACTTAGCATGTGCAACAGGCCTTTAAACCCCTAGGTGTCCCTAGTGGACGAGTTATAGTCTCGTGAGGGCTTATAAGAGGTATACCCACAAAACCTGCTCCAACTTCAAAGCGTTCCAGCTTCCCAAGCATCCAAAGAGCTATGAGGACATAGAGTTTCTGCATGCTAGTAATAAGAAGTTAGAAATACCAAAGAACATATTCTCATTCTTAAATGTTGAGTGAGAAATAACCACACCATAATGAGAGAGCGCGTGTTTGAGAGCGATCAATAAGCATTTCGCCTCGACTCTACGCCTCACTTAAAAGGATTTTATGATAATTGCACTCAAAAAGACGGCTTTTTTATGGGTCTCACATGTGTGCAGGTAGGAATGAAGAGAGAAATCTTACACACGTTGAATAGTGGGAAGGAAACCTTCCGAAATAATTTCTGGAGACTCCACAAAATCGTGGAAAATAAAAGATTTTTTCTGATGATCTCTAAGAAAGGAAATCAACCACTATAGCAATGATGGGAGTACTTACCACCTTCACATCCGATTGCAATGATGATAACACCACTCTCACAACATCCAATAGAAACGTCTTCGATCGGCTCGTCTTCTTCATCTTCTTGGTCTTCGTCTTCGGTCTTCAACTGCTGATGATAAAATCTTGAACTTCGTAGAACTCTGACAATTTGTAACTCTTTCTCTTCAATTTCCTTGTTGCTTGGAATTTCCTTATAGATATTTCTTCCCCATGGCCTTATTGAACAAATAACAACCTAAATGCAAATCCTTTTGTATTTTTTTTCCTATTTTTTTTTTCTTTTGGTATTTTTTTTCTCCCTTTTTTTTTTCTTTTTGATAAAAAGATTGCTACTACAAAAATAATAACGAAATTAAAATTAACATGGCCATGAAATAAGTACTTTACCACTTTGTTCTTCACAACTTGTATTGTCTTCGTATCATAAACTTCAATAACTCTCATCTTTTGATTATCTTCGCTTTTGTAAATAAGTCTTCATACTTGGATATAGAATTTCACTCCTTATATGTAAGTCTTCAACATGTATATAAAAATATGCTCATTGTTTGTTTCTTTGCTTGGATATGAAATTTGCTTTTCCTTATATTGTTGCTTGTAAACCTCAAACGTCTTCAACTTTCCTTGTAGATTTTGATGTAGCTCCACTTGTTGATGATGATGGTGTTTCTATGGACCTGTTTTTGGCGAGACAGACAGAATGGTGCTAACTGCAAATCAAACTACAAGAAGGTGGTTTTCATCTATAGACGTCACCCTCATGATTGACAAAATCAGCATTCTAGAGATCAAAAATAGTGCTTATATTGGTGGGAGGTTGGGTAGCTCACCATTCTACCCGGAATTAACGTACGGTGACACACACTCAAAAGAAAGCTCTTTAGTCAGCTACAAAGAAATTTGGTTTGATGCCTCTGTTGATATGAAATAGGTAGTCTCCACTAATGATTGATCAACAACTCTAATAATGCATTTCTCCCTGCTCCTCATTTGCATCACCGGCATGATTAAATCCATTATTTAACACTCTAACAAGCAAGAAATCCGAACGTAGTTCCCTAACACTTCCAAGTTCAGTTATGTCGGTCAGAATTCTCTATGTAAACATACCTAGAAGTATGCTAGTGACTCTACAATCTCTAAAATTTGGAGGTTTTATTCAAATATATACAAAGAAATTTAAAAATTTGACTCAAAAAGGATAAAAACTCTATATGCAAAAGACTCCCCCACACTTAAACTTCACATTGTCCTCAATGTGTAAAACCGAAAATTCTGAATTCTGACGTAACATCAGATACAATGCAAAAACTGTACAAATTGGTAAGGAATTTGGAAAAACTCCATTTCACAAAAGTTGTTCATCTACGTGTTTTCTACACAGTGTCGAAAGTGCACAGTGTTTCGAAAAACGGTCTGACAGTTATGGTCTCTGGACTGAACTACGTGCAGTCTGAATTTTTCTGACGAAAAGGTTACTCGTCATAATTCCTTCTAAAATAGATTCCGGACTCAATGAAATTAAACATGGGGATGCAAATATGATATGAAAAATATAAAAATATAAAATAAAAGGGTTTAAGATACAAAACCTATGGGTTTCTCCCATTTAGCGCTTGGTTTAAAGTCGTCAACCCGACTCTTTTGTTATCGTCCATATACCAACAATCTGAAAATCTGGTAGTCTGCCCAGAAAACAATCTTCAATTCTAATAACAAATTCACACAATGATTAGCATAACATATGAATAATGAAATTGTTATAGCTTGAAAGCTTCCCCCACGCTTAGTCCTTTCTACACTCGAAAGTGGATAGAGAACATAAAATAAGGGAGCTTCTATAGGTTCCTCTTATTGAACCTGCATTGTGCTAGAATCAAACACATCAAGTGGTAAATACTTAGAAGTAAAATAATCCTTAAGAATTTTAGAAGCACAAATACTCAATCCTAAGTGATGTTGATCAAAAGATTTAGAAATATGCAAAGGATTAGATAAACCTTCCACAATCTCTTGTATTACGGGATCCTCATCATTCTTAAAGAATTGAAATGAATTATTTACCTCATTTGTATCGTGGTCCTCTATCAAACTATTTAGCCATTCTTCGTCAGTTTGTGCTTCAATCAAAATCTCAGCATCATTATAATCCTTGGCTAGCTCAATTGGGTCTTCCAAAACTTCAATCAATTTGATTTCATTCCCAATCTCTATCTCTTCAATAACCTCGTCATCAGAATCATAATCATCTCCTAGAAAGTCTAGTTCATTGGTGCAAATCCTAAAATCATTGTTTGAGTACGTTACACCATTTATAACAACGGTTATATCATATCCATTCTCCTCCCTTTGAATAGGCGAGTGATAGTTATTATGATCCGGATTTGAAATAACATTACCATTATTGCAAGGATTTTCCAAAGGTTGCTCATCTTCATCAGAGTCTTCATCAACCTCATAATCTTCAATATCCCAACGACGTTGAAGTTCCGCTCGTATTACCTTGTTAATTTCTTCGAGAGTCTTTTCTGATGCTCCAGCTTCTTCTAACTGATCATATTGCTTAAAAAGTTTTCTGATATTAATACGTTTTCCGCCATTATTCACGACGAAATTTTCAGACCGTATCTCTTCTTTTGACATAAATGAAGATAGAACATGATAAAGAGGAGTAGGTCTTTCCAAACTCTCTGTCATCTGCACATTACTAGAAAACAACTGATCAGAAGTATAACTATCCTCCCATCCCTGTGATTGCTCACTTACATACCCGTCATAAGGTTGTTGATATGTATGAGAGTGTCCATAAGGCTCCGTAGGGTATGGTTGGTAGTTGTTATATGAATGAGATTGAAATCCAAATTGATTACCACTATAATATGATGATTGGTCTTGTGCTCCGTACATGTTATGTCCGTAAGGAAACATGACGACTCACAAGAACAAAAGAAAAAATCTAAAAACAAAAACAAGCTAAACAAATAACAAATCAATTAACAACCGCTCCCCGACAGCGGCGACAAAATTTGATGCGTGTCGTAACCACAACAAATTAATCAAGATATTTCCCACTAATTAAATGGTAATATAGCGGTAGTAAGGATCGTTCCCACAGAGACCTGTGTAATTGATATGTTATTTAGTTCAACAAAATAATATAAAACACAAAAGGGGGATTGTTTGATTAAAGTAAAATAGAAAGAATAACAAATAAAAGAAAGAGATGATCAAGGAATCCTTCATCATTAACAAGCGATAACTGGATTAGTATTCTTATCTATCTTCATTAGAACCATTCATCACCAGCCGTAGGATTGCAGGTACGCGTAGCTATCCCCAAAACTCCTCGTATCACCGAATAACAAGTACGCTTAGCCACCAGATTCTATCCAACTGAGCCTCCTTGAGGTACGCTTACAAGTTGTAACTCAATCGAACATTTTAGGCTTTGTGAATTTAGGTTTGATCCCAGCAGTTTAACTCAGTACGCTCGGTTCACTTACTGGTGTTGTCTTCACTCGCAATTGCTCCACAGAATCCCTCTGCAAGATCTCGCGATTTCTACTTGTGCATGAATTATTCGACGATTACTTATCTCCTAACTCAATACTAGTAATAGAACAATTAGTAAATCAATCTAGTGTGCACTCCAAATCAATCCAATAATCACTCATATCCATTACATATGGTAAAGACAAACGACAAGATGATTAAAACTCCGAACAAACTTGTATAATAATAAAGCTTCACGCTAGAACATTGAATTCATCCTTAATCAATGGAAATTAGTTACACATGGATTTACTAAAACCCATAAAACTATAAGAAGAAAGAAGAAGAAAATAGCTTGGTTTCCCCCTAAAGGGATAAACCCTAAGATATGGATTAAGAATCTTTCCTCTCTTCTCTCTGCCGAAAGTTGTCCCTTTACCTTCTCGTGCTCTTGGCCTTATATATGTTCCAAGGGAAGCCTATGCTTGCGACAAATCCTTATGTGATAAGGATGTAAAGTCGGTCAACAATATTTAGGTTTTGTTAAATACATGTGATGCTAATTAGCTGCAACAAGGACCATCGTAATACGATCAGCACAGACTCTGATTGGTTTCAATTTCTGTGAGGACTTTACACGCCGACGTGTCTTCGTAGTAACTAACGGGACATGTAACTCAACGTAGGATGATGTACCGGATTCTCACTTTAAACTTCTACCCAAGATAATAAATCTCCATCAGATAACTCTTCCCTTAACTTCACGTTCATCCAAACCACGTACAACTCCTACCAAATACCCGTGTTGTTTTCTTTCTCTTTTACTCGAGATGCACATCAACCTGTACCATGGCTAGCCAGCAGCAAACCCTTTCTAGCCGTGAAAACTCGGCACAAGACAGAACGATAACTCCATATCGTCCCTGACTGCTTCTCCTCCTCATTAAATCTTCACCGTACGTTTCGTTCTCTCTGTCGGTACTCGAGCTCCATTTACGATGGCAGCAAAGCTCGATCGTCTTTATGGCTTTATCCAGTCTTCATTATCAGTGGTGATGATATAAATCCTGTCAACATCTTCCTCCTAACTCTTAGCAGACGATCACCACTGTTCAGCTCCAACTGCAACTCTTCCTCTCGAGCTATCATCACAGCCACCGTTCCATCAATGCCAACTTCACAGCTCCAAACCCATTCATTCTCGAGTACTCACCATCACAGCCATAACCAACTCACCATAGCGTGTCATCAACCCTGGTTTTGTTCGCAACTTCCAACCTCTGCATTACTGCCATTAAATGGAAGCAACACCATTCTCTTCTTCTTCGGTTTATCACCAATGATCAACATCTTTTTCCTATCCTAATCCAGCTCCATTCAGTCCACCGGTCTTCACTATCAACAGCAAAGCTCGATCTCTGACCATCACCCGATCATTACAGCAAACTCTAATCACCAGTTTCCACCGATCATCCTCGTCAACAGCAGCAGGTACCAACTCCATCATCATCGCTATCTCATTCCATCTCCCTATAAACCCAGAAGAGCAACCCTGCCTGATTAATCTCCCTAGCTAGCACAACCATGGACTGGTCGTGAACTCAAAAGTTACAGGGTTGATAATTCCCTGAACTCGCCGGCAAATATTGAAGACGATGGTGGTGAGATGATAATCGGCGCCTTTAGCATGATTTGAATTACGGCTTCCCCCAAGTAAAATTCCTAACTCCCCTTAGCACTTCCTTTGAAAATGGCAGTCCCTTAACAAAGTGGATGCCCCTTAACAAACGAGGGGATGTCAATAGTAGTGGCCCTTGAAGCGACCATTTTACCCTTTATTCTTCCAAGTTCTTGTTTTGCTCCTAACTTCTTCATACAAACTCAGAATGACTTCGTTCTTTCGCCATTGATTTCATCTTCATGTCCTCTTCACGATGATATCAAGAACTCCTCAATTTGGATGAGTTTCACTTGGTCTTTGGCCCTTCTCCGCTTGAGGCTAACTTCTTTCTTCGCACAATTAAGTGCATATTCACTTCTTTTGGATGATTCACCTAGCAAAACATAAATAAGAGAAAACAAGATTAATATACAATAATTCGCAAGAAAATATAGCAAATACTAGCATGGATTCGACACTAAATATATGCAAAATAAGCACTTAACAGTAGTCAAATTTGTGACTAAACTTTGGGAGATATCTTGTGTAATGTTATCTTTCCATGTTTCTTTGATTACTTGAATGCATGAACTTTCATTTAACCAAGTGTCACAAAGCTTAAATATCCATTCTAATTTAGTGTCTATGTTGTCAGTATAAAGTCGAATAGGGCAATGATCTGAACGAATGGTCCCAAGATGTCTTAGGAAAGCATTAGGGAATTGAGAGTGCCAATCATCATGAATTACTGCTCTATCTAACCGTTCCTGAATGTTTTGGTTTCCTTCTATATGATTATCCCAAATAAAGTCAGGACCAGAGTAACTTAAATCATATAAGTCAGATCATTCTAAAATGTTACTGTAATAATCACTGTTAGATTTATTAAAAGGCAAGCCTCCCAATTTCTCAGATTGGTTGAAAATCATGTTAAAGTCTCATAGGACTATCCAAGGCATGTTTCTCCTATTTATGTGTAAAGTGATTTCTTCTAGAAAGTCCCAAGCTATGTTTCTATTAGAGGGGTAGAGGTTACCATAAAAGCATGTTAAATCCCATTGTTTGGTGTTGAAAGCTGAGTTTACTATAACATTAATCATATTGATGTTCCATTGAACTATTTCAAAGTGAAAACCATCAATCCAAGCTATAGCCGAGTTCTTGAAGGCACAACAAAAGATCAAAAATTTATTGAGAGTTTCATCTATCAAAATATTTGTTGAAAATCATACTGAAAGCTATTACGAACCATCGCCTGGATTTTCACTTTTGTATAAGCATTTCTATTGTTCCACTTTTCTATTTGTGTTGAAAAGTCTTTTAGTCACCTTTTTGTACCCCTTACCAGTCATGATAAAAAACTTCTTAGGTCGTTGTTCTTACTCTGATTGGTATAATTGTTTCAGTGATCAGTACAACATCGAATATTAATTATGTCATGGATCCTTCATAGGTATAGTCTTTTTTACCATCCGCCTCTTGCCTCTTCTTTTACTTTCTTCGTGGGTATTTCATAGCATTGTGTAACTTTTCCAATGTGGTTTCTGTTCTTGAACCAAATGGGTACGGTTCGACATCATAAAGAAGTGTAAACAACTTTTGCAGAAGAAAAAAATTAGGAGGAATTTACTTGTATCTCCTCTAGTCATATACTTGGGTGTTGTTTACGAAATTGTTTTTTTGATGGTCTGGCAAGCTTTTCTGTTGCATTATTGGTTATAAACTATGATATTTTTTTTGATGCAAAACACAATTCATTAAGACAGATTAATTTACATAACATAGATTGACAGATACTTGTTCTTCCCTGATAATATGACTGAATTTATCCGGGATATTACTAGTATGATCAAAAGAGGATCTGTCAATCCTAGCAGTCTTAGCTATATTATGAGCAGCATTATTAGTTGTTCTCCTTACACGACTAAAAGAAAAGCAAGAAACAGTAGTTAGCAGATGCCTTATTTCATCTATAATTCCTTGGTTCATCCAGTGAACTGAGGAGATGGTCTGCTTAAGAGAGTTAATTACATTCAAACGGTCACTTTCCAGAGTAACTTTCTGTAAGCTGCATTCTCTAGCCCATAGTATAGCTTCCTTCATGGCTAGACATTCAGCTTGTTCAGGATATATTCCTCCATTGAAGAATCTCCCCCTTGATGGCGTAGTTTTGCCCTGTCGAATCACGAATGATCAGTCCAATTCTAAATTCAGAAGTATGATAATCAAATGAAGCATCCATATTAATTTTAAACTCATGAGGTGGAGGAGGTGACCAAGTTTGAATTTTTTTCTGTGTTAACACAGAGTTCTCCACTAAACATTGCTTAACTATATTTTAATAGAGTAAACCGTTGTAAACAAATTCTGATTCTTGTTTTCAAAGAGCTTTGAGCATCTGTTCTTCAAAATAAACCAAGTTGTTATCATATATAAGGGATAAAATCCAATGATTCCATTCCTCCTTAGAAGAGTTAGTCGAATCCTGGAACCAGCTAGCTAGCCAGTCTGCAATATCAATATTTTGATTTTGCAAAGAAGCTACATTAACATTCATTGCTAGCCAACCAGATCTTGAGTAATCACATTGAAGTAACAGATGATTCATTGTTTCTTCGGCTTTAGAACATCTAGGGCATATGGTGTCCATATTGTTGATATAGGTATTAAGTTTGACTCTAGTTGGAACAATTCCTTTAGACACTTCCAAATGAACAACTTAACTTTATAAGGTGCTTTAGATTTCCACAGTTTACGCCAATTGACATTCATATTAACTGCAGATCTTTGTTGAGTTCCAGTAGAAAGATTTGATAAAGCTTTATACAGTAAAACTTTCTTAAAATAATACTCGTTAAAATAATAATCTCTCTAAAATAATAAAGTTTTTTTAGTCCCAATTGGGTTTGCACATGTTAAATTTCTTCTCGTTAAAATAATAATCTCTCTAAAATAATAATTTTTCTTGGTCCCAAAGTTATTATTTTAAAGAAGTTTTACTGTAGGTAGATTTTACAGAAAAGACACCTGACCTATTTGGTTCCCAGATAAGTTTATCTTTACCATATTAAACTAGATGCATTCTCAGTATTAAATGTGCTATGTCAGCTGGAAAAAGATCATAGACTAGTTGAGTGTTCCACCTTCTTGGATGCTCCAACATTAAATCAGATACATAATTTATTCTAGCTGGTCTTGTTTGACAGAAATTTTGCAAACAAGACTGAACTTGAGTAATACTTGAATGATCTGCTTGAAAAAATAGTATGCAATCATCTGCAAATAGAAGATGATTAACACACAAAGAATTTTTAGCAACCTGTATTCCCCGCAAAAGCTTACTTGCTTCAGCATGTATCAAGGATCTAACAAGATATTCCATAGAGATAATGAAGAGATAAGGGGATAATGGATCCCCTTGTCGAAGTACTCTAGTAGGAGTGTAAAGCTGACAAGTACTACCATTTAAACGAATCGAAACTGTGGTTGTGGAAATACACTGAAAAATAATAGCACGCCAGTCTTCACAAAATCCTAAAGAAGAAAGCATCTTGTCTATAAATGACCACTCAACCCGGTCGAAAGCCTTCGACATGTCTAATTTTAGGGCAACTAGACCTTGCTTTTTCTTTGACTTCTTCACAGAATGAATTAATTCATGTGCCATAACTATGTTGTCATTAATGTATCTCTTTGGAACATATGCCGCTTGGGTTGGGGATATTATTTTCTCCATCAGTGGCTTCATTCTTCTAACTAGAAGCTTCGAAATTATTTTGTAAGTTATATTACAAAGATCAATCGGCCTATAATCATATGGAGTCACAGTATGGAGAGTTTTAGGAATTAAACATATAACAGTATGGTTTATACTTTGCGGCATTTGCTTATTAATGAAGAATTGCTGCACCAAATGAACAATATCCTTACCAACAGTTGGTCATTATGATAGAAAGAAGCCAGCTGGGAACCCATCCGAACCCGATGAATTCCACCTAGGCATATCTTTGATAACATTAAAGATTTCCTCCTCAGAAGGGATTGAGACTAAATATGCTTTTTCCTCTTGTGACATGATTGGGGAGATTATATCAAACGAGTCATCCTTAAACTGAGGATTAGAAGATTGAGCAATAGTAGAAAAATGCTTAGTAAGAAGAGACTCTAAATCTTAATGAGAGTGATGCCACTGACACTGATCATCTCTTAGAGCTGATATATGATTCCTAGACCTTCTTCGATTGGCTAAAGAATGGAAATAAGTTGTATTATTATCCGAATCTCTAAGCCATCGATCCCCTGACTTTTGATGCCAAAAACCTGCCTCCACTTTCCTCCAATAATTCAACCCTTGAATAGTTAAATGAATATTTTGAGAGACATCATCACTATATGGTTGGTCTTGAAGAAAGGACAACTGATTTTTTAGGTGATTAACATGAAAACCTATTTTCCCAAAATACTTTATGTTCTATCTAGAGAGTTTGCGCCTAGCATTACAAAGTTTTTGAGATAACTTCTGAACATTTGAAGAAGAATCCCAAGAATTTGCAATGATTTCAGAGTAATTTGGATCTCTAAGCCAGCATCTATAAAACTTCCAAACATTCCTTGGCTTGATAGTTTCTGTCTCTGTAATGAGAAGAATCGGCCTATGGTCTGATCCCAAAAAAGGAAGTTGTAGAAGTTTAGAATCTGGGAATTCTCTAATCCAATTGGAGTTATGAAGGGCCATGTTTATTCTAGCTCTTTTATATCCTTTACCATTAATCCTGTTTGACCAAGTATGATGAGAGCCAACAAACCCCAAATCCATTAAACCAGCATCATTCAAAATATTATCAACCCAATTATCTAAGGAGCCAAAATTACTTGAAGTGTCTCATTTTGAGATATGAATATTAAGATCGCATATAATGACCCATGGTTGATAAAATTTTTCACTAATCTCATTAATAAATTCTCGTTGTTGTTGTTTCAAATTAGAATGTGTAGACCCATAAACACACGAAAGAAGCCATTCTTGTTTAAAAGGATTACTGGTAATTAACAGGTGTATCATGTTATCCTTACTACAAACAATATCACACGGGAATCCATCCTTCCATAATAAAGCAACCCCACTAGACAAACCAATTGAACTTATGAAATGTGAATTAGGATAATTAAATTTCCGAGTTAGAATTTTTGCTTTTTCTAACCCAGTTTTAGTCTCTACCAGAAATATAACGTCAGGGTTATGGATTTTAATAATATCACCTATATGATCTCTTGTGTCTTTACCCGCCAGGCCTTGAACATTCCATGACAAAACTTTCATACTTTCAAGACAAACAATAGGTAAAGGAAAATCACAAATTTGACCTATAGAATTAGAAAAGTGACTAACAGGCAACAAATTGAATATGGAAGAAAGCAAATACTGTGAGACTGAGTTTAAAGAAGAAATTACCTGGCTATCCGTGCTTGAAGATGTTTCCTTAAGCCTTTTAGAGAGGTTTTGCTCTGAAACAGTCCCATGAAATGATGTAAATGAATTAGGAGATGGAGAATTCACATCCAGACTAACATGCTCATTTCCTGAGTAATCTACATTGACATCAGTGGAATTATGGCTTGACATATTTTCTTCAAATTGAGCCACCAGAGCCTGAAGTGATTTTGAAAAAGCTCTAGATGAATGAGGACTATCTGGATCAATATTAGCAGCATTGAAATCATCAAAAGAGACATCCAAATCACCTAAAGCAATATAAGATTTTAAAAGATCCATATGTGATCCAAACCCACTTCCCTGACTCATGGATGATTTAAAAGCCTGAATTTGTTGTTCCACATTCTCCTCATACATATACTCTAATAAATCGTTCTTTTCTAACATGTGACTAGGACATGGATTTGACTGCTTTGAACCACTAGTTTGACCCTCTTCAATTCTGATTCTCTTTCCCTGTCTCTGGATCACCTTCTCGCTCACATTAGAATTATTAAAATTAACTTGTATCATACCTTGAGCATTACATCCCACTGTTGTAACTGGAGAAGAAGAGGACAAAGGAATATTTCTGATACTGTTATCTGCACTCTGCTCATTTAAAGAAACTTTATCCTTTGAGACCTCCACTATAATTTTAGTAGGAATAACAGCCGAATCTTCTGCATGCATGCAAGAAGACTGGTTATCCATCACTGTATCAACATGATTAATCTGAGCACATTGCTGAGGTAGGGGTGTAAATTCGGGCAGGCCAGGCGGTCCGGCCCAAAAACTAAGACAGGCCGGGCAGGACGAGCTTAATATTTGCGAGCCCGTAAAAAAATTCAGGCCGGGCAGGCCGGGTATAAGTAGATTATTTGCTACCCAATGTCCGACCAAAGCCCGCTTTTTATACGGGCAAGCCAGATCGGGCCGGACAGGTCACTATTTTGAAAAAAAAAATTGTTAAAAAAGTTTAAATTTTCAAATGGATGATATTAAATTTATTTATTTTTAATACAATATCCTTTTCTTTCTAACATTGCATATCATAAGTGATAGTATTATTATTTTCTATTTAAATTACAATGACAAATTTCTTATTTTAGCCTATAATAAATAATTAATTAGAGTACAATAAACTTTCTAAATAAGAAAATATATAACTATTAATGTTTTGAAAAAGGTTAATTATAAGTAAAAACAACTATATATTTTATTTTTCTAGATAAACAATTGACAATTATAAAATACTTTTAAGTCTTTTTAAGAGGATACTAAATGATTGATGGCATAAAGAAGGCTTTCAGGCCGGGCACCAGGCCGGTATCAGGCCGGGCATCATAATTAATTGCAAAGCCCGAGCCCGCCTAATAAATTAATCCAGGCCAGGCGGCCCGTGACGGGCCATAACAGGCTTTGGGCTACTTCGGGTACAGGCAGGCTCAGTCGGGTACAGGCAGGCCGAGTATTTTCGGGTATTATTTACACTCCTATGCTGAGGCGCATCAGTTAGACTTGGATCCGCAGGATCAACTATTGCATGTTGTCCTTCTTGTTCCTGATGGATTTGGGTATATGAAGAGTTGGTAGCTTTAACCCCTCTCATGTCTGGATTTGTCCATGAAGGAGGATCAAGAATGGAAGTAGAAGACAGATATCCTCTTTGCTGTTGGAGAAGATAAACCGCAATAGTTTCACATTAAAGCTCTTTGTGGTCAATAGTGTAACAGTAACCACAAAGATTAAAAGGTTGCTTTTCATAAAACAACCTAATCCAAACTTCCTCCCACGCTGCATTCTTCATTTAAAATCCTCGACGAAGTGGGTCTCTTACATCAACAAGAACCAAAGCTTTTTGCACTTTACCTTTCTGTACAGTCAGGAGGATCCAGTTCCCTTACTTCTCCCATTGCTGGTGCTATATTAACAATAGTTGGATTAGCAAAACATGGTTGCATGTTATAAAGACGTAACCAGAGAAGTTGCTTTGTTAAATCCACTGCAGATTTTGGTATTTTGGGATTCCAGGGTTGAAGTACAAGCAAATCGCCCTTTAAAAACCAAGGACGAAACTTTAGAACAATGTCGTATTCCTCTTGAGTATGAAACTTTATGAGATAACAATGATTTTCCTTTTTTTTGATAAAAATATCTTTACTTTTGGACCAAAGCTGTTTGAGCTGTTTGTCTAGTTCACCAACTGTATATGTTTTAGCAGAATAAGGCTTACTCAAAAATTTGAATTTAAACTGCTCAGCTCCCAGAATCAAATCTTCAGTTGAAAGTTGTGGTACTTTTAGAGCTCCGAGTCTATCAGTTATCGAAGTATTCTCCATTCTTGTTTGGACTTGCATCAACTCAGGATCCATTATAGTAAAACTCAAGGAATATGAAAAGAAATGGGAGAAGAGAACGAGGTGCAAGGAAAATATAAAGAAAGTTATGCCGAAAATATGGTGAGTGAATGTTATACACCTGGAGAAAACCTTCTTACATCCCATTAAATTAATGTTCGGAGAAAATAGTAGGCGGCTGTCTTGAATACAACGGTGTGTAAGAGAATCATAAAGAAGATTTGTCCAAAGGATTAACAAAATAATCATCGCGTGCAGATACAACATCAAAAGTGGAGCCATAATCAAAACTTTAACAGAGATTACCGGGACAATTAGGCAAAACCACTCCAATGCCTAGCAACCTCCAAACACGAAATAGCCAGTACCTAGAGAGAAGAAAAAAAACGAAAACCCATTAAAACTGTGAATAAAGAGAACCCAGAATCAAATAGAACTTGTAAAATAACATGCAAGCGAAAGATTGATGATCAGAAACAAAGATTAAGCATGCGAATTTTCCGAGTCACTCCGACTTAATCGCCGAGTTAGCCTTCCCCACTCACTCAAAAAGTTGTTCATTGGTTGAAATCCTATGAATGAACTATGATATGAACATCATAGTTAGGGTTTTGATCAATGTGCTATTTGTCACTGTACTAGCAGCGCTAAATTTCTTGGTGGGGGTGTCGATAATCAGGGGACGGAAAGTCAATGTTTGACCGTTTCCTGTGGGAAAAACGTTTATCAGTCGGTGTTAAACCGTTATTGAGAAGGAAGCCCTAGAAAACAAAAAACGTCGCTCATTTTCGCCCCTATCTTCCCATAATTTTGTGAAAGTCTTTTGTAGCTTGGAAATTTCAGTTTTCCAACCAATTTCACCCTTTTCTTCCCAGGTCTCTCCTTTTTGCTTGAATGGAGAAACCGACAGCATCATCAGAATCACCAGACGCAGTACCTTGGCTTGTTTTCCCATATGGTGAAGGTAAGAAAAATCATGTTCTTTATAATATTTGCGAACCTCATAATACAACTAGTAGCAAATCCATACCTGAGTTGAGTGGAAAAACTTTTTGGCAAAAAACATCTCATCAAGGTTGGTTAATTGTCTTATGTGATGTTAAAGATGACAATTCAATGCCAAATTGCATATATGGGGATTGTTTTTTGTGGAACCCTTTAACATTAGAGACAAGTCAATTACCAAGTCTACTCAAATGGATTACTTTTGAGCCTGATGGTGAGTATATGCTTGATTGTGTGTTATCGTCACCTCCAAAAACCACTCTAATCAGTACAAATATTAATAAGGATGTTGGCAGTGATGATAATGATCCATTAGTTTTAGTTCTTTATCAACCAATGTCAGAACTTGACACTTACACTTTCTTATATTGCCACCCCAGAGAAAAACAATGGAGAACTCAATGTTTTTCGGAAGAAATTAGTGGGCACATGTGCGAAATTGAGTTCCTTCACTGTTTTAAGGGTAAGTTATATGCTTTGGGTATCAACGGGGATTGCCTTGAGATTGAAAAACAACATCAAGTTGGAGCTAGTGATAATTGTGTGTCCCTTTCTATGAAGTCGTTCGAGGTAATTGACCGCACTTATGATCCATTGCGTGGAGCTGCAAGGGACACTTGTAAGTGCCAAAGGTATTTTGTGGAAGGTCATGATGACCTGTTCATGATGGATGTGAATTTCCATGCTAGAGGATCTGAGACCTTAATAACCTCAATTTGTATAACCAGGTTGGATTTCATTTTACTGGAGTGGAAGTTAGTGAATAGTGTAGGTGATGATGTTCTGTTTGTTGGTAGGAAAAACAGAATTTGTTGCTCAGCTGCCAGGTTGGGACTTGCAAGAGGATGTGTATATTACACCCTTCCTGTTCACCAACTCGATGAATTCCACCTTCCGATGGGATCCCAAATGTCTCTCGCAGATCTGGGGTCGTACAAGTTTGATGTTGAAGATATTGGGGACTCTGACATTTCTCCGTGTCTAAGGCTGCAGGAACCAGTGTTCCTGATTGGATCATGATGCCTGATGGACAGAGAAGAAAGGAATGTAAGTTTGATATTAGCGGGGATGACCAAGATTACATCTTAAAGGTAGGAGAAAACAAAATTAGTGATACTAGTTATACTGATTTAGAGAGTGAGAGCGCCAAGCAGTTTGTAAGACTCAATGCGCTACAATTAGAAGAAGAAACTCCTTGGGGTATTCTGAATGAGGACATGGTTATGTTGATTGCAAGCTATCTGCACCCATTGGATTATGTTCTGTTGGATAAATACCTTTGTTACCGATTCTCCAATAATACCACTCGTGTATTATCCACCGATCCGTTACAACTCTTTGTAACATGGTTTTCATTCATGTATTACATCTTGTAATACCAATAACAAAACAAGAAAAGAAGGATAGAAAATGATGATCAATCATAAAACTTAAACAAACTTACTTGGGTGTATTGAGGCGAGTAATCTCTTTGCTTAAGACATTTGATGCCCTGTATATAATGTTTATTCAGATTTAGCGGCATATGTCTCCAACATTCAACAATACCTCGATGTTTTTCGCAGCACTTCGATAACACCGAACAGCGAACGCGAATAGATGTAGCACAAACTCTTCTTTAACTCTTGAAGACACATGCAAACTCTTAAATTTCTAGTACTAGTTTTTATGACTCTAAAAAACATACTTGCAATGGAGAATGAGTGGGTTTATATAGGTTTAGAGGTGACTCTTGGAGAAGTTCTTTCATGAAGAGTCACAACCCTTAGTGGAGAGTCACATCCCTTGGGATAAGACACTACATATTGAAAAGGTTTAAGTGAGTGGACACATCCATTCAAACTAACTAACTAACTCATATTTCTATTCAAAATTCCAACAATCCCACACATTGAATAGAAATCCATGCAAGTTTAATGCAGACACTAGAAAGAGTTTGTGCGCAGAAAATCACTGCACGGGAGAGATAGCTTTTGGCTTTGAATCTTTCGTAGTGAATACCTACCGGGTTTACTAGTTGTTCGGTGAACGTGATGTCTTGAACCGCCCAACTTTATGATGTAAACCGATGCAATAGATATCACACAGCTTTATTTCCTTACATATCCGGTTCTCGGTTGTGTTCATTTCTGCCACTGGACGATGTTGGTTTTTCATGAGTGCTCTAGATTAACTTAGCCTTATAGTTATCATAGAAGCGGCACCACTTCACACTCATATAGGTGATCTCCTATTTGAAAGTATCCTGCCATACTTTTCTTAGTCAAACTAAGCCGTAGGAATCATTAAGAGAAAATCTCAACCTCTCACTTGACAGGCAACACTATTTCATCATAGAAATGGGAAAGAGAGTAAACTCGACAAGGTGTTTCGGTGAGTATAAATTTATAACTTGGTTGTCCCTTTTGAACCTAGATAACCATGGGATCTCCAATCGCTAGGTTGGGTGTCCGCTATAAATACTCTATATAGGCTATCCCATTTCCCTCGATGACGCAATTATACGCTCTCTAGAATTCGTATCGATTTGCCGGCTTGATACAATTTACATACACTATTTCTTTTAGATGCGCGCATTTGAGAGCAATTGCATTTATGGTGCTATGTCATCGATTTACTTACCGAGACGTACCATAATATCTCAAACTATGTGTTTCTTCCAAAATAATTGTTTGATCAGAACAATCTATTTCTAGCATACATATACTTTGGCCATTAGTATATACTCAAGGAAATTCCCAAATCATTTTACTTCTTCTCCGACTTTGCTTCCAAAGCTCCGGAGTCCAATGTTGATCCCTCTATCAACATTTATTTGAGTGATTTCCATACTTACACAATCCATTTGCAGTAAAACACATAGTTTCCGGTTGATGATTTTTAAATCACCACTTACTGACCACCAGTTAACCACTGTACTAGTTGTTGGCACCCCCACATTTCAAACCAAGTAACCCCACAAATCCGAGAGTTACCACTGTGATTCGAAATAATCATCATTTCTTTTAATGATCGTAGTTCTTTCTTCATGAACAATATCATTCTAAATCTCTGTGCAAAACCAAAATTGCAAAGGGTTTCAAGCATAATCTGAAACATGGATTATGCTTCATCACAATCGGTGCCAACGTCATGTCTCAGTTGTCATCCATTGTAAAATCTCGTACGCCATACACTTTGCCTTGTCCTCACCCTTCGAGACACTACACCACAGCTCCTGTACATGTAGGTCATTTCTGTGATTGTACTGGCAAATTAAAACGGTTTCGAGAGACTTCCACATTTCATGAATATACTAAGAGACATTCCATAATTCTTATCATTTTCTCGTTGGGTAACTGGCTACGAGATATGTTCATCTAAACAACGTACCCCCACACTTCGAAGGTATACCAGAAAATTCATATGTGATGCATTCTAGGACTAAACTCAAAATTTAAAATTTCCAAGGTTTTGCCAATAATGCATCAAAATCCTTCGTCATTTTTCAAACAATCACATTAATTGATTAGTAATCAGTCCGTCCAATAATAAGAGCCACTTTTATCTTTAACTTGATCCAAATCAACTAATAACAGAAGCGGAAATTGGCGCATATCAAACCTTTTGACCAACTGATCACCAAAAATGCCTTCATTACGACTCCAATGAATATGAATTTCTGGTCAGTAATCCAAATTCAGTTGCCATTAAATAATCTTGACGATCCAGAGGCTGGATATACACATACCAAATCAGGTATACTTGAGCGATAAGTCTCATTCCATTTCCCCCACATTTCATGACTATCTCTCATTGGCATGAAACAGAACGAAATTTAAATGGCATGTCAAAACTGCGATCAGTGAGGACTTATATCAATGAATGCACCTCTGTAGCCATGTTGAGAAGGCGTCATTTCTCACCATGTACCCCATGTCCAGCTATCATGCATAATTGAAAGCGAGAAGCTTCCAAAAATTAACGGCACTATTTTTCTTTTATGATCGGTCAGTATTGAATCCACTCTTTAAGTGGTTCTTTACAAGATCATGGTGGGTCAAAGTTATACATCATTTTATTACGTTTCCAAAAAGATGCCTCAATTAAAACAGTGACACTTCAAATTCCATGAATTAAACCATGAACCATCTCTTACTTGTAAGCACACACAGATTGCTTAGAAAAACAAAGAGAATTTCTTAATTATGATTTGATCAAAGAAACTGCCATTGTCCATTTGTTTTTTTTCTTAGCAACAGGATGCTATCCCAACTGTAACTCATTACAGCGTCTACGAAAGATGCAAAATCCTTTGCTTGAACATGCCATGTAACTGTACGGCAAAACCAAATCTATTATGGATTGTATCTCAAATGTAAGAACACAATCTCATACATTTCCTGTATTTTTATTTTCATACTCATTCGAAAAATGTATGCACCTGAATTTTCACCCGACCCTCGTAAAGGCTTCAAGTGGTGCGACCTTAATCTGTCTTCAATACAGATGGAAAATGTTTCTGCATCATGTAGTAAAAAAAGATGAAACCAAACAGTGAGTAACATCTCCAATCATCCAAGGATATGTATTGTGGGTTTCAATAATAGGCAATTGTCGTCTTCATTATTTTGCATCTAGGCACACTAACTGTTGAGTTAGATTCCAAGCAAAATATAATAATCTAGTAGATACACCCAATTCACTCCATCACCATGGAGAGGATGTTTCATCAAAGAAGACAACCTTGGGAGATCAAAAGATGCTGTCAAGACCACAGTTATTGTCTAAAATAATAACTGCAACATAACCGCCATATACCCTTTTACTGAAACGATGTCTCTCGGAAGTATCTTCTACACATGAGAAACTAATTAATTAGCACAAGAGATAAGAATCTGCATGTGCATAGCACTTTGAGTCGCAACCTTTCACAAAAGCCGCTAACAACATTTCTTATGATGTCGCCCATCTGGATCAACCAGTCATCAAATTTCATTAGTTACCAGCTATTAGAGACAAATTTCTTTTTTTTTTTTTTTTTTTTTTTTTTTTCAATCACACGTCTCTTGACGAAAAGACACATCTCTTCACAACAGGTTGCATTAATGCTTTCCCAAAGCCATTTTGGGTGGCCTTACGTAAATCAGACATCTTCATCCGATTTCCCCTGTTAAAGCCATTTCCAATAATATGAAATATTACTGCAATCCAAAATCTTCTACCTTGAATTCAGTAGGAACATACATGTTTTGTAGAACCTTGGTCTACACTACACATCGATCTTTACTGATTTCACTGCGCAATTAAAATAGAAGAATATTTCCGTCGCAGACTCGAGGGAAACAATTATGGAGATTCACACTAATATGAATTCTCAAGTCTTCCTTTCCGCCCATCAAATCTTTCTCTCAGAGTCTAATACCAATAATTCTAAACAAACTCGGTTTAGTTGAACCATTAACAAAACCTTCTTGATTACAAATACACTGACTATTCTCTCTAGGTTTTCAAGAAGACTCGTCTTCCAAAACCGACAGAAGTCTAGTGTCTCATGCGTAATGCGTTATGGTTTTCCAGACTCCATAATTCAAGTTTGAAACGTCAAACCCAGTGACCTTTCTCAAGCAGGGCTATTTAAGATTCGAAAGGAATGGCCGAAGACTGTGGTAACCTCCAAACCACTAAGTCAGTAACAAAGATATAAAAGCAATCAAATGTCTTAAGATTGTTGGATAAATACCTTTGTTACCGATTCTCCAATAATACCACTCGTGTATTATCCACCGATCCGTTACAACTCTTTGTAACATGGTTTTCATTCATGTATTACATCTTGTAATACCAATAACAAAACAAGAAAAGAAGGATAGAAAATGATGATCAATCACAAAACTTAAACAAACTTACTTGGGTGTATTAAGGCGAGTAATCTCTTTGCTTAAGACATTTGATGCCCCGTATATAATGTCTTTTCTGATTTAGCGGCATATGTCTCCAACATTCAACAATACCTCGATGTTTTTCGCAAAGACTTCGATAACACCGAACAGCGAACGCGAATAGATGTAGCACAAACTCTTCTTTAACTCTTGAAGACACATGCAAACTCTTAAATTTCTAGTACTAGTTTTTATGACTCTAAAAACATACTTGCAATGGAGAATGAGTGGGTTTATATAGGTTTAGAGGTGACTCTTGGAGAAGTTCTTTCATGAAGAGTCACAACCCTTAGTGGAGAGTCACATCCCTTGGGATAAGACACTACATATTGAAAAGGTTTAAGTGAGTGGACACATCCATTCACACTAACTAACTAACTCATATTTCTATTCAAAATTCCAACATGTTCATTTTCGTTCAGTTTGTAAAGCCAATCGACAGATTATGCCTGTAGTAAAGCCTACTTTTAACTCTACCCAGATCTTAGAAACCACAAATTTATCCCCATGGCTATTGTTCTCTAGCGATAACAATTCCCCCGTCTACAACTTAGTAAACCCGGTGCATGATAACGAGAACTACCTCATGAACTTCTCAGAATTGTTATTAGGTGCCATAATACGGTATCAAAAAGGGGGTTGGCTACTAATTTCAAGAGATCATGAGTTATTCTTTTACAACCCCTTCACAAGAGAGACCATCAAAGTTCCAGATTTTCCAGGGTATTATAACATGTCTAACATTTCTTTCTCCTCTATACCAACTTCTGCAGACTGTACTGTTTTCGCCATTGAGGGAAATGTGTACAGTGATGGCAATGAATTCTCTATTTACTGCATTAGAAGGGGGGAACAGGATTGGAGCTCTTATGACTTTGATGAGGAAAAGTACTCGCCATTGCGTAACACTCCAATTTCATCTCATGGGAACTTCTATTCTGTAGGTTATGATGGAGCTTTAGGCAATTTTAATTTAGCGAATGGTAATTTCGGTTGGGAAGTTCTTGAGAAACCCCGTCAACAATTTAATGACTCATTTTCAAGTTTCTTGGCGGAGTGCGGAGGGGATCTTTTGTTAGTGAAACTAGGAGGTCTCGAAATGCCATTTAAAAATTTTAGGTTGGATTTTGCTGAAATGGAATGGGTTAAAGTTGAGAGTTTGGGGAAGCATATGTTATTCATCAGCGACATTACTTGTTTCTCAGCAATCGCTCCAAATAGTCGGATGGAGAACAAAATATATTTCCCTCGATTATGTTTGAATGGTGAAGGGGTATTATTCTATTCACTTGAAACAGGTAATTATCACTCTTTCGGGACTCAGCATCTTGCTAAGAACTTCTGTGGCACAAAAGGCTGGCTTAGAAACTGCGCTTGGATTGAACCCAATTGGTCAAAGTCTACTCCTCAAGAGCTTGATTGGTTCAAGCCTCCGTCACTAGCGTGAAGTTAAGTTCTCTAACATTTCTGCTTTGTCTCGAACAGTTTAATTTCTGGAAAGTATTTCCTCAAATTGAGATACTGTGTAACGTCTCTCAAGGCTTTCATTTTTAAATTCTTGTTTAACAATGCTATATAATCTAGTTTTGAGACTCATTCATTGCCATCATGCATGTTTGTGCTTGAGCTGTTAGTATCATCTTACCTAAGACAATTCTACTTTGTCTAGTGGTTATTGAAAGTTATTAAAGAGTCAAAAACTGAGATTTAAGTGTCTATCGCACCAAAGCTGCTGGATGTAAAATTAAATATGTTTGAGTTGGTGGAATTTCAAATCAACAGTTTCGGAAGTAATGAGCCATGAATCTCCACTCCTTTAAAATACTAAGTCATATGAGCTCCCACGTTGCACGGTGAGTATGACACCCCCTCAAATTAAATTAGATAAAAGCTTTCACATAGAGCAATTCTGGAGAGGACAAGTGGCGGAGCTCTATTGGTTGAGACATTAAAAATTGGATTACATTCTGTTTACACCCTATATTTAACTGGCCGTTAATAACGCCGTTAGGGAAAACGTAGGTATACAAAACTTATGTGAGTATTTACGCCTAATTAATAACTTACACTTGGTTCACACCAAAAACTTAACTGTACTTTATTAACATCCGTTTAAGTGTTGTACACACCCGTAAGAAATATCTAACAGCGTTACACACAATAGTAAGAAAAAGTGGAAATTGAAAAAATACCCCTCCTTTTCAAGGGTCTTCACAAATACCCCTAAAGGGTATATTTTAAGTTTTAAGGGTATAGTTTTTGGCACATCTAAAATTATATTAAGTCAATTCAACCTCCGTAGTAGGAGGTTGGGTTGACGTTTTCACGCGTCAAGAACTTACTAGTTCATTTCCATTATCCAAAAAAGTACTAGTTCATTTTTATTATCCACTTAAAAAATACCACTTAGGGGTATTAATAAAAGGTTATACCTATTTGCCACCCACACTTTCCTATTTGCCACCCACTTTAAAATTTCTAACAATTCCATTTTTTCAATTCTACTTTTTCCTATTTACCACCTATAAAAAGTCAAATATAATTTGACTATAACATTAAAAATTCTTGTTTGTCTTCTAATGAATTATTAAACCCAAGATTAGAATTTTGCTTTTGCCATTGATATTCACCAAAAGCTTATGATTTATTTAACAATAGAGTTCCTACTCATGCTAATGACATCCAAAAGATACCAGGAAGGATTGTTATGAGAGGGGATAGTCTCTCCACAATCAGATAATCCTCAAAAATTTCACGGTTTTGAATTTTTACCCCCAGACAAAATTTATCGCTTATCTAATTTGCGTGACACCAAGTATATCAAATCTTCTTTTTTTTTGATGGAAAGACGAAATGTATTCACTAGCAAATATAGTACAAAAGATTTACAATTTCGTTTTTATCGAAGACATTAGAAATAATGCTAGTAATTTTGATTTGTTGTTGTATCTTCATGGATAAATGTTGAAGACCTTTTATCCTTGCTTCTTTGGCAATTTTGTCTCTTTCTTTGAATTGTATTTTCGATTAGTATACTTTACCTTTGCTGCGGAAGTTCGTGAAGGATTTCCTTTACTTCTTGCACCTTTGTGTTTTCTGGCATGTCCAGAGGGGACTTGTGTTATCCTTGTTGATATTGTCTTCTAAGAGTTTGCAATCAGTTACAATGGTTACACTAGATAACACATTTTCTTTTAGCCACATAACCGCCTTGAGTAACGCTCTTGCTTCCGCATGGAAAGCATTAGTGGCTTTCTCCGAACCAATTTGAAATGTGCATGACGGTGTCCGGTCGATCGAATATACTATGTGCGCATATCCCATCGATAGGTCGTCTTCTTTGAAAGAGGCATCTACAAATATTATCCGGTCGGTCTTTATGGTTGACCATTTAGCATTGGTCAATTGTGTATTGTTGGTTTTAGGACCTTTAGTAGTACAATTTTCCCGGAGTGGATTGCAAAAAAAGTTGATCTCGAGTTATTAGTTGCACTTGGATTTGGGATTGTTTCCTTAAAAACCACCGAGCATCTATATTTCCATATGAACCATAATATTGTTGCAATTTTCCCCGTTATATTGTTTAGTTTACGGGTTTTGAATCCACCTTTTAACCCAAGTTGTGATTGAAGTTGTATTGTCCGACGGTATTAGATGGCCTAAAGAGAAACTGAACCAAATGGCTCTGCGGAAAAGGGCAAGTTCCAAACAGGTGAATCTCCGTTTCCGAGCTTGCAAATTACACATTTGATAATTAGTTGTGATTTCCAAATTGTGTGCCTTTGATCTTGACGAAGTGGGTAAAGCTTTCCCAGATAGCTTCCACACAAAAGCTTTATCCTCTAATTGCTTGTATTCTCAGATATTTTTCCATGGGAAATCTAGTAATGAAATGTCTTCTTCTTGAGTTTGGTTTGCTAGGAAATTATAAATGTTTTTGGTCGAGAAAAGACCCGATTGGTGATGCAACCATTTTATATTATCTTCTTCATCTTTTTTTGGAGAGATGGCTTGAATTTTATTCCTCACTTCTGAGCTAAAGTAGGTGTTTAGCTTTTCTTGGTCTCACTTATTCTCCCCAGTAATGAATTCTTGTACCTTTGTCGGAATTATATCCTGAGACAATTGAGGTTGTGGAATTATTTCCTCATTTGGGATCCATCTATCTTCCCAAACCTTTATCGAGTTTCCATTTTTCACTTGCCAGATAAAGTTTCCTTTGATTAATTCCAGCCCTTTTCGGATGCTTGTCCAAATCCACGATAAGTTGGAAATTTTTGATTTTTCCAGAGGGTTTGAATAAGGGAAATATTTTGCTCGGAGAATTTTTTCCCATAGTTGCTCCCTTTCTAATAGTAGTCTGCTGGCTAGTTTAGTGAGAAGGGCAATGTTGAATTGGTGTGGATTTTTTATACCTAAGCCCCCTTGCACAATGGGTTTGCAAATATATTTCCAAGCTCTGATGAAACCTCCTTGTCGTTTTTGTTTATCTTTATTCCACCGAAGTTTCTTTGTATTCTCGTCCAACTTGTTTAAAGTTTCCTTTGGAAGAGCAAGAACTTGCATCCGGTACGTTGAAAAGCTTGGAGAATAGATTTTATCGTAATCTGTCCTTCCCGCTTGAGATAGGAGTTTCGATTTCCAGCCTTGTAGAGTAGAGTAATATTTTTGTAGAAGAGGCTCGAAATTTGCTTTCCTATTTTTATCGAAGAATAGGGGGGTTCCGAGATATCTATTATTTTTTGTCATTAGAGGAACTTTTAGGATTCTGGCTAACATTTTTCCATGTTTCGGGTGAATTTTTGGGGAGAAATAAATACTTGATTTTTGTAGATTATCATTTGGCATGTTATATCTCCGAAAAGAGAGATGATTTCCAAAAGATTCTTTGTTTCCCCCAGATCGGCTTTCGTGAAGAGAAAGCAATCGTCAGCAAAGAAAAGGTGTGATATGTTTGGAGCTTCTTTATTGATCTTGAAACCAGATATTTTCTTCTCAGAGACCGCCTTATCTAGTAGTCTTGATAGAATTTCCATGCAGATTAGAAATAAGTAAGGTGAGAGTGGGTCTCCTTGCCTTAATCCTCTAGATGTTCTAAATTTTGAACCAGGAGATCCATTGAGAAGAATAGAGAAAGATGTGGTAGAAATGCATTGAAAGATTAGATCAGTCCACCTTTCATCGAAACCCAAGCTAAGGAGAGATTTTTCTAAGAAATTCCACTCCACTCTATCGAAAGCCTTTGACAAATCTAGCTTCAGATCTAGATGGCCTTTTTTTCTTTTTAGAGGTTTTCATTGAGTGGATGAGCTCATGGACGATTATAATGTTGTCGGTGATCTGTCTACCGGGAAGAAAAGCAGATTGGTTTGGGGAGATGATTTTGTTGAGGATGGGTTTTAATCTGCTTGCAAGAATTTTTGAAATGAGTTTGTAAATGGTGTTGCTTAGGCTTATTGGCCTAAAATCAGACGGAGTTTGAGGAGTTGAAATTTTTGGAATAAGGGTTATGTAAGAGTGATTCAATTCCTCATCAAGAATCCCCGTTTTAAATAACTCTTGGACTGTGTTTAAAATGTCATGACCGAAGACCTCCCAGTTGGCTTTAAAAAAGCCTGGTTGAAACCCATCCGGCCCCGGCGCACCCCATTGGTTCATATTAGAGAGAGTTAGCCAGATTTCATTTTTTGAGGGAATTTTTAGGAGAGATAAATTTTCTTCTTCAGAGATGCACGGTTTTATGATGCTAGACAAGTCAAAGTTAAAATTATTTTTTTGGGATGTGCCAATTTGGGAAAAATGATTGATTAGAAGGGAATATATTTGATCTCTGTCGGATAGCCATAAGCCAGAAGGTTCTCTAAGGGTGTTTATGGAGTTGATTCTTTTCCTATTTGAGGCAGTGGCATGAAAGTATTCTGTATTTCTGTCATATTCTTTAAAAAATTTATCTCTCGATAGCTGATGGTAGTAGTCATTTTTTATCTGGTACCATTTACCTAATTCCTCTTGGAGTTGTTTTAACTTGTCTATATCTTTGGCAATATTCCCGGATCTATGGATATTCTCAATTTTATTGTTTAAGTTCCTGATATTTTTATGTATGTTGCCAAAGATATCCGAGTTCCACCGGGCAAGATCGGAGGATAATAGTTGGAGTTTGAGGGAAAAATTGTCATTTGTTGAGTAGGTGGAATGAGATTCCCAAGAAGCCTTAACTACGTCGGGTAAGCTAGAGTGTGAGAGCCAGGATCTGATACATCTAAATGGATTTTGAAGTTTTAATTTTTCCGGCTTTGTATCTAGAAGAATAGGAGTATGATCAGAACCAACTCTAGGTAAGTGCTTTACTTTTGTATCCGGGAATACCTGATTCCAAATGCATGAAGTCAATGCTCTGTCAATTCTTTCGCAGATGTTTGCATCTCCTTTTCTGTTGTTTGACCATGTGAAAGGTGCACCTTCAAATCCCGCATCTTGTAAGCCCGTTGAGTCTATAATCTGTAGGATATTTTGCTTGTTACTTGAGCTGGCCTTGTTTCCCCCTTGCTTTTCCTCCGGATCCAGTATAATGTTTAAATCACCAATCAGAGTCCAGGGTTTATCCACTTGTTGAACTAAATTTGAAATATAGTTCCATTGTTCACTTTTTCCTTCAGCGTCCACTGCACCATAAACAAATGTGATGAAAGATTTTATTTCATCGATAATTGCTTCAAAATGGCACACATTAAATTGAGCAGATATTAGTTTCATTTCTATGTTATTGTGCCACGCTATTGCTAACCCTTTTGCTAATCCCATGGAAGGAATGATAAACCAGTCAAAGAAATTGGATTTTTTTAAAAATAAATCCATGCGAGACATTTGAGCTTTTGTCTCGGCCAGAAAATTATATCCGGGTTGTAAGTTTGGCAAATGTAAGAGAGATGGTCCTTAGTGATTGGGGTACCTATGCCCTGGACATTCCAGGATAGAATTTTCATGTTGTCAAAAGTTCACAGGGAAATATTAAGGGAATAAGAGCCAGAGAGGAGAGGAGGGGGAGCTTTAAGTTAAGAGAACTAAACAAGAAAAAGAAATCAATGAAAAGGAGAAAGGGTGGACCGGATTGAAGGAGCTTGAAAGCAAGAATGTTCAAAACTTAAGGGGTTATACCAAATTTCAAGAGAAGCAAGAATAAGATTGCAGGGATGAGATATTTAGGGAAGTATCAATACTAAAACAATATTACAAAGAGTCCAATTGCAGACACCAGAAATGAAAATTACAGAAGATACAGAGGAGAAAAAATTACAGGGGATATAACCAGAACTAAAGCATGAATACAAAGAGACCAAAATTAGACACATGAATAAAAGCAAGTAGATACAACTAACACTATGAAGCAGGATTACAGAAACCAATTTACAGACACAAGAAGTAAAGCAATGGATACAGGGAAACACTAATAAACTATAACAACTAACACAAAGAGAAATCAGCAGAAAGAGAGACAACAAGGAACCAGATTTCACAAAAAAAAACAAGAAAGATAGGCATAGGCTCTAATCTAGTTCTGCACTATGGGTCATATATGTTTCTGCTGTAACTATAGGGGTCATATTGTCTCAGCCAAATTTGGAAATTCCTTTGCCCTTTGCCTTAGGGTCCATAGGTACTTGGGGTGCACCAGAGCCTTCACCACTAAACCACTGATGAGGATGAGTGTTGGAAGTATTTGATCTGTCTTGTACTTCAATGACATGGATATCTCTGGGAGCTTCAAGCACGGGTTCTGGTGGCTTGTTGTTCAAATCAATCTCATTTATCTTCAGCTTTTTGGAAACTGGTAGAGGAGTATCCCAGTGGAAAAAAGATTGCATTAGTTGCCAATTTCTACTGTAATCTGAGTCTAAACTTTGTGGCATGTTGAGCGAGTTGGAACCCTTCCGTAAACCAAACCTCAAAATTCAAAGATTCCTGTGCCTGTCTCTTTTGTGGACTACTTTCCACATATAGGTATCACTGTTAACACCACTAGTAGGTATGTAAGGAGGAGCATGTGCATTAAGGTTTCCAACCAGCTTCTTTGTCGGATTCTCATTGAGATAAATATCCCTATTACTGTCTTGGCTTGCATGATCTACCTCAAACTATCTAAGATACTCGAAAGCAAGTGATCTCGTGTGCGCCTTGCTCTTCTTGATGTTCTCTTCTTCAAATGTCGTATACTATCTTCATCAAAACCCATCCAATCATTTTGCATATTATGCCGAGCCCTGGTTCTCAGTAAATTCTCTTGTTCTCTTTGTCTGCTCATCAATGTTCTGCATGGCTGCCATAACAGCATCTGCTTCAGCTTGTTGTTCTTCCACTTGTTGTTGGTAAGCCACAAACTGATGAACAAAATCCTTTCCCAGTATGTCCACTAATAAATCATCATGTCTAAATTATCCCACCAAAAGATATCATCATTCCGAACACCAGCCTTGTTTTGATGAACATGAGTTCTTGAATTCTTACCTTTGTGGGCATTCTTATTTTATTGTTTCTTTATCGTTTGCATGTTCATCCATGAATCGAATAAAAACACTACAAATCGTCCATTAATAAATCAAATTAACTAAACGATTATTTTTGTTTTTTGAGAAAAGTTGTGGAGGATCGGTGGTTGGAGATGGTGGCGGGTGGGAGAGATGGGGAGAAAGACGGTGGAGAGAAGACGAATATTGTTTTGTTTTTGGGTTAGTTTTTTAGGGTTTAGTATTTGGATAATTTTAGTGTTGGGTGTGAATAAAAAGTCAAACAAGTAGTATTTAGGATATATTCTAAAATATATGGGTGGTAAATAGGATAAGTGGGTGTGGTAATTAAGGTGAGTGGTAAATAGGAATAGTGTGGGTGGCAAATAGGTGAAACCTAATAAAATGGACAGGGGTATTTGTGAAGGTCTTATATTTTAGGGGTATTTAAATATTGTTCCCAAAGAAAAATCTCACTTATTAGGGCTTTCCTCCTGCCCTACCTCACTTCTTGTCCTACAAAAAATCCCTGCCATAATTTCTTCACCGCAAAGCCATGGTTCTTCCTAATGAACTACCAATCTTCGGCAAGGAAGACACGAGACAAAAAAAAATGATGGTGGAATGAGTTGAAACAGCAAACACAAATCAATACAACTCCCCGAAGCACAACATCTTGATGTTGTTTCGTTTATTTTTCTCACATAAACATGATGGGTTTCTGACATTAATTGAATCTCAATATGTGTTTTCATTATCTTATCCAAAACTACAACAGTGGCTGAAATCCATGGCTTCTGGACTTCATAAACATGGAATTTGTAAAGGTGATGTTGTTTTGATACTTTTACCAAATACCCTTTTCTTTCCAATTGTTTTCTTAAGTGTTCTGTCAATTGGTGATGTTGCTACTACTATGAATCCATTGAGTAGTCTTAGTGAAATCAAGAAACAGATTTCAACATGTAATGTTGTTCTTGCTTTCACATTGTATGACAAAATGACTGAATTGGAAAACTTGGGTTTGGGAGTGGTTGTTGTTCCTTTGGATTTTGAGTCATTAAGAGTACATGCGTATTCCTTTTCTAATAAACTTCTTTCAAGTGACTCGAGTTTGGCTCCGTCTCCGCGTATTGATTGGGACGATACTGCAGTGTTTCTTTATTCATCAGGTACTTAGGGAATGAGTAAAGGGGTGATGTCATCTCATAGAAATTTGATATCAGTAGTTGAGCTTTTTGTAAGATTTGAAGCATTACAACATGAGAGTAGACTTTGTAGTTCGAAGAATGTGTATTTGGCTGCTATTCCCATGTTTCATGTTTATGGGCTTTCGTTGTTCGTTATGAGATTGTTTTCATTAGGTTTTTCCATTGTTGTGATGAGGAAATTTGATCTGAATGAGATGGTGAGATATATTGATTGTTATAGGGTCCTCATTTTCCGGTTGTTCCCCCGATATTGATGGGAATGACAAGAAAGGCTCTTGGTGGTTGTGACTTGGGAAGTTTGAAACAAGTCAAACAAGAATAAAGGCTCTTGGTGGTCATGCCATTGACAACATGAGATGGAGATCGACAGTGATAAACAAGAATGGTAGTTTAGGCTCAACAGTGGTTGGAGGAGATGGAATAATGGTGATCATTGGAGTTGACTGTTGATGGGGTCTGCGATGGTAGAAGAGATGGGTTGCGTCTGTAATGGTGAAAGTTTGGAAGTTGTTGGCAGTTGAATAAGGTATAACGAGGGGCATTTTGATATCCTCATGTGCTAGAGACTTTGGGTATTCAATTTAATAACGAGGGGCTAATAAAAAAAGGTAAAGAAGTACTCCCTCCGTTTTAGGTGAAGCGTTATAGGGGATGAAGGAATTTTTTTGGGGGTTCAACGGAGGAAGAGTCTAATAGATCCATTTATATCTGGTATAACTCTTTCTCATTTGGGTTTTATGAAATTAAGATCATTTATTTTTCCTCATGATTTTCGGTTTTGATTTTTCATTAATCAGTATTAGAAAGTCTTTTTGTTTTATTATTTTGTTGTAGTAACATTAGATAGACTGATATAGTTTTCTCTTAAGTAGAAATTTTATGCGTCTCATTGTTAACTTTGGAATTTGAGACCGAAGTGGAGTTTCCATCTGATGCTCCAATCTTACTCTACTGTTGCGGAGACCCTAGCCTCAATCAATTGAGAAGGCGGAAGGCAAGCAAGACATATTTATTCAATGGCTAATTCAGTATGTTTTCGGTATTCTTTAGTTAATTTTTAATTAAAATGAGATTTCTTATGCTTCATGGACAATTTTACATGAAGCATTGTTTGCTTCTTTGTATTACCGAGTTCAGTAGAGAACTATCTTTGCAGTTCATGGACAACTCTTTTTTATTTTCTCAAAGCCGTCATTGTCCTTTTTACCTATTAGTTTGAATTATACCCTGAACCCTGAATCCAACCAAGTTTTATTATGATTATTAAATTTTTTTTTTTTTTTTGGATTTTTGTTGAAGCAGTTAATGTTTATGCCCGTATCACTTCACCATCTATGCATGTAGTCTTCACCATCTAAACGTGTTCAAAAATATTAAGCGATCCGCGAGTCAAAGCCGAGCCACACCAAATAAAAATTCATAAGTCTCGGGGCGAGGCGAAGCCGAGGCACACCAAATAAAAAATAAAATTCATAAGTCTCGGGGCGAGGCGAAGCCGAGCCACACTAAATAAAAAATCCTAAACATGCATCGGGACGGAGCGAGGTAAAACGATTTTCTGGTCCGCCCGGTGCGTAGCACGGGCACAAAATCTAGTATCCTAGATAATACTATCCTAATTTCCATTTTTTAGGGGAATTTTTTTTGATCTAGCAGAACCCAGGCCAGCCATTTGGCAAATATATGACGTCACCAAACTTTTTAGTTAACGGAACTATATTTCCCTATTTTGTTGCCGTATTTTAAAAAGGCGTATGAATATCTTTCAGTACGTTTGGGTACGAATTTGGCAGTGGATAATTTGCCTACCTGCTGTGTGTTTGCTTTGTTTAATTTGCTGCTAAATATTTGGTATCCGCACACAAGAAGAACTTTGCAAAAATGATGGTAGAACAGTTAGGGTACTGACAACTTTGAGAGGTGAGTTAGAATTTTGCTTTGTTTAACCTAGGACGGTAAGGGTACTGACAACTTTGAGAGGTGAGTTACGAAGAGATTTATTGCTTTGACAGGACACAAACCCAGGGACAACCTTACATTAAGAAATACTCCCTCCGTCCCACTATTAAGTGACCTAGTTCAAGTTTGCACAATTTTTAAGGCAAGTACGGGGAAAAGTATTTTTAAACACTTTTTACAATTATACCTTTATGGATAATAAATAGTGAATTTTTGAAATGATTTATCTCTCAAACTACACCACGGATGTTCGCAAACTTCATACCCTTGAAAAGTATTTTAAAACACCTACATAACGAATATAAACATGATTATCAAATTATGCATATTTCTTACTCCCTCCGTTACTTTTTAATAGGCCAGTTTTATTTTTTGAGAAAATTAAGGAAATTATGAGAACTAATCATTGAAAGTGGTCCTCTAGACACTTGTCATATAAAAGAAGTGAAGTGAGATGGTCCCCATGACACTTGTCACCCAAAGAAGTAATTGAAATGGCCCACATAACACTCACATCAAAAGAAGTTAAAAGAAAAGTGGTCCCAAAAAATTAAAGTAACATTTGACTTTCCCAATTGGGAAACCAGCCTATTTTTTGTAACATTTATTTATAGAAACTGGCCTATTAAAAAATAACGGAGGGAGTATGTTTCTTATAATCAATTAAAAGGATAATTTTAGAAATATTTCCTTATTTAGTGATATAGGTCACTTAATGGTGGGACAAAATCTAAAAGTAACTAGGTCACTTATTAGTGGGACGGAGGGAGTAGAACTGTAAAATAGAGGTCAAAATGCAGATAGCATTATGTTTCATGGGTGCAGTAACATGGTTTTAACATATTGTGATTATGTACATGTATTGCTCAGAGATTTTTAGCACTTCTGTTGGAGCAACCTTGTTTTCTGGGGATAAAAATTAATCTTTGATATAACATCCAACGGATATAAGGTACACCTTTACCAAAGCTGTCACGAGGGTGACCTCGTCACAGCATGACTCAAACTGTATTTAGGCTTATTACAAGCCTAATCCCGTGAAGACCATGCACTTTAGGAGTTATCAGAGTGCACACTACGTTAGTAACTTAGTATCAATTATCTACATGCTTCTTTTTCTGAACAATCTGATGCCATTGGTCTTATTTAGGTCCTATACATCAGGGGTGATTAGGGATGCAAAGTCTTTGTTTGGAGCTGCTTCAGATGGTTGTTGCTGAAGTTAAGTCTCTCTAGTCTCTCTACCAGACCCGCTGTGTTATGGGTGAAACATGTTCAGCTAACGAGTTTTTTATTTTGTCAGTAATTGCAATTTGCAAAACTCTTATTTATCCACTCTAAACCCTCAAATTTGAATGGCAACCTTTCAAACTGGACAAATCCTAGACTCCTAACATATCCACGGCAAAATGGTCATTCTTATATTCATCGACTTCATCCCCTCCTCACTGTCACTGGAATCCATAAGACCACCACTATCATTCTCAATTGTCTGCTTAAGCTACCAGGTTAAGCTAAGCAACAATGTAAACTAAGGTTTTCGGATTTATTTACACCAGCTTTGATAGTTTTAATGGTTTTCTCCCCTTATAGACATTTTAAAAAAAAAAAAAAGTTGTTTTACCTTATGAAAATGAAAATTCGATACCAGAATGACTAAGCTGAAACAAACATTCCAAAAGACTTGACTATTTATGAATTTTATATGTACTTTACCATAAAAAAATCGTTACAGTAGTCGTACCACCGAAAGCAGCACTTATTACCGCAATAAGAATAACCTTGGTGAATGAAACAAGAACCTTCTTTCCCGAGGTGTCAACAAGTAAAAAAATGGTAGTTACAATAGCTACACCGAGAACAATACTTATAACGGCAATCAGAATTACCGGAGTGAATGAAATTTTCTTACTCCGTGAGGTATTATTGGTAAATGAAGTAGAAGTATTAGTGGTAGTTGAATTGGTGAGACCCTTATTTCCAGAGAAATCAACTACAACAAATGACCCGAATGATGGGAGATTTCCTGAGAGATGATTATTCGAAACCAATAGGCGTGTCAGAAATCCCATTTTGGTGAGAAATTAGGGGACGTTACCTGAAAATTTGTTGTTGGAGATATCTAGAACCTCTAATGCCTTTAATTCACCAAAAGTTTCAGGGATTGTTCCTTCAAAACAGTTTCTACTAAGATTAAGTGCAATCTGCAAATTTGGTGGGAGCTTTGGAATCCTTCCACTCAGACAGTTTTCTCCCAGTTGGAGTTCTATAAGAAATTCCAAGTTACTGAACGAATCAGGTATTGAACCATTGAGCTTATTATCATTTAAATTGACATTAAAGAGTTTCGTTAATCTTGAAATTGCTGATGGGATTGAACCAGTAAGAGAATTCCGACTGATGTTTAACACTGACAAGTTCTGCATTTGTGAAATCTGGTCAGGAATTTCACCAGAAACATTGTTGGATTCAAGTTTCATAACTTCAAGCTGACGAAGGTTACCCAACTCCTTCGGTAATGGACCAGATAATCTATTCTGAGACAGGTCTAACAATGCTAATGTCACACAGTTTCCCAACTCTACAGGAATTTCACCACTCAAGCTATTATTACCGAGCTCGAGATAAGTCAATTGCAGAAGTTTTCCAATGGTTGCGGATGGAATGCTTCCATTGAGAAGATTGCTGCCTAATCTTAATCGAAGCAAAGATGAAGAAATGTTTTCTGGAATAGGCCCTACTAGTGAATTATTAGTTAGATCAGCATACTCCAACTTAGGTGGGGAGAGGAGATCACTGGGTATGGATCCCACTAAATTATTGAAACTGAGATCCAAACTCTGCACATATTGAGAAATTCCCTGAGGAATTGTGCCAGAGAAGTTGTTCTGGTTTGCAGCAAGACGAGTTAGGGTTTTGATATTGGAAAGGTTCCTAGGGATTTTACCACTTAAATGATTGGAAGAAAGGAGTAGAGTTTCTAATTTGGAGAGATTTCCAATTGAATTTGAAAGAACCCCGGAAATCTTATTACCACTAAGATCAACCAAAGTTAGGTTTTGAAAATTGAAGAGCTCATCAGGAATAGAGCCTGTAAATTGATTCCTTGACAGCTGCAAAATTTCCAAACTAGAAAACCCACTAAAATTGGGCAAAACCCCAGACAATTTATTCTGACTAAAATCCAGCATCTTTAATCCATTAAGTTTTCCACAATATGTGATAAACCCATCTGGGATTGAAGATAAATAATTCATTGATACATTAAGACCCTCTAATGAATCAATTTGACATAATTCAGTGAGAAAATCAGAACTAGAAAGACCTAAACTTGATAGAGTAATATGAGTTACAGAGACACCAGTAGAACTACAATTCACTCCTTTCCATGAACAAGGATCTAGTTCTGATGTATTATTCCAACTCTTATTATTAATAGAATTTGATAACCTAATCATGATATCTCTTTGATTACCAGACAGTTGAGAGAAAACAAGAGAAATGAAACTGGTAAAGAAGATGGAAAAGTAAAGAGAGCAGATACCCTGATGAACATACCTAGTGGTGCTCATTTTAGGAATCTACAGCTTATTTTGTGTTTTTGGTTCTTTGCGACAAGGAGAAGATTTGTATAGCAGTTGGTGATTTTTTTTGGAGGGAAAGTAATTTATTTAGACTTGACTTTAACGAAGACTTTTACTATTCGACCCCATGACTAACTGACTAAAACTGGCTATGATAGTGATTATGCAGATTGCAGACCATATTATACGTCATAGCCGCATAGGAGAAAACTGTGTTTATAGATATTGACATGTATAAAGGCATATAGATGCGTACAGCGCAGTGCAAAGACTGGAGTAGTAGAGCCAGCTGAATAGTGACCAGGGTTGCGCATATCTTGCGACTCTACATGGCCATAAGATATTTAGGGGCCATTCGACCATAAAATTATGAAAACACAGGGGCCGATTCACAAGTACCATTAACCACATGGATAATGGATGGTGAGTCTGGACACGCAATTGTTGTCAGGAAGAGGCAATACCGTCAAACACGTTTGTTTCTAATAGGACAACATGATGTGGGTGAGTATTGCTCTTCCATGGTCTTACTCGTGAATGAAAAATTGAAAAACGAGCCATGATGTCTACTGTCTATACCGTACCCCAACCGCTAGGCCAAAGGGACACAATAATTTTTTTGATTGAAGCTACTGTAGTACATAAATCCCCGGTTTCCCTGTCGAAATGATGTTCATCGATGTAGGAAAAAAAGAAGAAGAAAGATATGATTTCAAACGCTCAAATTATTGCATCCTAATAACAAGATTTCATGTTCTTCATTATGTATCGTCCAGTAATTGTATTTTTAATGATACGGAGGAACAAAATCACTTATACATCGATGGCCGTGTATGTATAGTGTATCTACATATTGGACATTCTTGCCACTGTCCACCTTTTGAAAAGTCTATCCAACTCCAAGTCGAGCTCACCTGATATATCATCTGTCTTTGCGATTTGCTAACACGAGCCTCTAGTTTATTTATTTTTCTAATAAGAAAGAAAAGATTCGATTGATAATTTAATGAACTACATCAAGTTTTTCAGAGATCAGAGATGATAACCACTAGGACAAATTCTCAGACAAAAAAATAGGACTATTACTTAGCCTTGCATCTTTTGCATCTTTGGACTATTACTTAGCCTTGCACTTAGACTGGAATATTCCCATTTATTGAAATTCCTAAAAAGATCTTGACAATCACGAATTATACTATTCGTAGTCCATTTCACTGAACCTAGTTTGCCATTAATGGCATTTACTACATTAACACAGTCTCCTTCAAGTTGAAAATTGATGATCTGATTTCCAACTGCCTACTTGATTCCTTCCAAAGCGAGCTTGCGCCTCCTTTTTTCGCATCCCGAGCTCTTCGCTTAGGAATACACCCTGCTGCTCTCCAAGTCCCTGCATCATCAACTATTATTAGTTCAGTTCTCATAAGCTTAGAGTCCTTTGAAAAGGACGCATCAAAATTAACTTTTGTAAAAATTTTAGAACGAATTGAAAAGCTAATTTGTTTGAACCAATTCTTTTTCTAAGAAATAAGATCTTAATAAGCAAGCAAGCCAGTGTGTCTGATGCGGCAGATTAATAAACAAGGTCTACAGTCGAGTCTAAAATTGAACATTTGGATTTTCGAGGGCCAACTTCCGCTATGAAGTCTGCTTTTTACTGAGTAATTTTAAAAATAAATAATTTTTTAAAATAAATAAATTTCTTGAAAGATCCAGACTCAGATTTGTAGTTTAAAGTTTTATACATTAAATAAATTTTAAAAATAAAAAATACCTATTCTGAACTAATTAAACTCTAAAAATAACAATAAAAATATATATCCTAAATCTAATGGATATCCTACATCATATCCACCATTTTGAAAAGAATTTATCATGAATTGATAAAATACTGCAAAATGTGTCCATCATGCCCGCCATCTTGAAAGGAAGTTTCCTTCAAGTTCATTAGATATGACAAACGACATGTACAATGAATGACTAAGATATTTGGAGTACGTTGGTAATTTCAATTTTTTGTTCCACACATTAGGGGACGACAAAATACCTTCATCATTGTAACTACATGAAATTCTGTAGTCACACCCAAGTAACAATATGAAACAGATCCAAGACATGATGGAGGAAACTCTAAGTATTATTAAAGAGATGAACTGTTACACATTAAAATGCAAGTGAACCCTAACTTGGAGAACAAATAACCTTTTCTCTTTCAAGTTTCCCAGACAAACTCTCAAAAATATCTCTCTCATATACAATGGCTTCTCATTTCTTATATAGGGGTTACATAGTAGAGGACAGCTAATACTGATAATGAGGTACAACTAATAAATCCCCTTATTTCGGATCTAATAGGGCGATCCTATCGCGCCACTTTGTAGTCATCGTGCTTGCATTCACATGTTTTATGTGACTCTTGTGACGTCATCACGTACGTCAGTAGTGACGTATTGGACTCATGCTCATCGCCTTTAGAATCACATTGCTAAATGTATTTCTCGCTTTCTCATTGGTTGAGCGATATTTTGTATCCACATTTTGCATCTTCTCGCACTTATCTTTCAAAAGAAAGAATGGTGAGAGGATTTTAATCCATCGCGTTCAACCATGTCTCTTAGTAATCTTCAAATTCGCCGACATTTTTCCGTGTTTTCCGCGTAACCGTATACACGTGTTGTCAGCCATTCTTTTCGACCGACACGCCTTTTAATCTCCTCTCATTTTTACCGGTGGTTGTTTTTCCCGGTTTTCTTACCTTAATAACTATACAAGAGAGAGATTTTTTCTTCACCCCCTATTCTATTTCATCTTCCTCTAAATTTTCTTTGTAAATTTTCTTCGTCGTTTCCAGGCTCATCTCGGTGTTGATCTCAGGTCTAACTAATGGATTCTCCTTCAAGGTTAGCGGATTTTGTGTGGGTGATCTTGTTATGCCGTTTTAGTTTCCGCTTTATTTTGATTTTTGATTTGAGATTTCTTCTGCTGCTGTTCACCGCTTCCATGCTGTTGTTTATCCTTGCGGATTTTTCCTCGTTTTCCTTCATATTTTCATACTTTGGTTTCCCTGCAGTCTTGTCGTGTCAACTTTGGTCAATAAACCTTCTTCTGATGCCGAGGAAAATCTGGGTGAAAAGAAAGTTGTAATTAGTATTCCTCAAAAACCTTCACCCTCCCCTGCTTCTGTGGGCCAGAAAGAGGATGACCTTCGCAAGAGGAAATCTTCGCACAATAAAGGAGTAAGAAATACTGCTTTACTTAATTTTTTCGCCTGAAAAAACAATATTGTTGCCTTTCTTATATGATTTGTTTTGTGAAGGGTGACGAGAGCGATGGTGTTCACAATAAACGTAGAGTCAAGAAATCTCCGTAGCACGAAGGTTGATACGAACGTGGATATCCCCGCGATTGAAGTTGTTTTCCCTTCTGATGTTCAATTGCCTCACGCGTCAATTTTTCCTTCCCCTATTTCTTCATCGTCTATGATCTTTTTTTTCCCAACATTGCTTCAAAAGCTGATCATGGTCAAATTTCTTCCTTTACCCTTCCGGACTCCTTGAAAGGGGACTCTTCTTGTGCGACTATCGCTCTGGAAGTGTTTCCCGCTTCAAAGGAACTTCCCCAAGCTGATCAGTCTGCAAAGAGCGATATCGCATTCTCTCCTCGCCCTGATGATGGTGTCTTAAGCATTAAAGCCGCCAATGAAACTTCTTTTCCTGTCGGCCCTTCTCCTGAAAGTGCTGGTTCTGGGGCCGAGTCACTTCTGAAGATTCTTAACCTTACTTCGTCTAGTCACGATCCTTATCTTTCTCAAGTTTGTGGTGCCCTTTCAAAGTTATGTTGTAATTCTAGGACCGGTTACCATATACTCATGGTATTGCTTGTGATCGGTTAAACGAGTCACTAGGATCGGTTACACTAATTACTAGGATCGGTTACTCCAATTACTAGGACCGGTTATACCAATTACAAGGATCGATTACACAACTATTTTGTGATCAGTCACACCAATTACTAGGATCGGTCACACCAATTACAAATATCGATCATACCATCTTAGGTGATTACTTGGGATCGGTTACACTAATTAATCAAAACTAGTCATGCCAAATAATAAGTCAGGCATTGTGATTAGTTATAACATGATACATAACAAGTTATGATCGGTTCTACTAACTCACACATATTGGTAATCCAAAGATATGCAATGAATAACAATACCAATAAGCATAGCGGTTTCCCTTTCGATTCATAAAACAAGTTCATGAATGTACTTCCTTTAAACAAATGTAAATCATTGTTTCCTAGGATGAAATCTTCACCTTTACCCATACACATAATCACAATAGCATTCATATGATTATGTCGATGTCATATCTACGAAGTTCAAAAGATAAGTGTTATACTTCGTAGTCTAATTCCTTAATACTATGATCATATGATCATGTCTTACAACTATGGTAACATAATCATTCTCAGCTTCGCAGTTATGTTTTCAATATAGCACGACTTGAAAGATACATTAGGAATAAAACAGTTCAAGTCAATATTACTAACCTCAGGAGGAAGGATGATGTCGTCGTTGTAGCTCGTTACTTCTTCACATTCTTCAATTCTTCGAGTAATACTTGTATTCTCATATTCCTAGACTTTCTAGTCTAACCTATACGAAGTTGTCTCTAGTACATAATCAAGCTACTCTTAGATGAGTTTTGATTCACTAAAATATGACAACCAAACTTGACATACCAATGCTTGGTGGGTTCAACCGATCTATGCTCTAACAGAAGGTCAATGGAATTCTTCAGGAAAAACAGAAAGCCATACCCTTAGGAGGACCTGAGCTCGACTATAAGTTTCAAGTGATTTTCTAACGAAGACCATGATATGAACACCAAAATCAATCGATAATATACATCTAACATCTATATCTATACAATAAAACTTATTGGGGATAACTTAGTCTGGACAAAGGGCGAACGAAATTTTCCTCGCCAAAGATGATGCAATGACTAAGGTTTGTTAATTGAATCAATGTCAATCCTCGAGAACTGATAATGTATGAAGATGGTAACAGAGGACAACCATGTCTTAAATACTTTTCACATATGAATAAACCTTGAGAATGACCATTTACTGATATTGATAAAGTAACTGAATTAAAGCAATTCATAATCAAACAATGTGAGAGTCCATGAATACCCAAAAAGCTTAACATTTTCCTGGATATGACCAATTCATTTTATCATATGTTTTAAGCATATCCATTTTAAAAGCAAAAAATACTTCTTAATAATTTGACTTCCTATTTACTGATATAAGGTTTGTACACAAAGAGTTAACTCAAGAATAATGTTTAACTTGTCCATGAGCCATCAAGCAATATTGGAGTTCGATTAATCTCAAAGACAAAATAAGTTCGTGAACTGGAAAAACATTTCGTGAACAAATTTACCATTTAAGAGTTCATGAACTTCTTGAAACTACACATTTCGCGAACTGGCAAATTTAGTTCGTGTACTTGTGTTAGAAAAAGATTCCAAAAATATCTTTAAAACGTATAGTTCGCGTACTGACCAAATCAGTTCGTGTACATGAGAAAATAAGTGTCCAAGAGCATCTCAAAATAACATAATTCCCGTACTGACCAAATCAGTTCATGTATGTGAAAATATAAGAGATTTAATCATCAAGTATATTATCATACTGAACAAATTAGTTTGTGAATATGAATGTAACTTGATGTCCCCTAGGAATTTCTACGCATTATGGTTTATGAACTATAAATTATCCTCAACCTATTATGCGATAAGTCCTTTAGAACATTCACTGCTTGAATTCGATTTCTAGATTTTTCAAGTACTATCTTGAACAATCAAAGTTTCTTCTTTGCAACTTTATCATAATATTTAGTCATCATAATGACCAAGTAAGATAATCATTCTTCACAAACATTTCATAATGATGCCCTCATAGATGTTTGTGTTGTTCTTCAATCTTCAAGGGTCAATTGGTAAATTCTAATAATCAATTACCATGCTCTAATCATAGTCGGAGAATGACTTTAGTGGATTATAAATCACGATACAGTTTCGCGCAAATAACTTTGACAAAAATCTTGACATACCAAAACTTGTGAGTTTGACTGAGCTATGCTCTTACACCTTTGTACTTTTGATACTTCCGGATCTTGAAGGTTGATAGTGCATCAAAATAAAATTGGTTACAATTGAGCTAGTATTCTCAGTTGTTCATCTTATGTCGCTCGTTTCGACCAAATCGCAAAGAACTCAAGTGTGTCTTCAAACGGTAGGGCAATCTGGTTTGAAGACGATTATCTGTACGAGCTATATAATTGACATCCATCAAATCCATGTCAACGTTTTTAAGTATCCCATCATATAAGATTTTCAAATCTCTTATCGATCAAAAGTAATAATTTCCTGAAATAAGTTTTCGAGTCTATGATCGTCCATTTGTAGAGTTTTGCTTTTTTCAAACTCGGTCTCAACATGAGCATGCTCGTTTTCATAAGAATAATGAGCACGATGAAAACAAGTAACAAAATTACCAAGTGAGTCAACCAAGTATAATTTCAACTTGGCGCTGCACTCCTAACTGTATTTGTTTCGACGTTATTGTGAAAATGTTTAAATTTATTGTTCCAAGCCGAGACAAACTTCTATTGTATGAATCAAACCTAGTTTTAGTAACATACCTTACATCATCCTTGTGTATCGACTTCCATGTACACATAAACTTATTTAAATTTTCTTGGTAATCCTATTTCCAGTCGCGACTTAATAACATCCTTCCATGCCTCGTACCATTTGTTGAGTTCTTTCTTTTTTCCCCTTGAGTTTTGTTTTGTTTGTTTCCTATTTTTTTTTATTTCTTTTTGTGTTATGACAATCTAATTTGTTTTTGTCACCCGCAATTGTAGGTTTGAGCTTAAAAAGATTTGACCGTGAGCATACACATTTTTCCTATATGCCATGCGCAAAGTAAATGAGATGAATCTTGAAACACATGATCAATTGCTTTAATTAAAACAACTAACAACTTTACAATCCGTAGCGAAAAAAATTGGAATCTCATTCAAGATGCATTGATTATATCGGCCCCATAATATGAACATAATGGTAACTGACTCCTAGCATATTCATGTGAGATGTGCTGGTCAAAGGCAAGTGATGCATGGTCTCATGGAGACATTATTAGGCGTACAAAACTCCTTCTTTGTCTCGAACGCGTCCCACCCGACTCTGGAAAGACTTAATCTCATGACCCCAGCCGACCTCATGATGATCTGAGGCAAACCAGCTAATATCAAGAGCCTCGTATAATCACAAAACTCAGACACAAGCCTCAACTAAGGTACAACCCTTTTTTCCAGCCTTTCAAACACCCTCTGTAGTTGCAGGAAATCCCACACTACACCCCTCATTAGATTCAACGTAATTAACTCTTTGAAAGATGATTAACTTTGAACTTTATTGATTATCTTCTTAAACTGTTTACAAATGCAATTAGAACAAAACCAAAGCAATTACAATTACTCTCTGTTTTCTCTCTCTTAATGACTTGCTTAACAATTCAAAAAGATCTCTCCCTACAACAGACTTACTCGACCCTTTATATAGGTTATTACATAGTGGATGACAGCTAAGCTGTCCTTTATTTTCGGAATGGACTCGCGAATCCTCGCGAATGTGTAACTGCTTGTCTTCGCGACACTCCTAAATTTCGCCAAGTCTTCACACTTTCCTCATGTTCTGACTGTCATCATCTATTACGTCATTTATTTACCTCCATGCGACTCCTTCGCGACGCTTGATCGTTTATTAATCTCGCGAAGTATTGGAGTTGCGATATTCGATCCTACATCTTGCCTCTTTTTCCTTGAATATTGCTTGGAGAGCGATTTTTAAGGAAAAGTTTGTTCTTGTGGTGATCTTTGACATTTGTTGATGAAGGAACGAGTGAAAGAATCTTGGACTTGAAAAGTACGTACTTGCCTCTATTCTTTTGCGAAGTTCCGAAGCTTTGCGAAGTGAGCAAGAAGTACTATTTCTTGAAGTATGAGAAGCATGAAGTATTCACGAAATAGTATAAAAAAAATATCTTCAATTTCCCACGGAAATCTACTTCAATTTGATTCCTTGAATTTAGGGATAACCGTTTACACGTGTCTAAAATTACTCTTTTTACCAGTATATTTAATGTTATCCGGTCACTCTTTTTTCTTCTATTTAAAGGAAAACCTCTGTGAAAAGCAGTCTTTCTCTTCTTCTCTATCTTCCTCATAAATGCGCAATTATTTCCATTGTTCATCTTCATCATCTTCTTTTATTGTCTTTCTCGCTATTGTTTTCATGGCATCCGGGTTCGTTAATTTTATTGATTTTGACTATTCTCTTGATTGATCTTCCTTATTGAAATTACTTCATCTTGATTCTATTCTTCTTTTGATATTTCTTAGCCATTTTTTGTTTTAGCAAGAATAAATCCAGTTCTAAGTATACCGTGGTGAACCCTAACATCCCTTCGGGTTCGCAACCAAAATCCTCTTCTTAATCAAGTCTCTCGCTTCCAAAAAACATCCTGCGAGTAGTAAGGTATTTTAGAAATATTTACTCCTTTAATAGCAATTTTGTTGCCTCTGTTTCTCAATTGATTTATTATTCGCAGGATGATAAGAATGATGATAGATCTCCCAAAAGGTTTCGCCATAATAAGCCTGATGTTCCTGCTTGCTACTCTCCTCTGTTTCCTTTTCGGGATTCAAACTTTCTACTTCCCTACGGTATCTTCACAGGGATAAATCAATCTCGAATTTTCTGTGAATGAAATTCTTCAGGATGTGCCTCTCCCCACTTTTACTTTTGTCTCGCCCCCACCTATTGATCAGGTTTCTCCAACTGGCGATCTTATAACCATGGGTGATTCAACTTTTCCTTCTTCCTCTATTATTCCTTCTTCCTCAAAATCTATCTCACTTACCAAAGAAAATTTGGAAGGGATGGATATAGCTTTTAGAATTTTATCAGATACCATGAATGATGTTAAGAAAGCCTCCACTGATCCCACCAGATCTAGTGTTTACGAATCTTTGGGTAAATATTTTGGTTCCGATACGATATCGCAAATATTCTTGGAACAAGAAATTAAGACTTTGAAGAATAGTCTTCATAATACTTTGTTGGATCGCGATAACCTTCGCAATAAAAATGAAGAACTAAAAGGTATCTCTCCTCCCCACCCCTTTTATTTTTTTTATTTTTTTTATTTTTTTTTATTTTTAAAAAAAAAACTTGGTTCGCCTCTCAAGTTTTGCACCAGAAACGTAAGATGGAGATATATCAATTGGAATCTATTGTGGAAGAAACTCGAACGGAAAGAGACGCCTGGATGGAGCAATATAATCGTTTAGATAACCTCCATACATTTTCTATGGATCAAATAAATAATCTTTCTCAAGAAAACATCTCGCTTAGTTCAAAATCAAGAATTATTAAGTAATGAAGTGTCGCGTCTCTCATATTCTTTGAATAAATCTAATTTGGAGTTGGAAACCTTATCGATGAAAATGGAACTTTATCTCAAGAGAAGCGAGCTTTATTGGATAAGGTGGCGATATCCTCGCAACAACTTGATGCTTGTAAAAAGCATTGAATGAGCAAGAACAAATCTATCTCGCCTCTCGAAAAATAAACTTGAAGATACTACCACTTTGAAAGAGATAAGCTTATTAGGAATAGAATAAATCTAAGTGTTAAAACAAAACAACTCAAGGATGATTATACCAAGTTAAAAGAATCCCATTCTTCCCTTGCGAAGCAAAATAAGTTATTGATTTCTAACGAAAAGAGTTTTGCGTTCGCGGTTAAAAGGTCTTGTCGGTGATGGTTTTGATAATGCCATGGAAAACTTGGGGAATAATTGCTTGGCCCTTACTCAATATCTTATCTCGCGAGAAGGAAGGTAGTCATAAGATTTGACCGCCTTTTCTATCATTTTTCTTTTCTAATTTTATATACCACTTTCCATTTTATAATTTTAATGTCTTTCTTTACTCTTGCAGTAGTCCGAGAAAAATCTTCACTCTTCTCTATCTACTTTGGAAGCGGCGCATGCTAAGATTCGTAAGGAAAATGCAACTCTAGTTGCTTCCCTTGCCCAATCTCGCGATCGAGCAGGAAGGAGGTTTAACTACCTTAATCATCTTAAAGATATCCGAGTAGAAATCAACGAAGGAACTTCTTCGTCAATTTCATCCCAAAGCGAGATGTTTTTGTGAATGATATTTTACTTTCTAAATCCCTTGATCCTGTCTGTTAAACCTTTGGAAGTTGAAGATGATGAAGTACCCAACTCTCCTGATAGTGATTATGATTATGAAAGCTGCGAAGATCTCGCTAATAATGAAGTTATCAATAAGGAACCTTGCGAAAAAATCTCTGATGAAAACCCTTCAACTGGCGAGGGTGAAACTGACAAGATTGTTGAAGAATCTTTACCATCTCCTTCAGCTGAGAATATTGATATAGAGAATTAAACTTCTTTGTAACCTTGTTGAATTTTCCTTTTTGATTGCAAAAGATTAAGTCCTGTGTTGAATGGATTATTTAGTTTCTCTTTCCTTCTTATTATAAGAACTCATTTCGCCCCCTTATCAACCAATTCCTTTATTTTCCATTAAGTCTTTTGTTGTAATCTCACAAGCATTGCCTCAGTCTCATTATTATTTATATGTTTCGCAAGCTTATCATTTAATCATTTTCTCAAGCTCGCAAGCTTATCATGTAATCTTTCTTGCGATGAAAAGATCTCAATTACCTATATTCAAAATGTTTAAAAATATTTCTTGAATGCTGTCATTGCGACAAGATCGCAGGATGTCTTTACATTTTCATGTAATGACCCATTGGTCTTGCCTTATCATTATTTGTGTGGTCTTATTTTGCCTTCCTAAGTAAAGGTCTTATTTTGCCACCTCATTGCGACAAGATCGCAGGACGTCTTTACATTTTCATGTAATGACCCATTGACCTTGTCTTATCATTTCTTAAGTATTTTTGCCTCATAGGACATTATATTTTGCGACAATATGACAGGTTTAAATGTTCTTGCGACCATAAAATCCCGTGACATTGTCGTCTTTGCGACGAAATCGCAGGACGTTCTTACACTTTCATGTAAAAACCCATTGATCTCGTCTTACCCGCGCGTTAGTATTATTGCCTCTGCGGGATCATTGCACAAATATGACAAGCCTAAATTCTCTTGCGAAAATAAAGCCTCATGACATTTGCGTCTTTTGACACTTATCGCCTCCCTAATGGAGGGTGCCGCCCTTATCTTCTCCCCGGTTGCCCCTTCAAGGAGGCGTACATCGGCCATACAAGACTAGCTCCTCCCATCCGGTCTTAACAAAGAAGTTAGTTGTTTTCGCAGCCTCTTATCCCTTATACCTATAGGGCTTATGGTTACGAGACCGCACCCTAAGTGGAGTTTTTTCTTCGGGCAAAGATGCGGCATGTGCCAAGACTTGTCAAGAGTGGTAAGGAAGTTCCATGCTCCCCGCACTCTTGACTCAACCGTGTACCTCGGCGCCTTGGTCATACACTCGACTCCTTGGAAGAGATACCTTTTAGTTCTTCATTTTTCTTGCGAAGGTTATCGCGATCCAAAGAAAGTATTATGAAGACTATTCTTCAAAGTCTTAATTTCTTCAAAGTCCAGTATTTTAGAAATATTTACTCCTTTAATAGCAATTTTGTTGCCTCTGTTTCTCAATTGATTTATTATTCGCAGGATGATAAGAATGATGATAGATCTCCCAAAAGGTTTCGCCATAATAAACCTGATGTTCCTGCTGCTACTCCTACTGTTTCCTTTTCGGGATTCAAACTTTCTACTTCCCCTACAGTATCTTCACAGGATAAATAGGGGAGGAGAGATACCTTTTAGTTCTTCATTTTTCTTGCGAAGGTTATCGCGATCCAGCAAAGTATTATGAAGACTATTCTTCAAAGTCTTAATTTCTTGTTCCAAGGATATTTGCGATATCGTATCGGAACCAAAATATTTACCCAAAGATTCGTAAACACTAGATCTGGTGGGATCAGTGGAGGCTTTCTTAACATCATTCATGGTATCTGATAAAATTCTAAAAGCTATATCCATCCCTTCCAAATTTTCTTTGGTAAGTGAGATAGATTTTGAGGAAGAAGGAATAATAGAGGAAGAAGGAAAAGTTGAATCACCCATGGTTATAAGATCGCCAGTTGGAGAAACCTGATCAATAGGTGGGGGCGAGACAAAAGTAAAAGTGGGAGAGGCACATCCTCGAAGAATTTCATTCATTTAAAATTCAGTGGATTGATTTATCCTGTGAAGATACTTGTAGGGGAAGTAGAAAGTTTGAATCCCGAAAAGGAAACAAGAGGAGTAGCAAGCAGGAACATCAGTTTATTATGGCGAAACCTTTTGGGAGATCTATCATCATTCTTATCAGCCTGCGAGTAATAAATCAATTGAGAAACAAGAGGCAACAAAATTGCTATTAAAGGAGTAAATATTTCTAAAATACCTTACTACTCGCAGGCTGTTTTTTGGAAGCGAGAGACTTCAGTTGCGAAGAGGATTTTGGTTGTAACCTTTATATCCATCAAGAGATGATATTCTTTCATTTCCCCATTCGCCTCAACCAATTGCGGAATGTCCGGCAATGGGAAACTATCCTTAGGACAAGATTTGTTTAGATCAAGAAAGTCTATACAAATTCTTATCCCTTTTTTCTTCTTTGGGACTATAACCATATTTGCTATCCATTGGGATATTTTGCCTGCCTAATGATTCCTGCGTCTAACATTTTCTCGTAGCTCTTCTTCTATTTGAGGATGATAAGTTGTTGCGATTTTTCTAATTCTTTGTTTAAATGGTCTTACATTCTTGTCAATTTCTAATTTATGGCAAGCCACGGATGGATCTATACCAGAATTTCATCCATATCCCACAAAAATATCTTTGTAATCTCATGACAAATCAATAGTTCTTCTTTCTTCATCCGCTTCCATTTTAGTCCCAATTTTTAAAATTTTGGGTTCCTCCTCGGTTCCAACATTCACGTCTTTTGTTTGTTCCGCTGCGATATAACTAGATTTCCGTTCTCCCATAGGAGTTGGTCCTTTCGTGAGTTCACCCCCTTTTTCCATAACTTTACTAGGTATTCCTTTCCCTTCTTTTGCTTTTATCATGTAAATTCTAAATTCTTCTTCTTTTTAGCTGCTCTTACCATCTTCCTGCGATCTTTTTCGCTTCTTCCTCGCTCTTCATAATGCTTTACTTCGATTTGATGATATATTCTTCCTTTATCAACATCTCCTCTCGATTTCGCCAATTCCGCTTGGCATAGGAAATTTGATACACCGATGAAGTGTTGATGCTTCGCCTTAATTGCATGTACCCAAGGTCTCCCCAACGTATGTGGTATGGTGATTCCATATCCACTACACTTAATGTTACTCGTGTTTCAATTTCTCCAAGTAAAATTCGTAATTTTATCTCTCCTTTAGGTATTGTTATGGATTTTCCAAAACCATGGATATAATACATTGGGGAACTCATTTCTTCATCTTTATACCCTAATTTTTTGTAGGTATGGTAAAACATAATACTCACTGGACTTCCCGTATCCACCGCAGTTCTATTTATTGCCCATTCTTCCACCGCTTCTATCGATTCTTCTTTGTTTTTGCTTGCATTTATCGTGATCACTAGTGGGGATGTATGATTCAAACTTTCTTTAGGTATCTCTCTTCCAGTAAATGTTATTTTCGCTTTTCCCACTCTTTTAGAGACGATGTCTTTCTTCATCTATAATTTTCTTTCCTTCCAAATATCGTTTATGTATTCTTCCCCTGATACTTTCGTGAAACTCATTAATCATTTACATTGTAATCGAACCGTACTCCATGTCTTCATTATATTCCTCTATCTCATTTGTTTTGTTCTTTTCCTTTCTCATTTTCTTGATTCAAATGATCTCAACTGTAATCTTCTATCTTTTATCAATCAATCCCTGTTTCTAGCGCATATGTAGTTGCAGGAAATCCCACACTACACCCCTCATTAGATTCAACGTAATTAACTCTTTGAAAGATGATTAACTTTGAACTTTATTGATTATCTTCTTAAACTGTTTACAAATGCAATTAGAACAAAACCAAAGCAATTACAATTACTCTCTGTTTTCTCTCTCTTAATGACTTGCTTAACAATTCAAAAAGATCTCTCCCTACAACAGACTTACTCGACCCTTTATATAGGTTATTACATAGTGGATGATGGCTAAGTCGTCCTTTATTTTCGGAATGGACTCGTAATCCTCGCGAATGTGTAATCGCTTGTCTTCGCGACACTCCTAAATTTAGCCAAGTCTTCACACTTTCCTCATGTTCTGACTGTCATCATCTATTACGTCATTTATTTACCTCCATGCGACTCCTTCGCGACGCAGTCGTTTATTAATCTCGCGAAGTATTGGAGTTGCGATATTCTGATCCTACACCCTCACCGTAGTAAATTGAGTCCGATTCACGAAATTCTGCCCAAAAACATTGGTAAGCTCCGTATACTCATTAGAAGGGCCGCCGAAAAGAATTTATCCATAATATATGTGACCGGACACACAAGGGACACGATTTCCAAGATATTTCTTGTTGGTCACATGACTCATCCTAGTAATGCTCACAAATCAGGGAATTTTACTTCACCTTGGCCAATGTAGAAAATATCTTACCATGCCTAACACATCATCACAAAGGCTGACTCAGTCACATACAAATGGGGGAATTTTAATTAGGGTTTTGGTCTGGCGGTCTACGACACGTGTGAGGAATGCCCGACTTATTTCTCACTGCAAAATATAGTGGAGGCGGTGAAAGGAATAAGAGGATAAACTCAACATAGTTTATCCTTAATTATTCCTGATAATATGATAAGAGTACTCATCACGACAAGTAATCCATATTTTCACCGACCAGGATTAGAGAATTCCGCATAAATAGGTTATTAATAACTCTTAGAGTAATTCTTCTGCAAACCTAGAATTTTATGGTCTCTCTGTTCATCTACTCTTCCCTTCCTAAGACCATCCCTAATTTCTCATGTGATTGAAATAGCCCTTATAAGACCATTCCTCATGGTTTAGCCGAGGACTGTTCATGCTCAACCGCCCACATTCACTTTCAGAAACCTTAGAATCCCACTTTTGACCTCCCACCGATTTTTGATAACTACTAACTACACAAACTAAACCATGAATATTTCACACAACTCATGGTGATGGGGAGAGTCGTCTAGTATTTACCTATACCTAGGCAACAACGGAAACATATTTTCATGTTTCTTTCAGAAAGACGTGTATGTATGCGTATAATATGGTGTTAAAATGTTCGAGACCCGTGATTCTTGGTTCCTTGTAAAATCAGGAATATTTGGAGACCAATATTCTTGACTTGTGTCACTTGATTCCTAGTTTCCTATCGAACCACCGAAATAAATCATGACTTGGGATTCAGGGTTTAATGATGTTTTTGATTGTTGTTGACAATAACATACAATTTTGATTTTATTTTCTTGAATTTCTAATTATACCCTAGGATAACTTAGATAGGTTAGGTTAATAAGTGCGGTTAGGATAGAGCGTATTTCATTCCTTGAAATTGACTCAATAGACGAATCGACCTAGTTAGCGATGATTTTCGCTTTCTTTAGATCACTTTTTGCTCTCTCTTTAATAGAAATCGTATAGAATTAATCGGGAAAATATTTTGAACTCGCAGTACTAGATCAATTATGATCTAGCAGCATCCCATCCGTTAATTTCTTTATATATGAGATCAACTAACTCTAAACTTAACACTTGTTAGTTAAAGAAAATGTAATATTTGCTCATCTTCTTCCCTAATAGTGCAGCACAGTCTTCTTCACCAAAGACGAAGGGATGTAGGGACAAATGGGCCCCGTCAATCCCGCTTGATTATGAAATCCCACTAAAACAGTCTTATAGTTTTTGTAATTTACATGTCTTGTGGGGGAAAATATGTTTTATAAAATTGAAATTTTATTCTTAATGAGGTCAAAATTATGAAACTTATGTGAAGTCAATAAAAATACATCAAATATATGACATAAAAATGAAAAACGATCTAAATTACTATATCTAATAATTATAACAATTGTGATTTCATATTCTTGAATTTCCGGTTTAATAATTATACCCTAGGATAACTTATATAGGTTAGGTTAATAAATGCGGTTAGGATAGAACGTATTTTATGCCTAGAAATTGAATCAGTAGATAAATCGACCTAGTTTGCTCTCCCTTTAATATTTTTTTTTATAGATTTAATATCAAGTAATTCCTTTTAAGATAATCTTAATATTAAATAATTCTTTTCAAAAAATTTCTTACTCCATCAATACAATATATGAAGAAAAAAAATTCTTATTTAAACAAAAAGAAAAAATGCAGTTTGAATCTTTTCGTGGTATTTCCATGCTTTGGAAATGTTTTTAAAAAAAAATGTTTTTAACGATAAAAAGTATCAGGATAGATTTGGTCGTCAGTAAGGCAGTAACACTCCATAAGTTTTTGTGTTTGCAAGTTAGTTGAAAATGTTTTAATAAAGACTAGGATAGTTTTGAACAGATTAGGGTGACTAAAATATCCCCTTCTTTTGAACGTGTAAGGGCGTCGGTGAAATGTAGTTCACCTTTTCACATGCATTCCATAGGTTTCTTTGTAGTTTAGTTATTCGTAAATATTTTGTATTTTGCATGATTTTTTCCGTGACTCTCCTTAAGTTGATTTTATCACTCGGTTGAATCCTGGATACCCATCATCCTAAATCGCACACTAATCTTGATGACGATTAAAAGGCACTGAACAAATTTGCCAGCCCCAGTGAGTAACAGTAATATAATATATAAACTTCTCTTTGTTCAAATAAATTTGGATAATTTCATACATACCGTTCTTCTAGAGTATTTCTCAACATCGTTGCTAAGCCCTTCCGATATTCATCCCTATATTTCTACACTCAATCGAGTATACCACTTCATTTATAACATTTTTGAGGACCGCATAAATTTTAATCCACCAAGTCCAAAAGATAGATAAAATTTTCCACCAAGATTACCATCAATATCATTTCTACCCACGTAATATGACTATTCTAGCATGGAATTGTCGGGTTTAGACCAACCAACAACAATTCAAAGACCTACGTGGACTTATCTCGACGTATAAACCAACCATTTTATTCCTTTCTAAACGTTAGCCAATGAAGTTCAAATAATACGCATCGCGCAAACCTTACAATTTCGTAACCACCGCTCGTTCCTAAAGTAGGTAGAAGGGGGAGGCTTATGCCTATTGTGGAAAAATGAGGTCAATGTCCAAATCATCTTGAAGTCCTGCATTACATTCATGCACTCATCACACCCCCGCTCCATCTCGGCCTTGGCATTGCACGCTTATGTATGCCCCTCCACATCTGGACTCCAAGAAAAATCTTTTGGGAAGATTTTCCAACAATTTTTTCCAAAGACTTCAACACCTTGGTTACTCCCGGGATACTTCAACGAGATGACAGACCAATCAGAGAAAAAAGGTGGCAAGCCATTGACCTATGCACAAACGCAACCTTTTCTCAATTTAATGGATCAGATGCGATACATTGATCTTGGTTTCAGAGGGAACCCATTCACTTGGACCAACAATCAACAAGGCCAAGACAACATCCAGGAAAGACTCGATAGAGCAATAACAAACCTATACTGGAGAACAACCAACCCTCACGCTGGAATCACTCATGTCCCGCAAATAGCGTCAGATCATGCTCCTATCCTACTCCAGACAAAAGCTTTAGACTGGCAAGGAAGCAAGAATTACAAATTCGAGCACCTATGGCTATCTCATCCCCAGCTTCATCAAGTGGTTAACTCGGCATGGGATAAGCTACACGACATGGAACCACCTTTAACCACCTTTAAACCTACAGCTTAAACTCATATCAAAAAGTGAAGCTCTCACAAAATGGAACAAGATTAACTTCGGCCACCTTCCCACATTGATTAAAAAATAGACCGCGAAAATCAAAGCAGCTCAACATCAACGTGCGACGCAAACTGGTATTGAACTGGAAAATTGGATTCAACAAGAAAAGCAACTTCGAATTGAGCATCTAAATTTACTTGATTGCCACACAACTTACTGGTAGTAGAGATCCAGAATTCTATGGCTTCAATTTGGAGACCGTAACACAACGTTCTTTCATACAAAGGCTACAATTCATAGAAGCTGTAACAACATACAAAAAATCTAGGATCATCAAAATACCTGAATTAAAGATAAGGTAGAAATTATCAAGATCATGATTGAGCATTTCACAGATCAGTATACAACACCAAACACAGTAATTGATGAAAGCCTGTTTGAAGCAATATCACCAAGGTTAACCCCTCAACAATGTAATATGCTAACAACCGAGGTGACCCCTGAGGAGATCAAAGAGACGCTTTTCTCCATAGGATCAGAACGTGCCCCAGGACCGGATGGTTATACCAGTAAGTTTTTCAAAGTTTTTTGGGAAACAACTCAAGCGCAGCTAATTGATATGGTTCGAAGTTTCTTTAATTCCCATAGCATCCACCATCTCATGAACTATACTAACCTCACGTTAATCCCAAAGATTGACCACCTTTCAAAACCATCCCAATTCAGGCCGATAGGGCTATGTAATGTCACATATAAAATCATTTCAAAGATACTGGTCAATCGCATAAGACCTCTTCTCCCATTTTTGATAAGCCCATATCAGAGTGCCTTTGTGCCACAAAGATCTATTCATGACAACATAGCTATTGCCGGCAAACTTTTTCACTACATCAGAACCTCACACCTCAGTAATAATCCCAAAATATCCTTAAAGCTAGACATTCAAAAAGCCCACGACTCCTTGGAATGGGGTTTCATCAAACAAGCTTTCACCACCTTAGGCTTACCCTCATCCTTCGTGGATAATATCATGCTGTGCATATCAACAGTTACCTACTCTATTAATATCAATGGAACTCCACATGGGTACATCACCCCAACTAGGGGAATAAGGCAAGGAGATCTTCTCTCTTCATATATATTTATTATATGTGCGGAAATACTATCCACAAATTTGGGAATTCTTGAAAACCAGAAAATGATAGAAGGGCTCCGCATTTCTCAGAAGGCCCCAAAAATACTACATCTCATGTACGCCGATGATTTATTGATAACATATAAAGCAACTCCGGAAGGTACCAATCACCTCAAACATCTGCTACAAGCTTATGGAAATTCGGCGGGTCAACACATCAACACATCAAAATCTACAATCATCCATCACCCGAAGCTAGAACAACACCAACTAGATGAACTAAAACAAGCCTTCAATATGCCAACAACATCAAAACCCCCAACCTATTTAGGAGTGGAATTTAAACATGGGAGATCTTCCAGGCATATTTTTGCCCCAATCCTTCAGCGCTTAACTCGTAAGGCAAAAGGTTGGATGACTAAATGCCTAAACCAAGCTGGCATATTCACACTCATAAAATCCTCTCTTACCCCTACAGCCAATCACCTCATGCAAACACAAACCCTTCCTACACACATCCACAAAAAAAATAGATCGTATTACAACAAATTTCTTCTGGGGCCATGATTCTTCCATCAAGAAGCTCTACCCACTAGGAAGGGACAAGCTATACAAAACCAAAGCTCAGGGAGGACTAGGCATCAGAAGAAGCAAGGAGCACAACAAATCACTTCTCATGAAACGAATCTGGAACATTCACGAAAAACCTACCTCTGTACTAGACACATTATATAATGCGAAATACCTCAAACAGACACCCATTTTCGAAAAACATCCCTCCCCTCCCTTCATCTCCCAGCCCACAATGGAGACAACTGGCATCATTCATACCAACCTTCAGACATCATCTCTTCCATCAAATACGGAACGGATTAAACATCCCTATCCAATCAAACTGGATTCCACAATTCAATAATAACATTAACCCAGCCCTATGTTATCTTATACAATCGGTTGCTGACATCATCGACCCATCAACAAGGAACTGGAACCATGATAGGCTGAATCTACTTCCCCAACCCATAGTTCAACGAATTGTCAGCATTCCCATCCCACAAAACAACCAACCAGACAAGATCATTTGGCCTTTTACCAAAAGTGGAAAATATACGACGGCGTCAGGATACAACTGCCTTATGGAAGACACTGCGCAAACCCATCAAAGCCCCCTCCTACCAACTACCTTCCTTTGGACACTCTTGTGTCCCCCCATAGTACAGCTTTTCTTGTGGAACGCAATTAATGAGGGTTTACCAACCCTCAACCTTCTCAACCGCATCCAACTCACCAACTCCAACATATGTCCACAATGCAGTTCTAGTCCTGAAACGTCCGGTATATATTCCGCTTCATTGTCAAACAGCCATCGACTCTGGAACCTCCTACTACATCATCTCGCAAACATCCAAAACCCTACTCAGAGCATCCCCACCTAACTGCCCCATCAAACGACAATTTCCCTACTCCTCAAAACAAAAGCTCCTTCCACAGTCACCACAGCTTTTTGCTTCCTTTTTTGGTCCTTATGGATATCTAGGAACGATGTAGTCTATCTCCAACATCTGCCAAATCCAACGAATATAATGCAGATGGCCATCAAACTCCAGCAAGAATATATCTGGGCTCAAAACCACCTACCGCCAGTACTACCTGGGATGCAACCTTATCCAAACCCAGCACAAACAACGCTAGCACCAACAACCATCTTCGTGAGATGGCTCAAACCCCACTCAGAATGGATCAAAATTAACACGGACGGAGCGGCAAGGGGACATCACGGAATAGCAGGAGCAGGTATTATATGCCGAAATGAGGGAGTCGAAACAATCTTAGCAATAACACAACCACTGGGTATCACGATCATAGTTGTTAGAGAACTTGGGCCATGCTCATCGCTTCTAGAACGGTGATTTAACGTGGATGGCCAAAAGTTCAATTTGAAATGGACTCGGAGAACTTAACGAGATTTCTAACCTCGGACACCGACGCTCCATGGTATATTTATAATCAGATTGCAGAAATCAAGTATAGGTTTACCCAAATTCAGCAATATACTATTAGGCACGTTTACAGAGAAGGAAATCTAGCAGAAGACGGTCTAGCAGATCGAGCGACAGATGATTGCTCTATAGGGAAGGAATGTTAAACAGAGAAGATGAAATTGAAGAACCGAATCTAGGGTTTCGGGTTGAAGCTTGTTTGGTGTTTGAAATGGTTTATGTAGTGGTTGTGCAGTGAGATTGGGTGGTATGAAGAGATGCTTTGTGTTTTATGGGTGGTTGTTGGTGGTGCTGTAATTGGAGTCTGGTGGCGGTGGTTAGTGAAGATGCAGGTGATGTTGATGCTAATGCGTTGTCTTGAATCTGTTTTTGATTACATACAGAGTTCAAGGGAGTTGAGCGATTCCAGAGATGATAAGGAGATTTTGTAGGGTTGTTCTTTGCTCCAAGGAACTGTATTGAGTTTAAGGTGTTGGAACTGAAGCGGGAATAGATGAAGTGTAATGGGCTTGTGTTGCTGAGCTGGTGTTTCTGAGATGGACATAGAGTTTGAAGTTGTATGAATCTCAGGAAGTACATTGAAGCATCAATTGAGAGATTGAAGTTGTGTGGCAGAATCAGTTCCATTGCAATTGCAATTATAGTGAACAAGGAACTAAAAGCGCATTTAGAGTTTCTTCTTTGCCTTGAATTGGTGGAATTGAGCGAGTATAAATGTATGTTTAGGACAGTTTTAAACTCAAGATGAGCTGGTGAAGTTTGTATTAGCTTGGTGATGGCTTTGAGGATATGGATTGCGAGGTGGAGTTTGTTGGTGATATTGGTTGAACTGGTGTTTGTACGTTGAGAGAAGGAACGGTGAAGTTACAGTGCGGCTAAGGAGAAATGAAGAAAGAATGGTTGCTTTGTGTTGGCTCGATAATGGTTATGAGCTCCGAATGCAATGAGATACATGTATGCAGGAAATGATATTTGGTGCAATGAAAAGCTGCGTTTGTGTGTGGCGTCGGGAAGGTAAAGTAATTGCAACCCTGGACAACCTCATCAAGTTTCTTCCAACTTTGGAAACAACTTGACCAAGTTGCTTCTACTATTTGGAGAAAACTTGTGATAGTTGCTTCCAACTTTGAAGACAACTTCGACCAAGTTGCTTTCGATTTTGGAGGCAACTTGACTAGTTGATTCAGTTGGAGGCAACTTGAGCTAGTTGATTCGAGTTGAGGCAACTTGGTTATGTTTTTAGGTCCATTTATTCATCGCAAATTATCTTATACATATATCTTAAGAGTTTTTGTGACGAATTTGTGATGCAATGGTAATACTGAGGTTTGTGTTGAGTTGATGATGATGGTTGTCTTCTTTGGTGCTCATGCTTTAAAGTCAAGAGAGTAGATGAATGCCTAGGAAGTTGAGAAGGAACTCAATATGAATCCAGGCATTGAAAGCGAGAACAAGAAGTTATTCTTGCTTGTGTGTTCTTTGATGGTGTTTGAGTAGGGGCATGGAAGTGATTTGCACCTATTGGCTCATGTTGCAAGTGTGCATAGGCAGTTTGTGGTCATGAAGCTTTTGCAAGTAGAGTTGCAGTAGCACAGATGGATGGTGTGGTGTTGTATGGTGGTTGTTTGAATTGTCGGTTGAGCACTGATGGTGTGGCGAACCTGTGGTGCAATGGTAGCACAACTGACTATATGTCAGATGATGTGTGTTCGATTCACACTAGGTTCACTTATTTGTGTATAATTTTTATTTTTTTTGGAGACAACTTGTGCTAGTTGCCTCCATATATGGAGACAACTTTGGCTAGTTGATTTCACTTTTTGAAGACAACTTTGTGCTAGTTGCCTTTACTGTTGAAGACAACTTGAGCTAGTTGCCTCCGATATGGACACAACTTCAGCAAGTTGACTCCACATGGTGGTGGTGGTTGACGGCGGTGATGGTTGGCGGCGGCGGTGGGTGTCGGTTGTTGGCGGCGGCCGTGGTAGTGGACAGTGGTGGTGGTCGGTGGTTGGTGGTGGTGGTGGACAGTGGTGGCGATGGTGGTGGTCGGTGGTGGTGGTGGTGGTGGTCGGTGGTGGTGGTCGGTGGTGGTGGTGGTCGGTGGTGGTGGTCGGTGGTGGTTGTTAGTTGTGGTGGTGGTCGGTGGTGGTGGTTGGTGGGTGGTGGTGGTGGTCGGTGGTGGTGGTGGGCGGTGGACAGTGGTGGTGGTTGGCGGTGGACAGTGGTGTGGGCATTAATTTTAATTTATTTTTTTTTTTTTTTTTTTTTGAATAGTGGTGGTGTTGGTTTTTGTATATTCACTATATAAAAGAGGGTATTTTAGTAATGTATTAGGCTTAGGGGTATTTGTAAAGTTGATAAGGGTATATTTCAAGGGGCCTCATAGTAGGGGTATTTAGATAATGTTCCCTTATTTTTTTTATTATCCTAAAGATCTTTTTAGATTTTCCAACCATCCAAATTAATTGTTTCTCTATATTTTAGGTAACAAATTAACGAGTTTACCTTATATTAAGGAATGTTGTTGATATAAAAAGAAATTAAAAAAAAGGCATGCCGTAGCAACTAATTTCATTACAATTATCAATTAAGTATCCTTCGTAATTGCACAACAATTTTTAAACTCATCATTTGAGTTTGTCTTTTAGACTAACATTTATAAGGAGGATCGAAGGGTTCGAGCACATATACAAAAAGATTGGCCTAGTGATGCGCTTTTTGGTTTAAAAACCTTTATAATCCTGCGAAAGAGTGGCCTAGCATTATTGATATTAGCATTGCTCTTACCGCTAGCTACTGCTATAGTAGAAAGAGTAATATCAAGAATGAAAATTGTAAAGACTTGATTATGCATTCAAATGGCAGAGACTGCAGAGTAGTCGAAGCATGGCAATTTCCTTTGCTGTATGTGAAAACATATTTTTTATGCTACTGATAACGAGTTTATCACACGGTGATTTCAAAATATGAGATCTCGTCGTTGGAATGTCAAAAAGAATAACAATATTTTATTTTATAATATAAAAGTTGTTGGAAACAATGAAGAAATAATGAAATCGGATCTCAAACAGCTGAGTCGCGGACTAGGTCGCTATCTTTAAGGTATTTCGCGACTCTGCCTCTTGATTGTGCTAGCAGTCAAAAAATTGTCGAACACCTATGGGATAAACAGCTGATTCACTCTCTTGTTCGATTTCTCTGCACCTTTAGAAATCGAACCAACTATCACTCTTTCTAACACTTGCTCAGAATCGCCTAGTAAAATTGGATACTTTCTCTTTTCAGAAAACCAGCCTTATAAAGGCTTAAGAGAATCAATTAAGTTTTAATGGAAATTAATTCTGATTAATTACCCAAAATTAATCTTCCGTAACAGTCATAAAACGGTCAGAATATAATGCCAAAATTAATGAAAATTAATTACAGAATAATTTCTTAAAACGTTTTTTTTGAAAACCAAAAGTCAAATTTGCAAAAAAATATTTTTCAAATCACCAGACCTCCCAAGACCCCCAAGGCCCCAAGGCCCCGCTCTCCCGGACTTTTGATAAATAATATAGATATATATAATATACCTACACAAATGTATGGGGTGAGACTTGAACCCAAGTCTATAGTGTGGGAGCCCAAAATAATACCACCACACTATTTCTCTAAGTTTGATATAATATTACAAAACTATGTTTTTAAATATATATATCTCCCAACAAAAGTGCCTCTACCATCATAAAGTTCTGGATCCTCCACTGACATTCCCACGTGTAATCTCAGTTTATCTTAATAAATTACATGCTTCAAAAAAAAAATTTCACACGTTTTCCCAGCTTATACAATGTTTGCACAGTCCAACACTTCCATGTGAATAGATGGACGTAATTAAACAAAGCCTATCAGTCGAAGAATTACGATCGATCTTTTATGCATATGGACGTTCGTGCACTTCATTCAATCAGAGGCGTAAAAGAAACAAGTAAGATATATAATAAAAGGATTGTCATTCCAAAATCCTAATTCCAATATTTATAAAGCAAAGTTGCTCAAATGAGCAAGGTGGTATCTACTACGAAAATCAATAGATTTCCAACTACCCAGGAAGATTACAAGTAAGACTAATTATCAGATTCATCATCATCTTCATGATCATCATTTTCTGCGGAATCTTCTTCAGAGCCATATTCAGAGTTTTCTTTAGGAACCTCTTCCAAGTGGTCCTCGGGATCATCATAAGTTGTATCCAAATAGTCTTCTTCACATTCGGCTTGGAATTCAACTTTGGCCAATCGTTCGACCCTCATACCAGTGTGTATGGCTCAACTATGCATCCAACAAGTTCGAATCAAGAGCTACACCATCGGTGCAAGGTCGAACTTCATCTCCGTAGCTAGTCTCACTTCTTTGAAGTCGGCGGCGCCTGTGATAATTCATGAGCTTTTCATCTTCGGATCTTTTCATGTGTGATATTTCATCACGTCTCGCTTTTCCTCCTTCTCTACTAAGTTCAAGAAAGCATACATCTTAGCACAAACCACTATCAGATGATCAAGAGTCATACCACGAATCAATTTCCTTGCTTCGTTGAAAGGTCAATCCACCTTGGCATGAACATCTGCAAAGTTTCTCATCTTCATTTTGATGTTTCCAGAGTGTTTCTCAGAAGAATCAGAGACGTAGTTATAGTCAGGAGTGACCATTATCAGTGGCGAAAAACATGGGGTCATGGATACGTCGATAACAAACACGTAACGAATCACGGTAACAATCCAACTCTTACATGTTTACAATTTCACTAACAATTAGTGATTATATCACAAGAGTTGAAGCTTCAAGGGCTTGCTCGTTTCTTCAAAACCTACAAAGACGAGCAAAAAAATCCTGGTTTAAAAAAAAATCAAAATTTGATTTTATAAAACCTTGAATAACTCACGGACATAAAATAAAAATTTAAACGTGAGCAACTCACGTAAATCAAAAAAAAAAAAAAAAAAATTCTCTCGAACGAGCGTCCGTCTTTGAAACGAGATCCCGTTCTCGAAAATTTTGTGAAAGCTCACATATCAAGAATTAAATTTTCATAAAATCTCATGGACAGAAATTTTACTACCTTAAGACGCATGTCTATTCAAAAAAAAATATCTCTTATGCTAGGGATAATTGCTCGTTTCTTAAACTAACGGACGTTCGTTCCTAAAGCAAAACTTAGTGAAATCTCAAACACACACACACACACATATATATATATATATATATATATATTTTTTTTAATATAAACGAATCATGAACATTAAAAAAATAAAAAATAAATTGCTTACCTGGTCGGCGCCGGAAATCGGCGCGAAAGTTGCCGCCGGTGGATGGTCAGTGCCGGCGACGGTAAAGAAAGAATAAAATTCTATCGGGCGTGAAGAAGAGAGAGCTTGGTCGTGAAAAAAAAGGGGTTTCCCATCCCTTTTATACTAATTTTTATTTTCAAAACCTAATTGAACAAGGATTTCATTTCTTGGGCCACGGGCCCGTAAATGCTAAATCAGGAGTGCCTCATCACTCCACGCTTGCTTGACGGTGCTCTATCATATTGTCAGAGTCCTTATTCAAGCAATTGCTCGTGCGTGACATCATTGGAGCGAGAATTCTGGTAACATTTTTTACAATTAAGTTCGATTACTTATTTCGTGTATAATTATAAAAATCACCATCTAATGCTTACTGCGGAACCTGACTGTCCATCACTAAGCAGGGGACTTAATGTTGATGGTGGATTTTTGATAAAGGTTAAAATCGTAAAATCACAATTTTGCATATTTCTGAACTAGCTTCAGACACGTATGTGAATTTCGTATTTTAGGATTAGACGTGAAAGCTCATGTCACAATCTATGACTGAGTGTACAACCTCTCAGAGCACGCATGAATATGAAATCGTTATATCCTCTCAGCTGAGCTTTCAATATTTTGCATATCTCATCAACACTGAGAAATTTCAGTGTTCACTTCTGTATAAAATCGATAGTGATTGGACGGCTCTTAGACAGATTGTCTGCTAGTATAGAGCGATAACGTCTTCGGGATGTGTAGATGGGGAAAAACGGTTTGCTGGTTTTTAAGGGAAGTGAAGAGTTGAGCGTGTTGTCGAGACTCCTCGACCGAGCAAACTGTTGAACCTCACACATATGCACTGCAAAGGGAGTGCTTAGATTCGAGAGATCAATCTGTAGGACTCCGGCCTAAATCAATACAATGGCCGTTCCAGAGTCAATTCGGTCACAAAGAGGGAGATGGGTTGATCTGTAGGAGGGAAGCTGAGAATTGTGTGGGATCAATGATGATCAAGGATTGTGGATGTATTGAAGGTTTCTGCAAATTTGATGAACTGTGGAGTTCGAATAAGTTCTGGGCAATTGATGGAATTTATGAGAGTGATTTCTCGAAAAATTGTTGTTCAATCGTGGATCCAGAGACTTATTTATATTGTCAGAATAGCGAACACATTGATCCTAGTAAGTGTGACGGTTTCATGAGTGAAAGAGTGGGAAAGTGGAAGATCGTGGTGAAACCAGTTCCAGGTCGTGTGGAGACTTGGTTAACCGTGCACCCACTACTTTGCTAACTCCCTCAACCGTTGCACGACTTACTCACATTTCTCATCGTGGATGAATCCACGTGCCGTAGGCTACCAGACCAAAACCCTAATTGATATCCCCCATGTGACGTGATTGAAGTCTCACGAATCGTGGAGTCTGTATGACAGACGTGTATTTAGTTTGTCAGTTGTTGACTGATTAGACAATGAGTCTAGGTTTTGTTGAATCGAGCATGTTTTACAAATGCTCAGCGATTCATGAATGTTAATGTTGCTCAAATATTGTAAATTCAACGAGTTGTTGAATATTGATGAGTTACTGAATATATGTGGATTATTCGAGCAACTGAGCAAGTATTGCTCGATTCGACGAAATACTGATAAATTACTGAATATTATTGATAGTTTGATCAATATTCGAGCAACTGAGCAAGTATTGCTCAATCCGACGAATTACTGAATATCGAGAATTTGACGAGCAACTAAGCAAGTATTGCTCAATTCGACAAAATACTGAATATTGATAATTTGACGTGCAATTGAGCAAGTATTGCTCAATTCGACAAATTACTGATAAATTACTGAATATTGATAGCTGGATCAATATTTGAGCAACTGAGCAAGTGTTGCTCAATTCGACAAAATATTTATTGGTAACGTGACCTAATAAAGTATTAAAATATTGGTAGATTTCCAAATATTATATGATTAATTCATATCTTTAGTTCTTTGAATCAATATAAATTCATTAGTGTTTGAATCTTGCTCAGAATGATGATTCGTAGAACATTTATTCAAAACCCTAATTTGGATCATAGTTGATGAATCGTGACAATAGGTCATGATTGATAGAGGGACCGACCACATGGGATGATGGGCGTCTCGTGGTGCCCGGTGCTCAGTGAGCATGCACTAGGGTTCCGAGTTGAACAGTTGGTGATAGAATGATGATTAAATGTCGGTTTCATCATTTATTGAAATATTGTTGGGTTCAGCATTAGGTGATAAAACCTAGGTATGAAAGATGGGGACCGACCAAGAGAGCATGGGACCGGCTCTTGGTAGTCACGGGACCGGTTGTTGGTCGTTTGAGCAAACCCCATGTTGGTTGAAGAGAGTTTGGGCCCAATATGAGCAATTGAGCAAATTAGGTCAAAATTATGAAAACGCGTGGGACCGGCTTTGTGCAAGCCCTAGGAATGACTCTGGTCGGTCATGAAGGCATGCACGTGTTTCCGTGGTATCCGTGTCTCCGTACTGAGAGTTTCAGTATTTTCTGATGTGTGTTCGAGTAACATTATAAATTTTCAGAAGAGTTTCATCTTGACTGAAATTATTGATTTTTGTTGGAATGAGCATGTATGCTCAATTGATCAATATTTTGTAAATATTAAAATAAGAGTATTTTAACATTTAAAATTGCCGTGAGAGGTGACCTGTTGGCTTTTGTTTTTTCATGATTTGAGCAAAATTTGAGAAGTTATGACGAAATCATGATTTTTGCTCAAACCAAGGAGTTTCATGAATTTAGGAAAATAATAATTATAAAAGACTAGGGATTGCAAGGTGTGGGACCGGCCACGGCTAGGGCATGGCTGGCCGGCCGGCTATGTTGCCCGGTCCCGCACACCTTTCCCTAATTTTATATTATTATTTTTTCATGAATCTATGAAGTTATGGAGAATCCATGAGTTTTTGTTGAAACAGAGGAGTTTCATGAGTTTAGGGATTTATAAAAAGCTAGGGATTATGAGGTGTGGGACCGGCCACAGCTTAGGCATGGCCGTCCGGCTAGGTTGCTCGGTCCCGCACATCTTTTCCTATTTTATAATACTATTTCATGAATCCATGAAGTTATGGGGAATTCATGAGTTTTTCACAAACAAGGAAAGCTGCTAAATTGAAGGAGTTTTTCATGAGTTCATGAAAATAACAAAATAGGGAAAAATAATGGAAGAGGCCTGGGACCGGCCACGGCTAGGGCATGGCCGGCCGGCCCGGACCCTGGGGCGCCTCTTATTATATTATTATTATTTGTTGCTTTCTCCTATTTTGCGTAGGATTCCTCATCTGTCCATATTTTTGGATGCTCGTTTATGTATCCGGGTGCTCAGTCGTGCATCATTGTCGAGTACACTTATACCATTTTTATGGGGCTTACTCAGTGATGATCCGGATGCCCGATTGTTGAGTATTTATTACTAATTCATGAAATTCAGTGGAGAATGATTCATGGCCGAGTAATAAAAGTGAGTAGTTTGTATTATCAATTCATAGGATCGGTAGTGGATTCGACCATGAATTCAGAATAATAAAATAGGTATTACCATTCCATGGGATCGTGGATTCGACCACAGAATCGGAGTAATGAAAGTAGTTATTACCATCTCATGAGATCATCCATGGATTCGATTATGAAATCGGAGTAATGAGATTATCTATTACCATTCCATGAGATCAGTAGTGGATTCGACCATGAAATCGGAGTAATAAAATAAGTGGTGATATTGCCATTTCATGAGACCAGTTGTGGGTTCGACCATGAATTCAGAGTAATATCTATTACCATTTCATGAGATCAGCCGTGGATTCGATCATGAAATCGGAGTAATACATTTATCTATTACCATTTCGATCATGAAATATGAGTAATGAGATAAGATAGATTATCTTCTAGGAATTCAGTGGTGAATGTCACGGTAGAATTTAATCTCTTGCGTATAGTAAGTGAAACAACGAGTGTTGCCGAAGTCCTGAAGACGTTATTGCTCTCAATCTTACGGAGAACCGCCTGGGTCTATACACGACCTCTCTCATGTAGTCAGGGAACAGTGAGTATCACCGACGTCCTGAAGGCGTTATTGCTCTCAATCTACGAAGAACCGCCCAATTATGTTATTCTACATAGAGGGCACGACGAAATGCCAGGGATCGAACGCTCAGCTAGTGGAGGCTTTTCGATAGGCATATTCACCGTGGCTTCGTAAAATATGAATCGTTGCTTGCCTGAAAGCCGTGTCAGAAACATGCATCATGATTTTACGGTTTTGCCCTTTGTTAAAAATCCACCATCTACATTAAGTCCCCCCGCTTAGTGAGGGACAGTCATGTTCATGATAAGCATTAAATGGTGATTTTCAGTCGACGAGATCGGTGGTCGAACTCGGTCTACAAAGGTATTATCGAGAATCCTTGATTTCCTCAATGGTGTCATGTACGAGCAAATGTTTGGGTGAGGACCCTGATGGTATGATAGAGTGTGATTTCCGTGAGCACGGAGAGATGAAGCATCGTTGATTTGGTCAGTCAAAAGTCCAGTTTTGGTCGGTTTAGCGTTTACGGGCTCGGCTCTAAAAAAGGAAATCCTTGTTTTAAGAACAGACGTTCATTCATTAGTTTAATAAACAAACAAAATAGACCTGAGTCTAATGACATAAAATTTTGTCTATGAGCTTTCACGAAACCAAAATTGTTTACGTGAGATTTCACAAAAGGGAATAAACTCTCATTTCAAAGGTGGATGCTCGCGAGAGGGAGCAAAAAAATATATACATATATTTTCAAAGTTATGTGAGTTTGACGTTAAAATATATATTTTGTTAAATCAATGTTTTGATTTTTTTTGAACAACTGTTGAAAGTAGACAATTATTCACGGTGAAATAATGTTTGTGTGTAAGTTTTCACATTTGTAGAATGGACGTCTATCCAATTTTGAGAAACCAGTGAATGTTCACAGAGTAAAAATTTTACGTGGATTGTTCACGATTTTAAAGATTTTGTAAAATCAAGTTTTGATTTTAAACAATTGTTAAAAGCAAACAATAATGTTTTCGTGAATTTCGTGATTTTAAGAGGGTATGCACGAAAATCAATGAATGTTCACTCGGTGGAAATTTATGTGAAATTAAAATTTTGATTTTCAGTAATTGCTAGAAGTAAGCAATTTTTGATAAAATACGGTTTGTATGGATTTTGTGATCTGATAGTGTATGCACAAAATCAATAAGTTTTCACTCGGTGGGGAGTCGCTCACACGGTGAAAAATAATGTGAATTGCTCACATGATGGAAGTTTCGTGAATTGTTCACAGTTTTATGAAAATCACATTATGGTTTTGAATAACGAATTTTTTCTTCTTTGCAAGTTTGAAGGAGCGAACAAATTCTCGAGATTGTAATCACTACAGCTAGTGAAATTGTAAATAGGTAAGAGTTGGATGGTTACCATTTTGTAGACGTTGTTGTGAGCACCTTTATTCCATGATTCATTGTTCTGTCGAATCCTGCGCTTTGTATGAACGATGTGCTGAAGTAGCCACTTTGCAAGAATGACTGACTCCCATGATGACACTTCCAAAGATGGTGTTTCCAGAGATAACATCTCTATGGACGAAACTTTAAGAAATGGTATACGGGACCTCTGAGTGATGGTGAGAGATCCTTCATACTGAGTTGTACTCCTAGTTATTTCATTAGCTTTACCATAGGATGATCGTGTAGTGAGATCCCGGATCAATGTAGACTCCACGGAAATGGAAGAAAGTCTACGGGAGCGGAGAACCCAGTAAGGACTACGGGATGTTAGCAAATGACGTGCGAGTCCCAGCCCGTTTCTTTGGTGAGTTGTTAGCGCTCCTTGTATCATGAATTTGCCCGTGCAATTAGGATCACGAGACCAAGGTTTGTTATTTCTTTTCAGACTTTTGCTTCATCGATTGATGGTCTTCCACTTGTTCCCGGGCAAACAATTCATGAATCCAGCACTGATGAAGAAGTCGATGTAAGTATCTTTTTCGTGCAGGTGATCGTGACATATCCTTGAATGAAATAATAATAATTGTTGTTGATGAATCCAGGAAGAAATCATTGTAGATAAGTAGCATGTTGATGAAACGTGCTCTTATTTGGGATATGGTAATATGGAGAATTCCCGAAATCCCGAACCGAATGGAGATAGCGGCGTTGCCAATGGAGATTCCGGCATTGCCGAGCCTTCAAATGATTTAGAGACTCCCCTAGTAAGTATATCTCCAGTAATATCTTCATAGAAGTATGAAATTTCTGATTTGTGAATGAATGAATGAGAATACATGTGAGTATACGAGTAATTTTGCTGAAATACGTCACCAGAAGATTTCAGACCTCAGCCTTTTAGAAAAAATACTGTAGAATCTTCGTTCGAAGTCGGATTTTCGCGATCGGCATATGTATCTTCAATCCCAGAAAATTTCCAAGCTTTATCATGCAAGCTTTTTGAGTTTTGAGTATGTTTCGGGCCTGAAAAAAGCGAAACAGTAAACTTCCAGGAGACTTTCGGAACTTTTTCAGATTGTATGTTGTCCAATGTTTCGGTCACATCTCCTTGATCGTTTCTACAATTGCTTTGAATTTTGTATATATTGTAGAGGACATCCATACGAAGATAATGGTATATGACCCATCCCTAGATTCTTCACCAATTGCTCCCAGCTCGTCGGTTTGCACAGGACAATGTAAAATCATCTCAGACGAGCTTGATGTAAAACACTCATGTTGTGTTTTTAGACCATTTACTTGTGTCTTGAACGGTTGGTGAAGGATTTTAATGTCATTTATTCATTTGAAATCACGACCCCTTGATTGATACATGAGTGTGGTGCTTGCAGTGTCATCTTGTTTCTGTTAGTCGCAAAAACATCACTTCTGAAATCCTTGTCACGGGACCATAGCGAGGCTGCTCTCGAGAGGGGGTGATGTAATGACCATGGTTTCATGTTCCAGTGGTAGCATTCCTTTTATGATGAATGATCAGCACATGAGAGTCTGGTGCCACGGGTCTTGGATTGTGAAACTAATCGACATGATCAGTGGACCGTCAGTCCCCAGTATTTTGTCAAATCTCTCCTTTTCGTTTTCCTTTCTTATGGCAAGACCTAGATAGAGGACCCAGGTAGAGAAATTGATGTAAAGACCTAGATGGTCAAAGTTGGAGATACCTTGATGAGGACTTAGTGGGAAGACCTGGTGGACACCGATCGACTGTGGAAGTTATGAATCTTGTCTAAGAATTTCTGCTTGCATGTTGTATGCTCTGGAAGCTGTAGGAACCTCATACGACGTCGGAATTAGATGCTTGACCCCAAATTTTGAAGCTAAGAGACTGAGTTATCACATGAGAAAAGAATCACTCAATTTGTAGTTGTAGGGTTCAGCAAACGAAGCGCGTATATTTGTAATTTGTAATCCCGTACAAATTTTTCAGATTTAAATGTAGACTTGACGTTAAAGGCCATATCTTTCAGCTCGTATGTCCGATTGATGCGCCCTTTTGGTATGTTGTAGAAGAGACATAGGCAAACATCTTTTGTTGAGGAAGTATTGTCCCATTCCTCACCCATTGGTACGTTTTTTAAAACCATGGCCTGAAGTGTGTCGTATCTCATTTGTAAAGGCGATGAGAACATATTGCAGAAGACTTTGGATTGTGTCCGCCAGTCGTGCAAGCTTCGGGAATACTTTCATGTGAACATGTCATCATGTCTGCACATCTTGATATGAATCATTAGTTCTTGGAGAAGTCTGCTTCATGTGTAACACTTCAGAGAATGGTTAGTTGATGAAGCCCTGTCATGAGGATGTTGTTCTTGAGACCGTTGTTGATGTTAGATCACGATTGAAATTTCTCCAGAAATTCTTCTTGATGCTGAGACCATGAACGGATTTCCTACACATATCCTTGTTGATGCCGATAGCATGGTTGGAGTTGGAGAAAGCAGCCTTGCAAGTCTTGGAGAATGTTGAGAAGCAGAAATCTTACTTTGACGACTTCCTTTAGTTTAACTTTCCGTAGTCTCTTGAACCTTGAACTTCTGAGATTTTATTTTGGTTTTGATTTTTGACTGGTTTTGAATTTATGAGCGACTGAGGATTTTCTGAGTTTTGGATTTGATGGAGATTTTCTTAAATAAAAGAACTTCGATAAATTGTTGAATTCAAATACTGGCTGCAAGTATTGCAAACGTTTTGGAGGAATTGAAAAAATACAGATAAAAGAAATCAGATATGTTGAGCGCTTTTCTTGGACATAAAACGCCCATTGTTGAATGCTTCATGCGTCAAAAATCTTGAGCCAATTCTCATGAATCCTTTGGTGTACTTGTCTTGCCCTTGATGTCAGCCAATTTGTAGTATCCCCAGCTACTGACTTGGCAATCATAAAAGGTCCTTCCCAGTTAGAACCTTTTTTGGAATGCAAATTACATTTAGCTGCCTTAAGAACCAAATCTCCTTCGTGAAATTTGTTAGGTTTGGTTGCTCGTGCCACGAACATCTTGTTGTTTCAGAATTCCTCGTCTGATGAGGATTCCATGTTGGTGGAGCTTTCCAATTCTGCGTCAAATGTGGACACTCGCGCAGCAAGGGAGAATATGCTGGGTATCGCTTGTTGAACTGAGCCATGTCTTCACCGATAAACCTTTCAATGGGGTGCTTAGTTTGAAGAGACTCCAACTATTTAGTATCCACTCATAGCATTTGATGATAGCTTGGTCATGAGTAAGATTGAGCCCAAGAATAAAGGTAGCATATTTGAAAGTTGATAATATAGATGCATGAGGGGGAATGAGACTTGACTGAGTGCGGAACCTTTTGACAAATTCATGTGCGCTTTCTTCAGGTTTTTGTGTGAGTTTCATCAAGGCTTCGACTTTTCCCAAATGTTCGAATGGTGGGTCTTCCTCCACTTCTTTCGAGTCAGAGCTCTCTTCAACAGAAAAATGTGCGACTGAAGATGAAGATGTTGCAGCGACCTTTCCATCATGAATCCATGTCCTCCCAAGAATCATGTTGTATCCTGGATCTTCTCTAATTATGTAAAACTTGGTTTCGGTCAAGTTGAGTCAGTTTTCATCTTGAGAATGATGTAAGTAAGCATCTACGAATATTTCTTCATGGTCTCGGCCGAGACAGGAGCGTGAGTTGCTTCTTGCCATGTGATGCCTGCGGCTCTGATGGTTTTCAGGGGGATGATGTTAACAGCAGTGCCAACATCGACCAATGCTCGCGTGAATTTATTTACCTTGAGGTGAACCGTGGTGAGAAGTCCCCAATCGTACATCTCCTCGTCTGTTGCTGGAGGTTCAGGGAGTATCTCTTGAATGTCTAGTCGTTTCCAAGACATGATGTGGTTTAATGCAGCAAACATATCATTTCTTTGAGCCTTCGACAAGTATAATAACTCACAGACGTGCTCAACCAGGGATTGAACTGCTTCTTTGACCGGCTGCTCGGAGAGTGTGAATGTTCTGATTGGGAGAGGATTTCTGTGCACTCCTTCAGTCCCCAATTCTCATGAATCAGCCTTTTCTTTTAATATGCACTTCAAAGTTATGCAATCACTTGTTGGATGACTGACCTATCTGTGGAAGCGGCAGTATCGTGGATTTTCCACTTCTTCTTCTGTTGGTTCTCTTTTGATGGGAGGTAGTTTGATCGCACCGTCTTGAATCCAGACTTCCAATAACTCGATCACCTCTTCGATGGGAAAGGGAAATCTGGCTCTTCTTGGTCGTTCTGTTGGCGCTGAGCCGGTGGTTGTGTATTTCTACCCTAGTTGTCCTTCCTTGGTGCTTTTGTAGGATGAGACGTTGGAGGAGCATTCTTATGTTGTTGCGCCCCAGCTTTCCTTTTGCCTCCTTCAGCAATATTCATGGAAGGTTGAACATTGTATTATTTATTGAATAGGCATCTGATGTTGCCTCGAGTGTCTCACGGTTCCTCGGTTTTGACAGTTTTTGTTCTTTCCAGTAAGGCTGAAGCAGTAGTTGCTGATCGCTTAGCCGCTTCATGGAGTTCTGAGAAAGTTTGGAACCGGATATTTTCCAGCAAGGCTCTGTAGACGGGGATCATCCCATTGATGCACAAGTCCACCAATTGTTGTTCAGTAACATTAGGATCATGACAATCCAAGGCTTGAATTCTGAACCTCTTCACATATTCGTTCGGATGTTCGGTGTTTTTCTGAGCCATTCTCCTAAGTCGAAAGAGTAATCTTTTCGAAACAAAGAAGTATTTCCTGTAGAATGCATTAACCATTTCTCCCCAATTAGCGATGCTCCTTGGTGCGATGTTGTTGTACCAAGTATATGCTCGGCCGGTCAGAGACTTTGAGAACTCCTTCAGTCGGACGACATGATTGTGTTCATGTTCTCCTAATGCCTCCAAGAATCGAGAGACATGCTCTCGGGCGTTCCCCGTTCCATTGTAAAGTGTGAACATTGGAGAAGTATAGCCTTTTGGGAGAGAAATCCTCTGTACAGCAGAGGAATAGGGAGGTTGATGACGATGGACAGATGGTGCTTTACCCTTTCCTCGATTCTCCATAAAACGTTCCAAGTCTTCACGAGTGATAAAACCATCAGGTTCTGCAGTTTTGTGGACTTCATCGTCTTTGTGAACTGGAATAACCTCAGGATCAGTGGCCGGAGGTGTTTCCTTGTCTTTTCCCTTCTCTTGAGTTTTGTCTGACATCTTGTTAGTGAGAATTTTGAGGTAGTTTCATAACTCCTTCTGAGTGGTGGCCATGTCGTTTTGATTTTTGGTGATAACTTCCGGACCTTCATGAGATTGGTAATAGTAGGTGGATTTTTCTCCGATTTCTTGGGATACCGACCGAAGAGTGGATTACTTCGATATTGGTTTATGGAGGAGTAGTATTACCACCATCGTTGGAAGTAGGAACGGTTTACGAGTACCGCCGCTATTGCTAGTGCTAGCATTGCTTGAGTTAGGATTGGTAACTGAACCTGACCTAAGATCAACCATTTTGTGAAAATGAGAGATTGCAACCGAGAGATTAGTCTCCCACTATGGTCGCCAATCTGTGGATGGGAAAAACAGTTGTAGTTGCAGGAAATCCCACAACACACCCTTTATCATATCTTGATACTAATTTCTAGATCTAAACATATTAATCATCTAAATCTCAAAATATAAGTGCTAGAAATTTAAATAGACACACAATATTTTTACATGGTTTGATCAATGTGATCTACATCCATGGTTCTTCACTATGATTTTTGGAATTACATAAATATTAGATTTAGAATCTCCATTAATAAGTATTTGGAGCTTTCTAGATCTAGTTTTTGGGGAAGAAGATGAAAAAAAAATAAATCTCTCTAAAAATCTCTCTCTCAAAAATATCTCTCTCTCTCTTTCTTACCAAAATTATCTCCCTCTTTCTCTCTCCTGCTCTCCTCTTTATATATGTATTTACATAGTGGATGATAGCTAATAGGGCCCCTATTTTCGGATCTAGCTTGCGTCATTATCGCAAGCTTACAACGGATTTCTTCGCACGTGCTCTTCAATATCGCAAGGTCTTCACACGTTCCTCGTGATTAGGCTGATTTCGCTTGCTACGTCATTCTTCGAATAGCCTGCGATGTCTTCGCATACACTTGTTGATTAAAACTTCGCTGGAACATTGCTGTTGCGAGATTCTGCTCCTACATTTTGCCTCTTTTTTCTTGAATATTTCTTGAAGAGCAATCTTTAAGAAAAAATCCGTTGTTGTAGTAGTCTTTGATCTTTGTTGATGAAGGAACGAGCGAAAGAATACTTTTCTTGAAAAGTACGTACTTGCCTCTATTCTTTTGCGAAGTTCCGAAGCTTTGAGAAGTAATTAGAAGTATCATCCCGAAGTATACGAAGTATGAAGTATGAAGTATCTTTGAAGAAGTATAAGAAGTATCCGTCCTCGAATGCGAATAAGAAGTATTGCGAACTAATCATGCGAAATTAGAAGTATGAAGTATAAGAAGTATTAATCCTCGAAATATAAGAAGTATTTATCCTTGAATGAGAGTAGTAAGTATTGCCTCTATTCATGCGAAATTATTATTCCATTTTTGGTGAGGATTCTTGTTATTCACTAGTGAACATCCACTTTGGAAATGATTCTTGCCGAGAAGATAAAGAATATAAACTGTTTTCTTGGTAATCCATAGTTGCCTCTGTTCTTTATCTGTGAGGGTAGAATCCTTGAGAAAGTGTTGAATGAGCGAGTTGCTTCTTCATTCTTATCTTGCCTCTGTTTCATGTTTTGTGCTCATGCGATAGTATAATCTCTTCAAGTTGCTTGTAATTTTTCTTATAATCGAGCGAAATAATTACATCCTGCGAAATAATCACATTCTTCAAAATTCTGACACATTTTGCGAAATCCTGAATAATCCTGCGAAATTTTGAATACTTGTGCTAATATATTGCTTATGTGATGATTATGTTATGAAATGTGTATGCGATGTGTATGCCATGAAATGCTTATGCGATGCTTTCATGATGCAAGTGTGATGCTTATATGATGAGAATGCTTATCTATTGCAATGTATAGCTATTTTTTGTGTTACTTAGCTCATTTTGCCGCGTTAAAATTGATGTAGCTTTAAATAGTTTCCATTCTTCATTTCTCTGACTTTGTCTATATGCATTCCTCTTCGTGTATTTATTGTTCTTCGCGAGTTCTTACTGGTGCTTCATCTTTCCTTATTCCTGCACTATTAGTATCTCAGAATAATATGATCATAATATCAAGTGTGCGGCATTTTCATTGCCCCAGTCTCATTATCATGTACATGTTCGCAAGTTTATCATGTAATCATTTTCTCAAACTCGCAAGCTTATCACGTAATCTCTTTCATAATCTTATCATATAATCTTTTTCATAAGCTTATTTGCTTACTCATTTTTGCAAGCTTATTTGCTTACTCATTTTCTTGTGTGGTCTTATTTTGCCTTCCTAGTTAAAGGTCTTATTTTGCCACGTCTTGTCATTGCGACAAAATCGCAGGACGTCTTTACACTTTCATGTAATGACCCATTGATCTTGTCTTATCATTTCTTTAGTATTATTGCCTCTGCAGGATATTTTTCATGCGACAATATGATAGGCCTAAATATTCTTGCGAATATAAAGCCCCATGACATTGCCGTCTTGCGGCGAAATCGCAGGACGTCTTTACACTTGCATGCAATGACCCATTGATCTCGTCTTATCTACTCTTTTGTATTATTGCCTCTTCAGGATTGTTGCACAAATATGACAAACCTAAATATTCTTGCGAACATAAAGCCTCATGACATTTGCGTCTTTTTTGACACTATCAGCTCCCTAATGGAGGGTGCCGCCCTTATCTTCCCCTGGTTGCCCCTTCAAGGAGGCGTACTTCTGCCATACAAGGCTAGCTCCTCTCATCCGGTCTTAACAACAACCAAGTTGTTTTGCAGCCTCTTATCCCTTTTGCCTATAGGGCTTATGGTTACTGAGACTGTACCCTAAGTGGAGTTTTCTTCGGGCCGAGTGCAGCATAAGCCAAGACTTGCCAAGAATGGCCGAGACACTTCAAATGCCCCAGGCACTCTTGGCTCAACCGTATACCTCGGCGCCTTATCAAATGCTGACTCCTTAGAAGAGACCCTCGATCGTCCAACCTAAGTCATAAGCTTAGATTGAAAATCCAAGGTACCTCTCCGGATGGGTTTTATTGACCCCCAATCTCCATGACTCGGGTTCCGTGGGCGGTGTAACCTTTTCCCGAGCCACGCTACGAGATACCCCCTTATATGACGTACTTTAGGTACTTTTGCCTCTTACAAAATTTTATTCGCGAACTAGGGTGTACGCCATAAAGGTTCGTCCCATTCTGATTATTTTGTCAATTCTTCTTTATATGTAATAGGTACCCCCTACTATGACGCACTTTAGGTACATTTGCCTCTTGCGAAATTTTGATTTCGCCATAGTAGGTTCGCCTCTATCTGATTATTTTGTTGATTCTTCTGCATATAAGCTCTTTTGTAATTTATTTGATCTTTGATAATCTCTTGTCATTTTAAATGCGAAATTTTCGCATGTCTTCATTCTTTCATTCATTCTTCCATTCTTTTATCTTCATGTTAAATATCATATCATTTGAAGCAAAGAAAATATTCAAGATAAATATATAAATTGATCTGCGAGATTTTTTTTTTTTTTTTTTTTTTTTTTCGAATCTTTGTAATTTTGAAATCTTTAAGATCTTTGAAATCTTTAAATCTTTTATAACTTTGAAATCTTTGAAATCTTTGTAATTTTGAAATAATAATTTATTTATTTTTGAAATCTTAGTAATAGTGCGAATGTATCGCTTTCTTTTAAATCAAATCAAGAATCTTTTTATTCGCTATAAAAGAGATATTCTAGAGAAATATATAAATTGAATTTTCTCGATTTTCTATAATTTTGAAATCTCGAAATCTTTGTAATTTTGAAGTCTTTGTACTCTTGAAATCTTAGTAATCTTTATAATCTTGCGATTGAATCACTTTTTGTAAATCAAATCAAAAATCTTTTTATTCGTTCTTAGTATAAATTAAAGTGTTCAAGGAAGTGGTACTTAGCTTTCATGTGATTGTCTGTTGCTTTCGTCTCTTGCGAAGTATATGACTTGCTTGCGAAATTGGCATCCTTGAAATGTATGAATGTCGCACAAAGAAATGTAATTATCGCTGTGACAAAAAAAAAAGTGTGAGAAATGAGATTTGAACCATTGACCTGCCTCTTGCATATTCTCGAACCATACCAACTGTTCTAACCCTCTCTTGCGAAATTAATTTGCGAAATAATCATCAACTTTCTTCAGTGCGAAATAATCCAAGTCCATGCGAAATTTCGCGTAACAAAAATAAATGTGCGAGAAGCAAGAATTGATCCTGCGACCTGCTACTTGCATTCATGCCTCATGACCAACTGTGCAAGCTTCTTCTTATGCGAGATTATCGCACACTTGTTAAAACTTGTCTTTCTCTGGTAGTCCAAAAAAGATGCGAAAACTCGAGGGAGGTGGGAATTGAACCTGCGACCTCAAGCTCATTGTATTTACCTCTGACCAACTTTGCTGGCTTCTGTTTGCGAATTATCTCTGCGAAATAATAACCTACTTTATTCTGTGTGAAATACCCTTGCAAAATATCCATGCGAAAAATACACATTTGTTGGGATTTGAACACGCGACCATGAACTCATTAACTTCGCAGATGACCAACTGTGCTGCCTCTTGTTTGCGAAATAATGAAACAATATTGCGAAATTATTCATTTTTTCACCCTCTATAAAAAGAAGAAAACTATGCTCGCAGGCGAATTCGAACTTGCGACCACAAACTCACATATTGTTTTCTTGACCAACTGTTCAAGAACCTCTCTGCGAAATTAATGCACAACTTTTTTCTTTATTCTTTTATTCGCCACTGAAAATGAGAAGAAATGAAAAATAGGTATGTGTGCGAACTCGAACCCATGACCTATTTCTTATCCACTCCAACTCAAACCATCAATGCGAATTTACATTTTGTGATAGAAATCACAGCTTCTGCCTCTTATATTCTCTTCGCTTTCCTTTATTTCCTTCAACAATTTGCCTTTAGCTTTTTCTCCTGAACATGGAAATCATCCATTGAAACTTTAGTTTTCTTCCCTGAATTTCACCACATCAACTAATTTTTTCTCTTCTTCTTTTCATGTCTTTGAATTGTTGATGATGTTTACTCCCTGAAAGTGTGATTTCTTCCATGAAATTTCTATTTTTGAACCTAAACTTTGTAGATCTAGAAAAATATGAACAATAATTAATCTTCATGGAAACTTCTTGAACCAACAAATTACAGGAAGGATAAATCCTTTACTCCTCCCTGTTTCTAGCGCCAAAAATGTAGTTGCAGGAAATCCCACAACACACCCCTTATCATATCTTGATACTAATTTCTAGATCTAAACATATTAATCATCTAAATCTCAAAATATAAGTGCTAGAAATTTAAATAGACACACAAGATTTTTTACATGGTTCGATCAATGTGATCTACATCTATGGTTCTTCACTATGATTTTTGGAATTACATAAATATTAGATTTAGAATCTCCATTAATAAGTATTTGGAGCTTTCTAGATCTAGTTTTTGGGGAAGAAGATGATAAAGAAAATAAATCTCTCTAAAAATATCTCTCTCAAAAATATCTCTCTCTCTCTTACCAAAATTATCTCCCTCTTTTTCTCTCCTACTCTCCTCTTTATATAGGTATTTACATAGTGGATGACAGCTAATAGGGCCCCTATTTTCGGATCTAGCTTGCGTCGTTCTCGCAAGCTTACAACGGATTTCTTCGCCCGTGCTCTTCAATATCGCAAGGTCTTCACACGTTCCTCGTGATTAGGATGATTTCGCTTGCTACGTCATTTTTCGAATAGCCTACGATGTCATCGCATACACTTGTTGATTAAAACTTCGCTCGAACATTGCTGTTGCGAGATTCTGCTCCTACAACGATTTGCTGGTTTTTTAGGGAAGTGAAGAGTCGAGCGTGTTGTCGAGATGGTAGGCTGGGAAAAGAGGTTTCGCCTACGTGTTAAACTGCAAGTGCACAATGCCTATTGGAGGCAGGACAAGTACAGGTCGATCCACAGAGAAATGGAGTGTGTGAAGTTGATTCTAAAGCTTTGCTAAACTGATTCCTAAGAAGGTAACACAATTATAGTTGGTTTGGTTGTCGATACGACAAGGAAATGTGATTGTGACTGTAAGCTAAAGTGTACAAAAGGTTGTAAACAAGATTGAAGAGCACTTGGGTGATCGAATTCACCTCCTAATCCTATGCTCAGGCAATGCAACTCAAGTTGTGTTCTTGTGCCTTCCCTTGAAGGTTTCAGGTGGATGTTTATTAACTATATTTCACTAATTCCCCCCTAGTATGAGTTGTCTTCTTACAGTACAACTCATCACAGGTTCATAAGCTCAACAATTAACTACTAATCCTAACATATTATAACATAGCAAGAACAAGACTAAAGATTGATTGCTTCACATGAAAATTAGGGGTTTCATCAACACCCTAGTAAATTAACTTAGAACATAATTAAACACACAAATTAAACTAGAAGTGGTGCACTTTGGCTAATCCAGGCATGAGCTTTTACAAACACTCCTCGAGACCTATTTATACATGCAAACCCTAACTCTCTTCAAATCGGTAATTTAGTGAAAACCCTCTCACCCAAACTTGTCGAATCAGTTGTCGGCTCTGTGAATTCGGCTCGAGCTCCATCAATTGATTATTGGGGAAACCCTAGCTCTAGTTATCTCAAACCTAGCTTCTAGGGTTATGGGAGAAGCTATGAAGGAGATGACTAGACCTAGAGAAGGGGGAACGGCGGCTGCTGGTGTTGTCGGGAAAGAGATGGTGGTGGCGAAATCGGCTGCTGGTCGGGTGAAGGAGGAATGGGAGAGCTCTGCAAGTGTCGGGGGAGAAGAAAGAGAAGAGAAGATGAGAAATGGGGATTTGGTCGATGGGTGTAGGTATAGGTGTCTGTGGTGTGAAGCGGGTGCAGCGAAGGGCGATGAGAAGGATGGAGCGAGCGTTGGAGCGAGCATTGGATGCTGAAGGGCGAGATCTCACGGCTCAGGATACGTTGGGTTTTGGATCCGGGTTGTGGGCCGGGTCTTGGATAGCTCAAGCCCATGTCTTGTAATTGGGTTGCTACTTGTTGGGTTGCTACTTGTTGGGTTGCAACTGATCTGTGCTGCGAGGCTTTGGCTTTTTGCTCCATAGACGCTTGTCTCCAATTCTTTGCTCTTTTGGCTCCTTAATTTCTCCGAGCTTTATTTACTACCTAAAAACACAAAATTAATTAGTACAAATATTTATTCTTGAAAACAAAGAAAATACGAGAACTGGGATAATATCGATTTACAGAGCACAAAAGATGAGTTAAATGCCAATAAAAAGGTGTAGAAATATGCAATATTTGGCACTCATCAAATACCCCAAACCTGAATTTTACTTGTCCTCAAGTGAAACAGTAAATTAAGAAATCCTAACTATACCACTGTCGCTGGTCTCTCGAATGCATTTAGCGTATGCACTAAGCCTTTAAACCCCTAGGTGTCCCTAGTGGACGAGTTGTAGTCTCGTGAGGGTTTACTCGAGGTGTACCCACAAAACCTTCTCCAACTTTAGAGTGTAAAAGAGTCTCAAGCATCCAAGGAGCTATGAGGACATAGAGTTTCGCATGCTAGTAACACGAAGTTAGAACTACCAAAGAACGCATTCTCATCCTTAAGAGTTGAGCGAGAAATAATCATACCATATGAAAGAATTCGGATTCGATAGTGATCACAAGCCTCGACTCACGCCTCACCAATAGGGTTTTATGATAATTGCACTCAAAAAGACCGCTTTTTAGTCTCTCATGTGTGCAGGCGGGAATAAAGAGAGAAATCCCGCACACGTTGAAGATGAGAAGGATAACCTTCCAGAAATAATTTCTCGGAGACTCCACGAGTTGTGGACAAAAAGAATCTTTTACGATGATCTCTAAGAAAGGAAATCAACCATTAGCAAGGATGGGAGTACTCACTTACCTTCTCACCCGATCGGCAATTAATATCACTCTCTCTTAGCATTCATAGAAACGTCTTCAATCTTGGTCTTCAATTGTTGATGACGAACTTCGAACTTCACAAAAACTTGACAAACTTTTTTTTTTTTTTTTTTTGAACATGAAAATAACAATAAAAACAATGAAACTACTAACTCAATTTTTTTTTTAACATGAAATAAATTAACATGAAATAAAAATAACAATAAAACTCAATTTTCCACACTTGTGTTGTCTTGATTTCACAAACTTCATTAATTCTCATCCTATTTTCTTTTCTCTTCTTTGTTGCATGTAAACCTTGGACTATTTCAACTTTTCTTCAAATATTCTCGATGATGCTCCACTTGCTGACGATTGATGTGTTTCTATGAATCTGTTGATGTATTTGAGAGGGAGAGAGTGATGCTAACTGCAAATCGAACTACAAGAAGGAGTTTTCATCTTTAAACGTCACCCTCATGATTGACGAAATTAGCACTCAAGAGATCAAAAATGGTGCTGAAAGTGGTGCGAAGTTAGGTAGCTCACCATTCCTACCCTAATTGTCGTACGGTGACACACACTCTAACAGTTTTTAGAAAGTCACAAAAATGAAGTTCGGTGCCTCGCTTGATGTAAAAATGGGTAGTCTCCACTATGGGTGATCACAATTCTACTACCGAATATCTATGCAAAGCACCTAATTCGCCCTCGAGTATGGTTAAATCCAACTTTAACGCTCTAATCAACTAAGAAACCCGATTGTGTTCTCCGGTGCTTCCAAATTCAGTTATTTCGGTCAGACTCTCTATGTAAACATAGCTAGAAGCATGCTAGTGACTCTAAGATCTCTAAAAGTTGGAGGTTTTTATGTACATATTTACAAAGAGTTTTGAAATTTTTGAATTTTTTGATTTATGATGATTTTTTTTTTTTTTTTTTTTTTTTTTTTTGAAGTAAAAGACTAAAAACTCTATATGCAAAAACTCTATATGCAAATGCACCCCCAAACCTAAATCAAACATTGTCCTCAATGTGTCAACATATGATAAGAATTCAAAAGTCACATACCAAGAGAACTATCTTTGATAAGAGAAAAGGGAAGAGATTACCGGGGTATAAGGCGGGAGCAAGGTTAGAGCTTCATTAGTCAAGGCTAGAATCCAACATTCGAGATCTTATTGGATTAGCACAAAAAAAGAAGACTCAACCGATTCAAGATAGAAAATTTAACAAGCCCTTTGGATTATATACAAGAAAAATTCACCATACACCAACAATCTAAAGAGTTGAGGATCAACCCAAAAGAAGATATGCGAGAGACATCAACAACCTTACACAAATATAACATGAGAGCGTAAGTAAGATTGTATAAGTGAATGATTTTCCCCAAACCTAAACTTGTCAACAGATGTGTTTTTGAACACAAAATCTTGCAATTTCAAAGGCAGATCATGCACTAGGTCTAGTTCAAAATGGACACTTTTAGGAACGGTAGAGATACACATTCCAACCTGTGGCTCCCTAAAGGTGTTATACTTTGATGCAAAATAGTCCAAGAGGACTTGGGAAGCACAAAGCTCTAGGCCTAGATTAGGAAATCTCGAGAATAGTTGGTTTAGGTGCAAGACCATCCGATTGTGACATCGCCAGGATGTTGGGCATGTCTAGGTTGTTCACATGTGTGAGCTCAAGAGTAATGTGATATCACTCACATCAATATCCCCAAATCATCTACAAGTTCTCAGAACATGCTCATGTTCATAAAACATTTCTACAAGCCCCAGTCCATAATCATCATCTACAACTTAGGTTTCATGCATAGGAATATCACAAGAAACTTCACACCGTGACCTAGGCTGAGAATTAGACACATCAATTACATGCATTGAATCATCTGTGTCAACAGACAATTCAGCTCTAGCCCTAGGTCAGATGCAAGTTGTATAGCATGCTCATTTTCAGTGAACAATTTTTCAAACCCCAATTCAATATCACATGTATGTATGGATTGAATATTAGAAGAAGCATCACTCATAAGGTTCACGGAAAGAGAAGCTTAATGTCTCTCGAACCTAAAGATTCCACTACATTTTCAAAATACACATGCTCTTTTAACATATCATATTCATCATCATCATCATCATAACAACACCGCATTTCCCTATTCAAAATCGAGCATTTCCAGTGTACTCATCTACCTCTAGATTAGGTTCATATTCAGTGTTAGTTGCATGAGTAGGAATAGAAACACTATTTTCAAAATTATCGAGAGATAACAAACATCCTATCATGAACTTCCTTCCATTCTTCGCTTTGTAATTGAATCATGTTCATTTTTAATATCATGTTGAGATGTTCAATGGAAGAAGAGTCTTCACTAGTGGGTATGCACGCTTCATATGGATATCTAGTACATGGTTGTGCACAAGGGTCACTAGCAAAGGGAAATTCAGACATGTTGCTATATGGATGATCATGAAATGCTTGCAATTCAAACCTAGCATTGTTTTGCTCTATGAGCATGAGGTTTTCTTCCACTGATTGCATACAAGAGGTCGGGGGAGTATAAAATTGTTCTACTCCCCATTGTGGTGAATGATACATGTGTACATGGTTATTAGGGTATATGTATTGATGCTCAGGACTATGAAATTGTCCATAGCAGTCCCTATCATGGTCTGTGGGGGGTTCGTAACATGAATCATGCCCGTAAGCAAGTTCTCTGATGGATTTGTTTTCATCCCCGGCTTGCAGACCAAAATCGACATGATGAGTTATTGGAGACACAGAGACCGAGAGATGCACGGTGATATAAAAATTCAACTTCTTGGTATGTCATTCAAATTCTCATGCACTGCGTTTGCAGGGTTTGATAAGGTTATGCAATGCAGCTAGTTCAGCAAGTATACATGAACATCAATGAACATGTTATGGCAATCAGCAGTAGTGCACAAATCTGAGAAACAGGGTTCAACCAGCAAGTATATATATAATTTTTTTTAATATAAACGAATCATGAACATTAAAAAAATAAAAAATAAATTGCTTATTTGCCTACACGGAAATCGGCATAAAAGTTGTCACGGTGGATGGTCGAGTGCAGCGACGGTAAAGAAAGAATAAAATTCTATCCAAGCGTGAAGAAGAGAGAGCTTGGTCGTGAAAAAAAGGGGTTTCCCATCCCTTTTATACTAATTTTTATTTTCAAAACCTAATTGAACAAGGATTTCATTTCTTGGGCCACGGGCCCGTAAATGCTAAATCAGGAGTGCCTCATCACTCCACGCTTGCTTGACGGTGCTCTATCATATTGTCGAGTCCTTATTCAAGCAATTGCTCGTGCGTGACATCATTGGAGCGAGAATTTCTGGTAACATTTTTTACAATTAAGTTCGATTACTTATTTTAGTGTATAATTATAAAAATCACCATCTAATGCTTACTGAAACGGAATTTTGTCCATCACTAAGCGTGGGACTTAATGTTGATGGTGGATTTTTGATAAAGGTTAAAATCGTAAAATCACAATTTTGCATATTTCTGAACTAGCTTCAGACACGTATGTGAATTTCGTATTTTAGGATTAGACGTGAAAGCTCATGTCACAATCTATGACTGAGTGTACAACCTCTCAGAGCACGCATGAATATGAAATCGTTATATCCTCTCAGCTGAGCTTTCAATATTTTGCATATCTCATCAACACTGAGAAATTTCAGTGTTCACTTCTGTATAAAATCGATAGTGATTAGACGGCTCTTAGACAGATTGTCTGCTAGTATAGAGCGATAACGTCTTCGGGATGTGTAGATGGGGAAAAACGGTTTGCTGGTTTTTAAGGGAAGTGAAGAGTTGAGCGTGTTGTCGAGACTCCTCGACCGAGCAAACTGTTGAACCTCACATATGCACTGCAAAGGGAGTGCTTAGATTCGAGAGATCAACTGTAGGACTCCGGCCTAAATCAATACAATGGCCGTTCCAGAGTCAATTCGGTCACAAAGAGGGAGATGGGTTGATCTGTAGGAGGGAAGCTGAGAATTGTGTGGGATCAATGATGATCAAGGATTGTGGATGTATTGAAGGTTTCTGCAAATTTGATGAACTGTGGAGTTCGAATAAGTTCTGGGCAATTGATGGAATTTATGAGAGTGATTTCTCGAAAAATTGTTGTTCAATCGTGGATCCAGAGACTTATTTATATTGTCAGAATAGCGAACACATTGATCCTAGTAAGTGTGACGGTTTCATGAGTGAAAGAGTGGGAAAGTGGAAGATCGTGGTGAAACCAGTTCAGGTCGTGTGAGACTTGGTTAACCGTGGCACCCACTACTTTGCTAACTCCCTCAACCGTTGCACGACTTACTCACATTTCTCATCGTGGATGAATCCACGTGCCGTAGGTCGCCAGACCAAAACCCTAATTGATATCCCCCATGTGACGTGATTGAAGTCTCACGAATCGTGGAGTCTGTATGACAGACGTGTATTTAGTTTGTCGGCTTGTTGACCGATTAGACAATGAGTCTAGGTTTTGTTGAATCGAGCATGTTTTACAAATGCTCAGCGATTCATGAATGTTAATGTTGCTCAAATATTGTAAATTCAACGAGTTGTTGAATATTGATGAGTTACTGAATATATGTGGATTATTCGAGCAACTGAGCAAGTATTGCTCGATTCGACGAAATACTGATAAATTACTGAATATTATTGATAGTTTGATCAATATTCGAGCAACTGAGCAAGTATTGCTCAATCCGACGCGAATCATCGAATATCGAGAATTTGACGAGCAACTAAGCAAGTATTGCTCAATTGAAAAAATATCGAATATTGATAATTTGACGTGCAATTGAGCAAGTATTGCTCAATTCGACAAATTACTGATAAATTACTGAATATTGATAGCTGGATCAATATTTGAGCAACTGAGCAAGTGTTGCTCAATTCGACAAAATATTTATTGGTAACGTGACCTAATAAAGTATTAAAATATTGGTAGATTTCCAAATATTATATGATTAATTCATATGCTGGTTGCTGAATCAATATAAATTCATTAGTGTTTGAATCTTGCTCAGAATGATGATTCGTAGAACATTTATTCAAAACCCTAATTTCAGATCATAGTTGATGAATCGCTGACAATAGGTCATGATTGATAGAGGGACCGACCACATGGGATGATGGGCGTCTACGTGGTGCCCAGTGCTCGAGTGAGCATGCACCAGGGTTCCGAGTTGAACAGTTGGTGATAGAATGATGATTAAATGTCGGTTTCATCATTTATTGAAATATTGTTGGGTTCAGCATTAGGTGATAAAACCTAGGTATGAAAGATGGGGACCGACCAAGAGAGCATGGGACCGGCTCTTGGTAGTCACGGGACCGGTTGTTGGTCGTTTGAGCAAACCCCATGTTGGTTGAAAGAGAGTTTGGGCCCAATATGAGCAATTGAGCAAATTAGGTCAAAATTATGAAAACGCGTGGGACCGCTTTGTGCAAGCCCTAGGAATGACTCGCAGTCGGTCATGAAGGCATGCACGTGTTTCCGTGGTATCCGTGTCTCCGCATCGAGAGTTTCGAGATTATTTTCGATGTGTGTTCGAGTAACATTATAAATTTTCAGAAGAGTTTCATCTTGACTGAAATTATTGATTTTTGTTGGAATGAGCATGTATGCTCAATTGATCAATATTTTGTAAATATTAAAATAAGAGTATTTTAACATTTAAAAATTGCCGTGAGAGGTGACTGTTGGCTTCTGTTTTTCATGATTTGAGCAAAATTTGAGAAGTTATGACGAAATCATGATTTTTGCTCAAACCAAGGAGTTTCATGAATTTAGGAAAATAATAATTATAAAAGACTAGGGATTGCAAGGTGTGGGACCGGCCACGGCTAGGGCATGGCTGGCCGGCTATGTTGCCCGGTCCCGCACACCTTTCCCTAATTTTATATTATTATTTTTTCATGAATCTATGAAGTTATGGAGAATCCATGAGTTTTTGTTGAAACAGAGGAGTTTCATGAGTTTAGGGATTTATAAAAAGCTAGGGATTATGAGGTGTGGGACCGGCCACAGCTTAGGCATGGCCGTCCGGCTAGGTTGCTCGGTCCCGCACATCTTTTCCTATTTTATAATACTATTTCATGAATCCATGAAGTTATGGGGAATTCATGAGTTTTTCACAAACAAGGAAAGCTGCTAAATTGAAGGAGTTTTTCATGAGTTCATGAAAATAACAAAATAGGGAAAAATAATGGAAGAGGCCTGGGACCGGCCACGGCTAGGGCATGGCCGGCCGGCCCGGACCCTGGGCGCCTCTTATTATATTATTATTATTTGTTGCTTTCTCCTATTTTGCGTAGGATTCCTCATCTGTCCATATTTTTGGATGCTCGTTTATGTATCCGGGTGCTCAGTCGTGCATCATTGTCGAGTACACTTATACCATTTTTATGGGGCTTACTCAGTGATGATCCAGATGCCCGATTGTTGAGTATTTATTACTAATTCATGAAATTCAGTGGAGAATGATTCATGAAACTGAGTAATAAAAGTGAGTAGTTTGTATTATCAATTCATAGGATCAGCCGTGGATTCGACCATGAATTCAGAATAATAAAATAGGTATTACCATTCCATGGGATCGTGGATTCGACCACAGAATCGGAGTAATGAAAGTAGTTATTACCATCTCATGAGATCATCCATGGATTCGATTATGAAATCGGAGTAATGAGATTATCTATTACCATTCCATGAGATCAGCCGTGGATTCGACCATGAAATCGGAGTAATAAAATAAGTGGTGATATTGCCATTTCATGAGACCAGCCGTGGGTTCGACCATGAATTCAGAGTAATATCTATTACCATTTCATGAGATCAGCCGTGGATTCGATCATGAAATCGGAGTAATACATTTATCTATTACCATTTCGATCATGAAATATGAGTAATGAGATAAGATAGATTATCTTCTAGGAATTCAGTGGTGAATGTCACGGTAGAATTTAATCTCTTGTGTATAGTAAGTGAAACAACGAGTGTTGCCGAAGTCCTGAAGACGTTATTGCTCTCAATCTTACGGAGAACTGCCTGGGTCTATACACGACCTCTCTCATGTAGTCAGGGAACAGTGAGTATCACCGACGTCCTGAAGGCGTTATTGCTCTCAATCTACGAAGAACCGCCCAATTATGTTATTCTACATAGAGGGCACGACGAAATGCCAGGGATCGAACGCTCAGCTAGTGGAGGCTTTTCGATAGGCATATTCACCGTGGCTTCGTAAAATATGAATCGTTGCTTGCCTGAAAGCCGTGTCAGAAACATGCATCATGATTTTACGGTTTTGCCCTTTGTTAAAAATCCACCATCTACATTAAGTCCCCTGCTTAGTGAGGGACAGTCATGTTCCGCAGTAAGCATTAAATGGTGATTTTCAGTCGACGAGATCAGTGGTCGAACTCGGTCTACAAAGGTATTATCAGAATCCTTGATTTCCTCCAATGGTGTCATGTACGAGCAAATGTTTGGGTGAGGACCCTGATGGTATGATAGAGTGTGATTTCCGTGAGCACGGAGAGATGAAGCATCGCTGATTTGGTCAGTCAAAAGTCCAGTTTTTGGTCGGTTTAGCGTTTACGGGCTCGGCTCTAAAAAAGGAAATCCTTGTTTTAAGAACAGACGTTCATTCATTAGTTTAATAAACAAACAAAATAGACCTGAGTCTAATGACATAAAATTTTGTCTATGAGCTTTCACGAAACCAAAATTGTTTACGTGAGATTTCACAAAAGGGAATAAACTCTCATTTCAAAGGTGGATGCTCGCGAGAGGGAGCAAAAAAAAATATATACATATATTTTCAAAGTTATGTGAGTTTGACGTTAAAATATATATTTTGTTAAATCAATGTTTTGATTTTTTTTGAACAACTGTTGAAAGTAGACAATTATTCACGGTGAAATAATGTTTGTGTGTAAGTTTTCACATTTGTAGAATGGACGTCTGTCCAATTTTGAGAAACCAGTGAATGTTCACAGAGTAAAAATTTTACGTGGATTGTTCACGATTTTAAAGATTTTGTAAAATCAAGTTTTGATTTTAAACAATTGTTAAAAGCAAACAATAATGTTTTCGTGAATTTCGTGATTTTAAGAGGGTATGCACGAAAATCAATGAATGTTCACTCGGTGGAAATTTATGTGAAATTAAAATTTTGATTTTCAAGAATTGCTAGAAGTAAGCAATTTTGATAAAATACGGTTTGTATGGATTTTGTGATCCGATAGTGTATGCACAAAATCAATAAGTGTTCACTCGGTGGGGAGTCGCTCACACGGTGAAAAATAATGTGAATTGCTCACATGATGGAAGTTTCGTGAATTGTTCACAGTTTTATGAAAATCACATTATGGTTTTGAATAACGAATTTTTTTCTTCTTTGCAAGTTTGAAGGAGCGAACAAATTCTCGAGATTGTAATCACTACAGCTAGTGAAATTGTAAATAGGTAAGAGTTGGATGGTTACCATTTTGTAGATATTTGTTGTGAGCACCTTTATTCCATGATTCATTGTTCTCGAATCCCGCGCTTTGTATGAACGATGTGTCAAGTAGCCACTTTGCAAGAATGACCGACTCCCCATGATGACACTTCCAAAGATGGTGTTTCCAGAGATAACATCTCTATGGACGAAACTTTAAGAAATGGTACTTCTGGGACCTCTGAGTGATGGTGAGAGATCCTTCATACTGAGTTGTACTCCTAGTTATTTCATTAGCTTTACCATAGGATGATCGTGTAGTGAGATCCCGGATCAATGTAGACTCCACGGAAATGGAAGAAAGTCTACGGTAGCGGAGAACCCAGAAGTAAGGACTACAGGATGTTAGCAAATGAGTGCAGTCCCCAGCCGTTTCTTTGGTGAGTTGTTAGCGCTCCTTGTATCATGAATTTGCCCGTGCAATTAGGATCACGAGACCAAGGTTTGTTATTTCTTTTCAGACTTTTGCTTCATCGATTGATGGTCTTCCACTTGTTCCCGGGCAAACAATTCATGAATCCAAAGACTGATGAAGAAGTCGATGTAAGTATCTTTTTCGTGCGTGTGATCGTGACATATCCTTGAATGAAATAATAATAATTGTTGTTGATGAATCCAGGAAGAAATCATTGTAGATAAGTAGCATGTTGATGAAACGTGCTCTTATTTGGGATATGGTAATATGGAGAATTCCCTAAATCCCGAACCGAATGGAGATAGCGGCGTTGCCAATGGAGATTCCGGCATTGCCGAGCCTTCAAATGATTTAGAGACTCCCCTAGTAAGTATATCTCCAGTAATATCTTCATAGAAGTATGAAATTTCTGATTTGTGAATGAATGAATGAGAATACATGTGAGTATACGAGTAATTTTTTGAAATACGTCACGAGAAGATTTGGACCTCGGCCTTTTAGAAAAATACTGTAGAATCTTCGTTCAAGTCGGATTTTCGCGATCGGCATATGTATCTTCAATCCCAGAAAATTTCCAAGCTTTATCATGCAAGCTTTTTGAGTTTTGAGTATGTTTGGGCCTGAAAAAGCGAAACAAGAAACTTCCAGGAGACTTTCTAACTTTTTCAGATTGTATGTTGTCCAATGTTTCGGTCACATCTCCTTGATCGTTTCTACAATTGCTTTGAATTTTGTATATATTGTAGAGGACATCCATACGAAGATAATGGTATATGACCCATCCCTAGATTCTTCACCAATTGCTCCCACTCGTCGGTTTGCACAGGACAATGTAAAATCATCTCACACGAGCTTGATGTAAAACACTCATGTTGTGTTTTTAGACCATTTACTTGTGTCTTGAACGGTTGGTGAAGGATTTTAATGTCATTTATTCATTTGAAATCACGACCCCTTGATTGATACATGAGTGTGGTGCTTGCAGTGTCATCTTGTTTCTGTTAGTCGCAAAAACATCACTTCTGAAATCCTTGTCACGGGACCATAACTGAGGCTGCTCTCGAGAGGGGGTGATGTAATGACCATGGTTTCATGTTCCAGTGGTAGCATTCCTTTTATGATGAATGATCAGCACATGAGATTCTGGTGCCACGGGTCTTGGATTGTGAAACTAATCGACATGATCAGTGGACCGTCAGTCCCCAGTATTTTGTCAAATCTCTCCTTTTCGTTTTCCTTTCTTATGGCAAGACCTAGATAGAGGACCCAGGTAGAGAAATTGATGTAAAGACCTAGATGGTCAAAGTTGGAGATACCTTGATGAGGACTTAGTGGGAAGACCTGGTGGACACCGATCGACTGTGGAAGTTATGAATCTTGTCTAAGAATTTCTGCTTGCATGTTGTATGCTCTGGAAGCTGTAGGAACCTCATACGACGTCGGAATTAGATGCTTGACCCCAAATTTTGAAGCTAAGAGACTGAGTTATCACATGAGAAAAGAATCACTCAATTTGTAGTTGTAGGGTTCAGCAAACGAAGCGCGTATATTTGTAATTTGTAATCCCGTACAAATTTTTCAGATTTCGTAGACTTGACGTTAAAGGCCATATCTTTCAGCTCGTATGTCCGATTGATGCGCCCTTTTGGTATGTTGTAGAAGAGACATAGACAAACATCTTTTGTTGAGGAAGTATTGTCCCATTCCTCACCCATTGGTACGTTTTTGTAAAACCATGGCCTGAAGTGTGTCGTATCTCATTTGTAAAGGCGATGAGAACATATTGCGGAAAACTTTGGATTGTGTCCGCCAGTCGTGCAAGCTTCGGGAATACTTTCATGTGAACATGTCATCATGTCTGCACATCTTGATATGAATCATTAGTTCTTGGAGAAGTCTGCTTCATGTGTAACACTTCGAGAGAATGGTTAGTTGATGAAGCCTGTCATGAGGATGTTGTTCTTGAGACCGTTGTTGATGTTAGATCACGATTGAAATTTCTCCAGAAATTCTTCTTGATGCTGAGACCATGAACGGATTTCCTACACATATCCTTGTTGATGCCGATAGCATGGTTGGAGTTGGAGAAAGCAGCCTTGCAAGTCTTGGAGAATGTTGAGAAGCGAAATCTTACTTTGACGACTTCCTTTAGTTTAACTTTCCGTAGTCTCTTGAACCTTGAACTTCTGAGATTTTATTTTGGTTTTGATTTTTGACTGGTTTTGAATTTATGAGCGACTGAGGATTTTCTGAGTTTTGGATTTGATGGAGATTTTCTTAAATAAAAGAACTTCGATAAATTGTTGAATTCAAATACTGGCTGCAAGTATTGCAAACGTTTTGGAGGAATTGAAAAAATACAGATAAAAGAAATCAGATATGTTGAGCGCTTTTCTTGGACATAAACGCCCATTGTTGAATGCTTCATGCGTCAAAATCTTGAGCCAATTCTCATGAATCATGGTGTACTTGTCTTGCCCTTGATGTCACCAATTTGTAGTATCCTCCATTCGACTTGGCAATCATAAAAGGTCCTTCGATTAGAACCTTTTTGGAATGCAAATTACATTTAGTGCCTTAAGAACCAAATCTCCTTCGTGAAATTTGTTAGGTTTGGTTGCTCGTGCCACGAACATCTTTCGTTGTTTGAGAATTCCTCGACAAGAGGGGATTCCATGTTGGTGGAGCTTTCCAATTCTGCGTCAAATGTGGACACTCATGCAAGGGAGAATATCTTTGGGTATCGCTTGTTGAATCGAGCCATGTCTTCACCGATAAACCTTTCAATGGGGTGCTTAGTTTGAAGAGACTCCAACTATTTAGTATCCACTCATAGCATTTGATGATAGCTTGGTCATGAGTAAGATTGATCCCCGAATAAAGGTAGCATATTTGAAAGTTGATAATATAGATGCATGAGGGGAATGAGACTTGATCGAGTGCGGAACCTTTTGACAAATTCATGTGCGCTTTCTTCGAGGTTTTTGTGTGAGTTCCATCAAGGCTTCGACTTTTCCCAAATGTTCGAATGGTGGGTCTTCCTCCACTTCTTTCGAGTCAGAGCTCTCTTCAACAGAAAAATGTGCGACTGAAGATGAAGATGTTGCAGCGACCTTTCCATCATGAATCCATGTCCTCCCAAGAATCATGTTGTATCCTGGATCTTCTCTAATTATGTAAAACTTGGTTTCAGTCCAAGTTGAGTCAGTTTTCATCTTGAGAATGATGTAACCGTAAGCATCTCTGAATATTTCTTCATGGTCTCTGACCGAGACAGGAGCGTGAGTTGCTTCTTGCCATGTGATGCCTGCGGCTCTGATGGTTTTCAGGGGGATGATGTTAACAGCAGTGCCAACATCGACCAATGCTCGCGTGAATTTATTTACCTTGAGGTGAACCGTGGTGAGAAGTCCCCAATCGTACATCTCCTCCAAATGCATTGCTGGAGGTTGGGGAGTATCTCTTGAATGTCTAGTCGTTTCCAAGACATGATGTGGTTTAATGCAGCAAACATATCATTTCTTTGAGCCTTCGACAAGTATAATAACTCACGTACGTGCTCAACCGTGGATTGAACGCGCTTCTTTGACCTTTTGCTTTCGGAGAGTGTGAATGTTACGATTGGGAGAGGATTTCAGTGCACTCCTTGAGTCCCCAATTCTCATGAATCAGCCTTTTCTTTTAATATGCACTTCAAAGTTATGCAATCACTTGTTGGATGACTGACCTATCTTTGTGGAAGCGCGTGATCGTGGATTTTCCACTTCTTCTTCTCGTTGGTTCTCTTTTGATGGGAGGTAGTTTGATCGCACCGTCTTGAATCCAGACTTCCAATAACTCGATCACCTCTTCGATGGGAAAGGGAAATCTGGCTCTTCTTGGTCGTTCTGTTGGCGCTGAGCCGGTGGTTGTGTATTTCTACCCTAGTTGTCCTTCCTTGGTGCTTTTGTAGGATGAGACGTTGGAGGAGCATTCTTATGTTGTTGCGCCCCAGCTTTCCTTTTGCCTCCTTCAGCAATATTCATGGAAGGTTGAACATTGTATTATTTATTGAATAGGCATCTGATGTTGCCTCGAGTGTCTCACGGTTCCTCGGTTTTGACAGTTTTTGTTCTTTCGGTAAGGGTGACAGTGAGTTGCCGATCGCTTAGCCGCTTCATGGAGTTCTCGAGAAAGTTTGGAACAGGATATTTTCGTGAAAGGCTCAGAGAGGGGATCATCCCATTGATGCACAAGTCCACCAATTGTTGTTCAAGTAACATTAGGATCATGACAATCCAAGGCTTGAATTACGAACCTCTTCACATATTCGTTCGGATGTTCGGTGTTTTTCTCGAGCCATTCTCCCTAAGTCGAGAAAGAGTAATCTTTTCGAAACAAAGAAGTATTTCTGTAGAATGCATTAACCATTTCTCCCCAATTAGCGATGCTCCTTGGTGCGATGTTGTTGTACCAAGTATATGCTCGGCCGGTCAGAGACTTTGAGAACTCCTTCAGTCGGACGACATGATTGTGTTCATGTTCTCCTAATGCCTCCAAGAATCGAGACATGCTCTCGGCGTTCCCGTTCCATTGTAAAGTGTGAACATTGGAGAAGTATAGCCTTTCGGAGAGAAATCCTCTGCACAGCAGAGGAATAGGAGGTTGATGACGATGGACAAGATGGTGCTTTACCCTTTCCTCGATTCTCCATAAAAACGTTCCAAGTCTTCACGAGTGATAAAACCATCAGGTTCTGCGGTTTTGTGGACTTCATCGTCTTTGTGAATCGGAATAACCTCGGGATCGGTGGTAGGAGGTGTTTCCTTGTCTTTTCCCTTCTCTTGAGTTTTGTCTGACATCTTGTTAGTGAGAATTTTGAGGTAGTTTCATAACTCCTTCTGAGTGGTGGCCATGTCGTTTTGATTTTTGGTGATAACTTCCGGACCTTCATGAGATTGGTAATAGTAGGTGGATTTTCTCTGATTTCTTCGGGATACCGACCGAAGAGTGGATTACTTCCGATATTGGTTTATGGAGGAGTAGTATTACCACCATCGTTGGAAGTAGGAACGGTTTCTGGAGTACCGCCGCTATTGCTAGTGCTAGCATTGCTTGGGTTAGGATTGGTAAATCGGGCGACCTAAGATCAACCATTTTGTGAAAATGAGAGATTGCAACCGAGAGATTAGTCTCCCACTATGGTCGCCAATCTGTGGATGGGGAAAAACGGTTGTAGTTGCAGGAAATCCCACAACACACCCTTTATCATATCTTGATACTAATTTCTAGATCTAAACATATTAATCATCTAAATCTCAAAATATAAGTGCTAGAAATTTAAATAGACACACAATATTTTTTACATGGTTTGATCAATGTGATCTACATCCATGGTTCTTCACTATGATTTTTGGAATTACATAAATATTAGATTTAGAATCTCCATTAATAAGTATTTGGAGCTTTCTAGATCTAGTTTTTGGGGAAGAAGATGAAAAAAAAATAAATCTCTCTAAAAATCTCTCAAAAAAATCTCTCTCTTTCTTACCAAAATTATCTCCCTCTTTCTCTCTCCTGCTCTCCTCTTTATATATGTATTTACATAGTGGATGACAGCTAATAGGGCCCCTATTTTCGGATCTAGCTTGCGTCATTATCGCAAGCTTACAACGGATTTCTTCGCACGTGCTCTTCAATATCGCAAGGTCTTCACACGTTCTCGTGATTAGGCTGATTTCGCTTGCTACGTCATTTTTCGAATAGCTGCGATGTCTTCGCATACACTTGTTGATTAAAACTTCGCTGGAACATTGCCGTTGCGAGATTCCGCTCCTACATTTTGCCTCTTTTTTCTTGAATATTTCTTGAAGAGCAATCTTTAAGAAAAAATCCGTTGCTGTAGTAGTCTTTGATCTTTGTTGATGAAGGAACGAGCGAAAGAATACTTTTCTTGAAAAGTACGTACTTGCCTCTATTCTTTTGCGAAGTTCCGAAGCTTTGAGAAGTAATTAGAAGTATCATCCCGAAGTATACGAAGTATGAAGTATGAAGTATCTTTGAAGAAGTATAAGAAGTATCCGTCCTCGAATGCGAATAAGAAGTATTGCGAACTAATCATGCGAAATTAGAAGTATGAAGTATAAGAAGTATTAATCCTCGAAATATAAGAAGTATTTATCCTTGAATGAGAGTAGTAAGTATTGCCTCTATTCATGCGAAATTATTATTCCATTTTTGGTGAGGATTCTTGTTATTCACTAGTGAACATCCACTTTGGAAATGATTCTTGCCGAGAAGATAAAGAATATAAACTGTTTTCTTGGTAATCCATAGTTGCCTCTGTTCTTTATCTGTGAGGGTAGAATCCTTGAGAAAGTGTTGAATGAGCGAGTTGCTTCTTCATTCTTATCTTGCCTCTGTTTCATGTTTTGTGCTCATGCGATAGTATAATCTCTTCAAGTTGCTTGTAATTTTTCTTATAATCGAGCGAAATAATTACATCTGCGAAATAATCACATTCTTCAAAATTTCGACACATTTTGCGAAATCGAATAATCCTGGAAATTTTGAATACTTGTGCTAATATATTGCTTATGTGATGATTATGTTATGAAATGTGTATGCGATGTGTATGCCATGAAATGCTTATGCGATGCTTTCATGATGCAAGTGTGATGCTTATATGATGAGAATGCTTATCTATTGCAATGTATAGCTATTTTTGTGTTACTTAGCTCATTTTGCCGCGTTAAAATTGATGTAGCTTTAAATAGTTTCCATTCTTCATTTCTCGACTTTGTCTATATGCATTTCCTCTTCGTGTATTTATTGTTCTTCGCGAGTTCTTCTTTGGTGCTTCATCTTTCCTTATTCCTGCACTATTAGTATCTCAGAATAATATGATCATAATATCAAGTGTGCGGCATTTTCATTGCCCCAGTCTCATTATCATGTACATGTTCGCAAGTTTATCATGTAATCATTTTCTCAAACTCGCAAGCTTATCACGTAATCTCTTTCATAATCTTATCATATAATCTTTTTCATAAGCTTATTTGCTTACTCATTTTTGCAAGCTTATTTGCTTACTCATTTTCTTGTGTGGTCTTATTTTGCCTTCCTAGTTAAAGGTCTTATTTTGCCACGTCTTGTCATTGCGACAAAATCGCAGACGTCTTTACACTTTCATGTAATGACCCATTGATCTTGTCTTATCATTTCTTTAGTATTATTGCCTCTGCAGGATATTTTTCATGCGACAATATGATAGGCCTAAATATTCTTGCGAATATAAAGCCCCATGACATTGCCGTCTTGCGACGAAATCGCAGGACGTCTTTACACTTGCATGCAATGACCCATTGATCTCGTCTTATCTACTCTTTTGTATTATTGCCTCTTCAGGATTGTTGCACAAATATGACAAACCTAAATATTCTTGCGAACATAAAGCCTCATGACATTTGCGTCTTTTTTTGACACTATCGGCTCCTAATGGAGGGTGCCGCCCTTATCTTCCCCCGGTTGCCCCTTCAAGGAGGCGTATACGCCATACAAGGCTAGCTCCTCTCATCCGGTCTTAACAACAACTGATTGTTTTGCAGCCTCTTATCCTTTTTGCCTATAGGGCTTATGGTTACGAGGCTGCACTTAAGTGGAGTTTTCTTCTAGCCGAGTGCAGCATAAGCCAAGACTTGCCAAGAATGGCCGAGACACTTCAAATGCCCCAGGCACTCTTGGCTCAACCGTATACCTCGGCGCCTTATCAAATGCTGACTCCTTAGAAGAGACCCTCGATCGTCCAACCTAAGTCATAAGCTTAGATTGAAAATCCAAGGTACCTCTCCTGGATGGGTTTTATTGACCCCCAATCTCCATGACTCAGGTTCCAGGGGCGGTGTAACCTTTTCCCTGAGCCACGCTACAGATACCCCCTTATATGACGTACTTTAGGTACTTTTGCCTCTTACAAAATTTTATTCGCGAACTAGGGTGTACGCCATAAAGGTTCGTCCCATTCTGGATTATTTTGTCAATTCTTCTTATATATGTAATAGGTACCCCTACTATGACGCACTTTAGGTACATTTGCCTCTTTTGAAATTTTGATTTCGCCATAGTAGGTTCGCCTCTATCCGATTATTTTGTTGATTCTTCCGCATATAAGCTCTTTTGTAATTTCATTGATCTTTGATAATCTCTTGTCATTTCTGTGCATAAATTTTCTTGCATGTCTTCATTCTTTCATTCATTCTTCCATTCTTTTATCTTCATGTTAAATATCATATCATTTGAAGCAAAGAAAATATTCAAGATAAATATATAAATTGATCTGCGAGATTTTTTTTTTTTTTTTTTTTTTTTTGAATATTTTTAATTTTGAAATCTTTAAGATATTTGAAATATTTAAATATTTTATAACTTTGAAATATTTTAAATCTTTGTAATTTTGAAATAATAATTTATTTTTTTTGAAATCTTAGTAATAGTGCGAATGTATCGCTTTCTTTTAAATCAAATCAAGAATCTTTTTATTCGCTGTAAAAGAGATATTCTAGAGAAATATATAAATTGAATTTTCGATTTTCTATAATTTTGAAATCTCAAATCTTTGTAATTTTGAAGTCTTTGTACTCTTGAAATCTTAGTAATCTTTATAATCTTGCGATTGAATCACTTTTTGTAAATCAAATCAAAATCTTTTATTCGTTCTTAGTATAAATTAAAGTGTTCAAGGAAGTGGTACTTAGCTTTCATGTGATTGTCTATTTGCTTTCGTCTCTTGCAGAAGTATATGACTTGCTTGCGAAATTGGCATCCTTGAAATGTATGAATGTCGACAAAGAAATGTAATTATCGCGCAGCAAAAAAAAGTGTGAGAAATGAGATTTGAACCATTGACCTGCCTCTTGCATATTCTCGAACCATACCAACTGTTCTAACCCTCTCTTGCGAAATTAATTTGCGAAATAATCATCAACTTTCTTCAGTGCGAAATAATCCAAGTCCATGCGAAATTTCGCAGAATAAAAATAAATGTGCGAGAAGCAAGAATTGATCTGCGACTGCTACTTGCATTCATGCCTCATGACCAACTGTGCAAGCTTCTTCTTATGCGAGATTATCGCACACTTGTTAAAACTTGTCTTTCTCTGGTAGTCCAAAAAGACGCCAAAACTCGTGGGAGGTGGGAATTGAACTGCGACCTCAAGCTCATTGTATTTACCTCACCAACTTTGCTGGCTCTCGTTTGCGAATTATCTCTGCAAATAATAACCTACTTTATTCTGTGTGAAATACCCTTGCAAAATATCCATGCGAAAAATACACATTTGTTGGGATTTGAACACGCGACCATGAACTCATTAACTTCGCAGATGACCAATCATGCTTTGCCTCTTGTTTGCGAAATAATGAAACAATATTGCGAAATTATTCATTTTTTCACCCCTCTATAAAAAGAAGAAAACTATGCTCGCAGCGATTCGAACTTGCGACCACAAACTCACATATTGTTTTCTTGACCAATCGTTTCAAGAACCTCTCGAAATTAATGCACAACTTTTTTCTTTATTCTTTTATTCGCCACTCGAAAATGAGAAGAAATGAAAAATAGGTATGTGTGCGAACTCGAACCCATGACCTATTTCTTATCCACTCCAACTCAAACCATCTGTAAGCGAATTTCTGTTTTGTGATAGAAATCACACTTCGCCTCTTATATTCTCTTCGCTTCCTTTATTTCCTTCAACAATTTGCCTTTAGCTTTTTCTCCGAACATGGAAATCATCCATTGAAACTTTAGTTTCTTCCCGCAATTTCACCACATCAACTAATTTTTTCTTCTTCTTTTCATGTCTTTGAATTGTTGATGATGTTTACTCCTGAAAGTGTGATTTCTTCCATGAAATTTCTATTTTTGAACCTAAACTTTGTAGATCTAGAAAAATATGAACAATAATTAATCTTCATGGAAACTTCTTGAACCAACAAATTACGGGGAAGGATAAATCCTTTACTCCTCCCCTGCTTTCTAGCGCTAAAAATGTAGTTACGAGGAAATCCCACAACACACCCCTTATCATATCTTGATACTAATTTCTAGATCTAAACATATTAATCATCTAAATCTCAAAAATATAAGTGCTAGAAATTTAAATAGACACACAAGATTTTTTACATGGTTCGATCAATGTGATCTACATCTATGGTTCTTCACTATGATTTTTGGAATTACATAAATATTAGATTTAGAATCTCCATTAATAAGTATTTGGAGCTTTCTAGATCTAGTTTTTGGGGAAGAAGATGATAAAGAAAATAAATCTCTCTAAAAATATCTCTCTCAAAAATCTCTCTCTCTCTTACCAAAATTATCTCCTCTTTTTCTCTCCTACTCTCCTCTTTTATATAGGTATTTACATAGTGGATGACAGCTAACAGGGCCCCTATTTTCGGATCTAGCTTGCGCTGTTCTACGCAAGCTTACAACGGATTTCTTCGCCCGTGCTCTTCAATATCGCAAGGTCTTTACACGCCTCGTGATTAGGATGATTTCGCTTGCTACGTCATTTTTCGAATAGCCTACGATGTCATCGCATACACTTGTTGATTAAAACTTCGCTCGAACATTGCTGTTGCGAGATTCTCGCTCCTACTGCAACGATTTGCTTTGGTTTTTTTAGGGAAGTGAAAGTCGAGCGTGTTGTCGAGATGGTAGGGTGGGAAAAGAGGTTTCGCCTACGTGTTAAACGCAGAGTGCACAATGCCTACTGAGGCAGGACAAGTACAGGTCGATCCACAGAGAAATGGAGTGTGTGAAGTTGATTCTAAAGCTTTGCTAAAGGCGATTCTAAGAAGGTAACACAATTATAGTTGGTTTGGTTGTCGATAAACAAGGAAATGTGATTGTGATTTGTAAGCTAAAGTGTACAAAGGTTGTAAACAAGATTGAAGAGCACTTGGGTGATCAAGTCACCTCCTAATCCTATGCTCAGCAATGCAACTCAAGTTGTGTTCTTGTGCCTTCCCTTGAAGGTTTCAGGTGGATGTTTATTAACTATATTTCACTAATTCCCCCCTAGTATGAGTTGTCTTCTTACAGTACAACTCATCACAGGTTCATAAGCTCAACAATTAACTACTAATCCTAACATATTATAAAACATAGCAAGAACAAGACTAAAGATTGGATTATTCACGCATGAAAATTAGGGGTTTCATGACACCCTAGTAAATTAACTTAGAACATAATTAAACACACAAATTAAACTAGAAGTGGTGCAATCGCTAATCCCAGGCATGAGCTTGCTGAAACACTCCTCGAGACCTATTTATACATGCAAACCCTCTAACTCTCTTCAAATGGTAGACTTTAGGAAAACCCTCTCACCCAAACTTCTGATGGGTTATTGCTTTCTGGAAGTGTTTCAGGCTCCCATCAATTGATTATTGGGAAACCCTAGCTCTAGTTATCTCAAACTAGCTTTAGGGTTATGGGAGAAGCTAGAAGGGAGATGACTAGACCAGAGAAGGGGGAACAGTTTCGGGTGTAGCTGTAGTGCGAGTATTGTCGGGGAAAAGAGATGGTGTGGCGAAATCATTCTTTGGTCGGGTGAAGGAGGAATGGGAGAGCTACGCAAGTGTCGTGGGGAGAAGAAAGAGAAGAGAAGATGAGAAATGGGGATTTGGTCGATGGGTATAGGTATAAATTGTCATGGTGGAAGGAGTGCAGCGAGGCGATGAGAAGGATGGAGCGCGTTGGAAGGCGAGCATTGGATGCCGAAGGCGATGATCTCACCGGCTCGGAAGGATACGTTGGAAGGTTTGGATCAGGGTTGTGGGCGGGTCTTGGAGCAGCTCAAGCCCATGTCTTGTAATTGGGTTTGCTACTTGTTGAGTTGTTTCTTGTTGGGTTGCAACTCGATATACACATGGCTTTGGCTTTCATTTCCATGTACGCTATCTCCCACCCTTGCTCTTTTGGCTCCTTGACTTCTCCGAGCTTTATTTACTACCTAAAAACACAAAATTAATTAGTACAAATATTTATTCTGAAAACAAAGAAAATACAGATCTGGGATAATATCTGACAGCACAAAAGATGAGTTAAAATGCCAATAAAAGGTGTAGAAATATGCAATATTTGGCACTCATCAAATACCCCAAACCCGAATTTTACTTGTCCTCAAGTGAAACAGAAATTAAGAAATCCTAACTATACCACTGTCGCTGGTCTCTCGAATGCATTTAGCGTATGCACTAAGCCTTTAAACCCCTAGGTGTCCCTAGTGGACGAGTTGTAGTCTCGTGAGGGTTTACCAGAGGTGTACCCACAAAACCTTCTCCAACTTTAGAGTGTAAAAGAGTCTCAAGCATCCAAGGAGCTATGAGGACATAGAGTTTCTGCATGCTAGTAACACGAAGTTAGAACTACCAAAGAACGCATTCTCATCCTTAAGAGTTGAGCGAGAAATAATCATACCATATGAAAGAATTCGGATTCGATAGTGATCACAAGCCTCGACTTCGCCTCACCAATAGGGTTTTATGATAATTGCACTCAAAAAGACCGCTTTTAGTCTCTCATGTGTGCAGGCGGAATAAAGAGAGAAATCCCGCACACGTTGAAGATGAGAAGGATAACCTTCCAAATAATTTCTCGGAGACTCCACGAGTTGTGGACAAAAAGAATCTTTTTCTGATGATCTCTAAGAAAGGAAATCAACCATTAGCAAGGATGGGAGTACTCACTTACCTTCTCACCCGATCGGCAATTAATATCACTCTCTCTTAGCATTCATAGAAACGTCTTCAATCTTCGGTCTTCAATTGTTGATGACGAACTTCTGAACTTCACAAAAACTTGACAAACTTTTTTTTTTTTTTTTTTTTTTTGAACATGAAAATAACAATAAAAACAATGAAACTACTAACTCAATTTTTTTTTTAACATGAAATAAATTAACATGAAATAAAAATAACAATAAAACTCAATTTTCCACACTTGTGTTGTCTTGATTTCACAAACTTCATTAATTCTCATCCTATTTTCTTTTCTCTTCTTTGTTGCATGTAAACCTTGGACTATTTCAACTTTTCTTCAAATATTCTGATGATGCTCCACTTGCTGACGACGATGTGTTTCTATGAATCTGTTGATGTTTTTGAGAGGGAGAGAGTGATGCTAACTGCAAATCGAACTACAAGAAGGAGTTTTCATCTTTAAACGTCACCCTCATGATTGACGAAATTAGCACTCAAGAGATCAAAAATGGTGCTGAAAGTGGTGCGAAGTTAGGTAGCTCACCATTCCTACCCTGAATTGTCAGTACGGTGACACACACTCTAACAGCTTTTAGAAAGTCACAAAAATGAAGTTCGGTGCCTCGCTTGATGTAAAATGGGTAGTCTCCACTATGGGTGATCACAATTCTACTACCGAATATCTATGCAGCACCTAATTCGCCCTCCAGTATGGTTAAATCCAACTTTAACGCTCTAATCAACTAAGAAACCCGATTGTGTTCTCCAAGTGCTTCCAAATTCGGTTATTTCGGTCGGACTCTCTATGTAAACATAGCTAGAAGCATGCTAGTGACTCTAAGATCTCTAAAAGTTGGAGGTTTTTATGTACATATTTACAAAGAGTTTTGAAATTTTTGAATTTTTGATTTATGATGATTTTTTTTTTTTTTTTTTTTTTTGAAGTAAAAGACTAAAAACTCTATATGCAAAAACTCTATATGCAAATGCACCCCAAACCTAAATCAAACATTGTCCTCAATGTGTCAACATATGATAAGAATTCAAAAAGTCACATACCAAGAGAACTATGCTCGATAAGAGAAAAGGGAAGAGATTACTCAGGTATGTCGACGGGAGCAAGGTTAGAGCTTCATTAGTCAAGGCTAGAATCCAACATTCTGAGATCTTATTGGATTAGCACAAAAAAAAAGAAGACTCAACCGATTCAAGATAGAAAATTTAACAAGCCCTACTGGATTATATACAAGAAAAATTCACCATACACCAACAATCTAAAGAGTTGAGGATCAACCCAAAAGAAGATATGCAGAGACATCAACAACCTTACACAAATATAACATGAGAGCGTAAGTAAGGCTGTATAAGTGAATGATTTTCCCCCAAACCTAAACTTGTCAACAGATGTGTTTTTGAACACAAAATCTTGCAATTTCAAAGGCAGATCATGCACTAGGTCTAGTTCAAAATGGACACTTTTAGGAACGGGTAGAGATACACATTCCAACTGTGGCTCCCTAAAGGTGTTATACTTTGATGCAAAATAGTCCAAGAGGACTTGGGAAGCACAAAGCTCTAGGCCTAGATTAGGAAATCTCAGAATAGTTGGTTTAGGTGCAAGACCATCTGATTGTGACATCAGCAGGATGTTGGGCATGTCTAGGTTGTTCACATGTGTGAGCTCAAGAGTAGCAGTATCACTCACATCAATATCCCCCAAATCATCTACAAGTTCTGTAACATGCTCATGTTCATAAAACATTTCTACAAGCCCCAGTCCATAATCATCATCTACAACTTCAGTTTCATGCATAGGAATATCACAAGAAACTTCACACCGTGACCTAGAGCCGAGAATTAGACACATCAATTACATGCATCGAATCATCTCGTGTCACTGCACAATTCAACCTAGCCCTAGGTCGATGCAAGTTGTATAGCATGCTCATTTTCAAGTGAACAATTTTTCAAACCCCAATTCAATATCACATGTATGTATGGATTGAATATTAGAAGAAGCATCACTCATAAGGTTCACAAGAGAAGCTTAATGTCTCTGAACCTAAAGATTCCACTACATTTTCAAAATACACATGCTCTTTTAACATATCATATTCATCATCATCATCATCATAACAACACTGCATTTCCCTATTCAAAATCTGAGCATTTCCAGTGTACTCATCTACCTCTAGATTAGGTTCATATTCAGTGTTAGTTGCATGAGTAGGAATAGAAACACTATTTTCAAAATTATCGGAGATAACAAACATCCTATCATGAACTTCCTTCCATTCTTCGCTTTGTAATTGAATCATGTTCATTTTTAATATCATGTTGAGATGTTCAATGGAAGAAGAGTCTTCACTAGTGGGTATGCACGCTTCATATGGATATCTAGTACATGGTTGTGCACAAGGGTCACTAGCAAAGGGAAATTCAGACATGTTGCTATATGGATGATCATGAAATGCTTGCAATTCAAACCTAGCATTGTTTTGCTCTATGAGCATGAGGTTTTCTTCCACTGATTGCATACAAGAGGCCTGGGAGTATAAAATTGTTCTACTCCCCACCGTGGTGAATGATACATGTGTACATGGTTATTAGGGTATATGTATTGATGCTCGAGACTATGAAATTGTCCATAGCAGTCCCTATCATGGTCTCGTGGGGGTTCGTAACATGAATCATGCCCGTAAGCAAGTTCTCTCGATGGATTTGTTTTCATCCCCTGGCTAGTGCACTCAAAATCCCGACATGATGAGTTATTGGAGACACGTAGACCGAGAGATGCACAGTGATATAAAAATTCAACTAGCAGTATGTCATTCAAATTCTCATGCACCGCGCTTGCGTGGTTTGATAAGGTTATGCAATGCAACTAGTTCAAAGAAGTATACATGAACATCAATGAACATGTTATGGCAAT
>JAJJWW010002192.1:0-30324 GCA_023531295.1 Papaver armeniacum
GTTATTATTGAGAGCAATATCATAAAACCCTTTCTTGTGAGGCAGAGTCGAGACGTTCGATCACTCCGAACCCGAATTTTTGTCGATAAGGGATGGTTATTTCTCTCTCAACTTTTAAGAATGAGATTGTGTTCATTTATGTGTCTAACTTCTTATGACTAGTGTGGGGGAATCTCTATGTCTTCTTAGCTCGTTGATGCTATCATTACGAGAACTAAGAAGTTGGAAAAGTAGGTTTTGTGGGTATATCTCTAGTAAACCCTCACGAGACTATAACCCGTCCACTAGGGACACCTAGGGGTTTAAAGGCTTGTTATTTATGCTAAAAGTGACCGTAGCCTCGACGACACGGAGTTGTATGTATTTTTCATAATTTGTTTTGTTTGATTTGCTCGAGGACTAGCAAAGTCTAAGTGTGGGGGAATTTGATAGGGTGTAGAATACATCCTATTTATTATCTATTGGTTATGCTTTCTTTGCTATTTTCTTGTAAATTATGTACTTTACGCTCTTTTTGAATTTTGAAGCTACTTTGGAGTCGCACGGAGGAAAAGAAGAAGAAATCACCCAATTTGAGTAAAAAGCGCAAAATAGTCATTCTCGGCGAACACTATTTGGAGCCCATAAGGGTTAAGGGACGACTCTTTTGGAGGAATGTTAAACACGGATCATTTGAGGCTAAGGGGATGCCATTTGGGTGGTTCTAGGTGGGGTTCTAAATCCCACCCAAATCATTACAACCCTAAATTGAGAAGAATTGTTTTCTCTCAATCATTTTCCCCTTTACGTTGAAATTGAAAAGAAAAGCAGCACAGCTGCTGATTAGAAACTGAGATCGAGAAATTCATATAAATTGAGAGATGAAAGGGGTGTTGAGATAATTTGTAAGACAGAGAGAAGAAATGGTAATGAATAAAGGGTTAATCTCGGATTCGATTTTGAGAGATGAAGTCGAGGTTCGGGGATGATTTGAAACCAAATTGAGCTAGGGTTTATTAGTGAGATTCTTGGGATTTTGAAGTCAAGAGGGAGATGGACATTGGGTACAAACCAATTGGCGAGAAGACGGAACTGTGTTTGTAGAATTTTAAGGAATTGGATTTGAAATTTGGGATCTCGGGAGCTAGGGTTTTGGTATAAATGATGTTTGCCATCGAATCGAGAAGATGAATTACACGGGGAAGATAAGATGGTTGCTGCCGTGAGCTAAATAGGTTTTTGGGTGCTCTCAGATTTGGAAATGGTCTTGATGTCACATAAATGATGATTCTGTTGTGTGGTGGAATGGGAGGTTCATGGCTCAGATTTGAGATGAAGTCAGCTAGCTTTTGTTGGTGGTGCAGAGCAAAGGTGAATCTGAGATACAGCTGACGAGTTGATGTTTAAGCAGTGTTGGTGCACAAGAAGTGGAATTGAAGCTGAGATGTTGTCCGGGTCGTGGATCGAGCTGTGGAATTGGTAATGAAGCTGCTGAGGTTGCTAATGGAGATGCAGATGAGGATATAATTACAAAAGAAGCTACAGACAATGGAGTTGAGCCTTGAGATGCTATAGAGATTATTGTGGCCTGAATTGAAAAGGGATTGCAGTTATGGTCTGTGGAATTGGTGGTGGTTATGAAGTGATTGTGGGAAGCTGCTACTATGAATGCATTGATGTTGTGGCAACTGAGCTGGAACTGAATTGCAGGTGGCCTAAGGAAAGTGATAAATGGGAATGTATGGTGAAGGGTACCAGGGGATGGTACAATTGCAGTCTCACCAAGTCTTGGTACTTCAAAGTGGAGTCCGTTGTTGTTGGTGTTGGAGTGATGGATGTGTAGTTTGCAAAGACACAAACAAGCAAGTGTTGCTGCTAAGAATGGCTCAGGAATGTGTGTTTGACTTGATGAGAGTGAGTTACAAAGAATTTGGGTTGTGCCTTGATTTAAGAATTGGAGGTCGGAGTGTTGGGTATATCTAGATTGCGGGTAGATGAGATGAAAGCCGGGAAAGTGAGCCGCAATCGAAGTTTGAATTGGTTGCTGACTGAATGATGTGTTGTTTGGTGTTGATGCTCGTCTCTGCTTTGGCGAATATCTGACAGCTGAGACTAGTGCTAGTAAAATGCAGGGTTGCAGCTGCAATAAAGGCACTGGTGATGATGGATTGTAGCTGGTATTGATGTGCAAATATGCAGGGGTAGGCTTGAATATGTGATGCTTTGGAAATGGTGGTTTGAGCTGCAGTCTAGTGAGGTTATGAAGGAATATCTCGAGTATGATGTGCTCGATCGAGCTTGAGGCCGGAAGTGGAGCATTTGCAAAGATGAAGATATTTGAACCGAAATCTTTGAGAATGGAGATTGAGTTGCTGTGGGATTGGCGGTTATGAAGTGGTTGTCCGAGAAATCTTTGTTGGGGAGAAGGAATTGAAATAAGTATGCAAGCCATCATGGCTGGAAGCACAAGGATTGTGCATCACAATTTGGCCAGTGCAAATGGCTCAGGCCAAGGTCACTCAGCTCAGCTGAGTCTGACTAGCTATTAACTTGTCTGACTGAGCCAGATCTGACTCGATGACTCGGTGCTTGACCCGGTTTGACTCAGTGATTTGACTAAATTGACCAGACCGAGTTGACTCGTTGACTGGTGACCGGGTGGACTTTGCCGGTCACCTGAGATATTTTCCGGTGCCGGATTCCGACCAAATTCCGATCACAATACCAGTTTTCCGGCGACCGTTTTTGGGCAGAGTTTTTACATGGGTTTTTCTCACACATGGGCTTGGTGGACTTTCATCTATTGGACCCTTGAGGCTTGACCTAGTTTCGGAAGAGAGGAAAAGCTATAAAAAGAAAAAGTCTTCTACAACTTGGAATCACATATTTTTCTTGGAACTTTGGAGAGTCGGTTTTGTTGACGCTTCTAGGGTTTGCTTTTGTTCATCTTCCTCTTTTCAATTAATATTATTATGATGAACTCCATAACTATGAGTATCTAAACATATTATTGGTTATGGGATAAAGTTGATTTCTCAATATGTTATATGATTCAATGAATTAGTTTTGTCTCAATATTTTATTGTTTGTGATTCACAATTGATAGTGTTATATGATTTGATAGTTTGTTTGGTTGAGTCCTAATCAATCCGATTTACATTCATCTATAGAGCTATATTAGGGTTTTCAATACGAAAAAGTTGTTTATCCCTGATTCTAAGTAGCATACTTGTGGGTAGTGCTTGTAGTGATATATCCTACTAGTCACAAGTGAATCATAACTTTTGTTAAAACGATTAGTGCTTTTACACATTCGTTTGCATTGATTAGTCTTATTCCATAGAACTTATTGCTTTTAGGAGTTAAATCTAATTGTGCTTTTACACTTTAGGTTGCTTTCTAGGAAGAATTCACATATGCATCTTTTAATGTGGTTGTGATGAAAAGAGGGAATTAGCGGGATATACTTGCAGTCAAGGTATCCTAGGACTTTTAGTAAATAAGAGATTAAAATACCAATTCTAATCATTGATGAAAATACATGTTTGTGAATGATACTATCCGTGACCAATATCTTCTCCTTATTGACTATTCTAATTACTTATTTTGCTTTCAATTACTTTTATTTATTAGATAAAACAACAAACATCCCCCCTTGGTTACCTTAGAAACTGAAAATTGCATAACAACAATTGCCTCTCTGTGGATACGAACTCTTCCTTACCTTGTACTTCATTTAAATTTAGTGAGTAAGAAAGTGAAATTATTTTTGACGGATTGACAACCGATCACAAAACATTTGGTAGGCAGCTGTTGATGGTGGTTTTTAGACAAAGGGTAAAATCGTAAAACCCCGAATAACCTAATGTCACCGGTGACACATTTATTAGAACATTCAATGCATGTAGTCAGTAATTAATATGGGGTATTTTTTCACATTAGGGTTACAACGAACAAAACCCTAATTCCCCTCCGTGTCAATGGCAAATCATGCCAGCCACACCTAGCCCAAGCTAGCCGCGCCATGCCAAACGCACTCTGCCTTGGCCCTAGCAATGCTAGTCACACCAAACGCGCCAAAGCATGCCAACCATGCTAGCCGCACCTCCGTGCCAATGGCAAATCATGCTGCCCACACCTAGCCCAAGCTAGCCGCGCCATGCCAAACGCACTCTGCCTTGGCCCTAGCTATGCTAGTCACGCCAAACGCGCCAAAGCATGCCAACCATGCTAGCGCACCTCCGTGCCAATGGCAAATCATGCCGCCCACACTTAGCCCAAGCTAGCCGCGCCATGCCAAACGCACTCGCCTTGGCCCTAGCTACGCTAGTCACACCACGCCAAGCCAAACACCCTTACCTTGGCCCTAGCCGCACCTATGTGACAATGGCAAATCATGCCAACCACACCAAACGCGACAAAGCATGCCAACCATGCTAGTCGCACCTCCGTGCCAATGGAAAACCATGCCAGCCACACCTAGCCCAAGCTAGCAGCGCCATGCCAAACGCACTATGCCTTGGCCCTAGCTATGCTAGTCACACCAAACGCGCCAAAGCATGCCAACCATGCTAGCCGCACCTCCGTCCCAATGGAAAATCATGCCGCCCACACCTAGCCCAAGCTAGCCGCGCCATGCCAAACGCACCGCCTTGGCCCTAGCTATGCTAGTCACACCAAACGCCAAAGCATGCCAACCATGCTAGCCGCACCTCCGTGCCAATGGAAAATCATGCCATCCACACTTAGCCCAAGCTAGCCGCGCCATGCCAAACGCGCTCTTGGCTTGGCTCTAGCTACGCTAGTCATACCACGCCAAGCCAAACACCCTTACCTTGGCCCTATCGCACCTATGTGCCAATGGCAAATCATTCAACCACACCAAACGCGACAAAGCATGCCAACCATGCTAGTCGCACCTCCGTGCCAATGGCAAACCATGCCAGCCACACCTAGCCCAAGCTAGCAGCGCCATGCCAAACGCACTCCCTCGGCCCTAGCTATGCTAGTCACACCAAACGAGCCAAAGCATGCCAACCATGCTAGCCGCACCTCCGTGCCAATGGCAAATCATGCCAACCACACTTAGCCCGAGCTAGCCGCGCCATGCCAAACACACTCTGCCTTGGCCCTAGCTACCCTAGCCACGCCATGCCAAAATGGCGCCCGCGCCTAGGCTTGCAAACCGTGCAACCTAGGCCAAATTGGCCACGCATGCCATTGGCACATGCCAACACGGGCGACGGTAGCTTTTTCCTACCAGGTCGTGACCCAAATTGGCCACGCATGCCAGCCGCACATGCCAACACGCCGCCGGTAGCTTTTCCTACCGGCCGTGATCCAAATTGGCAACGCATGCCATTGGCACATGCCAACATGCTCGGGTAGCTTTTCCTACCAGTGCCGTGACCCAAATTGGCCACGCATGCCATTGGCACATGCCAACACGCTCGCTGGTAGCTTTTCTTACCAGGATATGGCCCTAATGGCCGGGCATGCCATTGGCACATGCCAACACGCATCGCTGGTAGCTTTTCCTACCAGGCCGTGACCCAAATTGGCCACGCATGCCATTGGCACATGCCAACACGCATCGCCGGGTAGCTTTTCTTACCAGGCCATGGCCCTAATGGCCGAGCATGCCATTGTCACATGCTAACATGCATCGCCGGTAGCTTTTCTTACCAGGCCGTGACCCAAATTGGCCACATGCCATTGGCACATGCCAACACGCATCGGTGGTAGCTTTTATTACCAGGCCATGGCCCTAAAGGCCGAGCATGCCATTGGCACATGCCAACACGCATCGCTGGTAGCTTTTCCTACCAGGCCGTGGCCCTATTGGCCGAGCATACCATTGGCACACGCTAACACTTTCTTCGGTAGCTTTCGTTACCCAGCCGTGGACCTAATGGCCGTGCGTGCCATTGACACATGCCAAAATCCACGCTGGTAGCCTAACTTGCAAACCGTACAACCTACCACCAAGGCATTCCGCACATGCCACACACGCCATGACTCTGGCATTGCCACTTGCACTTAAGGTGCAACCCCGCAACAAAGGCATTACATGCCATTGGCACATACCACACGCGCCACTACGACGCCACTTGCACTCAAGGTGCAACCAACACTCGAGACATCAACACAAAGCGGGGATGCAGGGTTTTGGTTTGGCGGTCACGGCATGCGTACACTACGCTCACATTAAGAAAGCGTGAATAGGAATAAAGCGGTTAAATAAATGAGGAAATAATGGTGAAAACATTTCACCCATAAACACCATGCGGTTACCACCTCCTCCCATTATTTCACCCTTTACTCTCTTCCTTCATGAGACCAAGGTACGTTTCAATCTCGACTTGTATAAATAGGTCTTACCTATTTCCACCAGACAACAAGTCTCGGTCAGGAGAAACACAACACTCTCAGAAAAGGCAACTTTGCAAGCTCTCCAAAAAAAACTTTCATCTCTTGCAAGCTTCCAAGCTTTCACTTTACGATACAAGTCGAGACACTACTCTCCCTGCATTATTCGGGTCTCAACACCTTTCTTTGCTTCCCTCCCCAAATCAACCCTTCTCCTCCACTTTGTGACCGAAGCAAGTCCGGAACGGCCATTTCTTGGTTTAGTAGGGACTTGTACGTTGTCTCTCGAATCTATAAAGTGCTCACGCAACACATTTGTTTAGGGTTTAAACCAGTTTCTCACTCACCTACCGAATTTGAAATCGCATGAAACGATTTTTACCCATAAAAATTGGCGACCACGGCGGGAGGTTCGATCTTTCTATTCACAGTGTCAATTTTCAACCGACGATCTCATTCTTCGACCCCGGAGCGTCAAGATGGTAGAGGAAGGCAATCCACTCCGACTCGAGTTACTCGAAGGCTCGATTATCGGTCATGACATGACAAGGGACGATCGGGGACTTCTCCTGAGGCTAGAAGCAAAATGATCCGCCCGGGGATTAACGACACGGTTATCCGACAACTCAAAGAACGATTCGGAGAAGGCTGGGGACTTCCCATGACCATGTTTCTTTAAAAGAAAAAAAAAAACTTGGTCTTGAACTTAGGAAAGTTTATTCTCATCGAAGACTTCGAGAAACCGAGTAAGTCTTATCTAGACAAAAATATGTGGTTTGCTTTTTCAAGTTCGATAAACCGATAGCCATGTTATGTTTCATCCCATGTCATCTACCAACACACGGTTCCATGGTTTTCCTGGGATGTTTGCGTCACTTTCAATCATAACTAAAACAATCAACTCCTAAACATTTCATTCCAAAAAGAATAACCCAAACTGTCAAGGTAACATTTATTTATCAACCCAAGAAATCCAGGAAGACAAAAACCATAAACCATGCGCTTTGTTTGCCTTTCAAAAAAAAAAGTCACCTACCCGTACGTGCCTACTTTGCACAATAATAATTACCTGTCACTATTAGCAGACGTTACTACAGTGACATTTGAAGAATTATTTATGATGAAGTATTTCCACAAGTTTATGAAAGGCATACCTATGGCTATGGTTTGCACCAGCACAAGAAAACAATAAAACAAATTGAAAGAGAAACTTATTTGGAGTACATAGCTGGAATATGCTCGCCTACTTTATCACTACCGCGCTACCGCTAACACCATGACGTGATAACAAAGATACGAGGTAAAAAGGGGAGCCAGCCTATTTCATGAGCATAACACTTTTTGAAATTTGAATAAGGAAAGGATTTCCTGTTTGAGCTACATATGGGAAGAGGCAACTGGGCCCACAAGAACAAGTTCGAGCCACGCCAAACCAGCACCGTGCCAAGCCAACGGTCCACACCATGCCGAAATCCAAGCGGCGTCCATGCCTAACCAGCTCCACACCAAGCCGCCCATTCTAAGACGATCCGGCGCCTACCGAGACGCGCATGCCGAAAAGCGCTTGCGAGCACGCGCTTACAGACGTTCTTACCGAGACACGCTTACCGAAGCACATGCCAGCAGCACACATGCCGCACGCGCATGCTAGCCGCGGTACCACACTCGGTGCTAACGGTTTCATCCTTCCAGCTAACATCTTGCGCCCTTTCGCACCATCCTCGCCCTTCGAAACAGCGCCATGGCTCCCGGCACTTCGTGATCAAAACCGTGTCATCTCGCGCACGATACACTTACGATCACGAGGGCCGAGCCGCTTCCGCCACCCCAACGGTTATTCAAGCATGGCAGCTCCAACCATCACCAGAGACGCTACTCCACCATCAGGGCAAGATACTGGAAGATCCGGAAGAAGCCGACCTCCTTGAAGACTGTTGTTGATTTGATGAAAAGACAAAAGATACTTCGGGACGTGCGTTTATAGATGAAGAGGCTCGCGTTGCTCTTGAACGCCCAGTAGAAGGGGATAAGCAATCCAATTTCGTCACACGTAAAGATCAGGAAAAACTTCTCCAAAATCGAAAGCAAAGGAAATCAACAACTCTCTTGAGTTCACGGAGACCCTTCTCCCATCGGGACCCGCACGATGGGAAACTTCGCCCACAAAGTCGTACGGTCTATGATGAAACGATTATGTGAGATTCTATGTTTCTCAAGGCGTAGCGTCAAGACATATTTGCACCCCTCAACCGCCTTTGCATCGGGGAAGCCGGGCGTTTCCATCCGAGGGAAGCGTTCCCAAACCCCAACCTCTCATAGAAAGCACGATTGATAGATGGGCCGGGGACTCTAACCTCTGTTACGTTGATGGATGTCGAGTTTGTGAGAATGTGACGTGGCCTCCGACTTCAAAATGGTAACCGTCAAGGCTCACGAGAGTTTCAAGACGTCGTTTCAACGTTCTCTCCAGAAGTAGCTCCGCATCAACGTTCTCTCCAGAAGTAGCTACGCATCAACGTTCTCCAGCAGCGGCTTCGCTTCAACGTTCGCTTTAACGCCACTCCTTCCTGCAAAGGGTCGTGCCGCCACACTCCCCATATCAAGGAACATAGTCACGGCCAGCCAATCTTCGTAGTCATGGACACCTTTTAATCCATCTCGCCAAAACTCGTGATCATGGACGTTTGCTCGCTTACGCATCCAGCCAATCCTTTTACTTCCACGAGCCCATAGAATATCGCCAACCTACTTTGTTACCACGACAATATAGTCTCTCCGATTACATCTCCTACCAAGAACCCTGTTATCCCTCATTCGTCGATACCAGCCAGAGCTTCACCGCAACAACAATTACTACAAAGATGGAAACACGTAAACCATACTTGAGGACGGAAGATTTACACGGGATCCCTTCACTGTCAAAGCTCCGTAGACACAGTCCACCAAAAAGCTGTACCCACAACAAGGTCATCTACTCTTCAAGGGTGCGCGCAAGAATATCATCACCTCTCTCCGTCTGTAAGACGCCTTCAACACTTTACGAGGCCGTGGAGGATCCCGAACTGCACTATCCGAGAATATGTCATCATGTAATTTCGAGCATCTCGGTGTCACATCCGAGAAGAGTACGATAGGCTTATATAAAATCCCGTGGAGGGGGGTTCAAGGCGATGTAATGAAAGTAGGTTATGCATGGGGACTAACGGCGTGAGATGCTTTCACTCCCTCAACCGGGTTATTACGATTTCAACATCATCACTATCGGGGTTTTACGAGCCGCGGGAATTTCTCAACATGAAGCGTACATGTGCACCGAAAACTCCAAAAGCACGCCGAAGGTTACATTCACGTATTCATCCATGCAATCATATCAAACCGAAGTATGACCGGGGACTTCTCACCGCATCCCATTCCATACGATAGTCCAAGATTGAGAAGATGGTTTGAAGGATTAACTTGGAACAAAGTCAGGAAGACTTGATAGCGACGCATCGGCAATGAAACGTCTCCCTATTTCATCCCGGGCGCCCGAAGTTTTCGACCATGCAAGCATTCACAACAACTTGAACATGTCCATGCCGGAAGTCGTGGAATAACATCGTAGTAACCCTCTACCGTCGTTTACAACGACTTGGATGTTATTGGTCGGAGATGGAAGCCCAATCTCGATTACTCCAGAAGGCGTGTCCCGATTGCCAGGAACCCCCATGTCAGACAGAGGTCCTCAACATCGGTCCACTGGGATCGGGGGAGCCGTACATCGGCTTCCTTCGCGACGGCATTCTCCCTACTGACAAAGAGGATGCGTCCAAGCTAAAACGAAAGTCCAAAAGATTCGTGTTCCATGATGGGGTTTTATATCGCAAGAGTTTCGGAAGAAGTCTACTGCGTTGTTTGGGCGATACAGAAATCCCAGTTATGTTAAGAGAAATGCACGAAGATGAACACCAAGGGAAACAAAACCTGTTCCTGAGATACACGAGAAGTACTGCGGCCCGACCATGGAAGACGACACGGGTACTTTCGTTCGTGAAATGCCGAGAATGCCGATTCACGGAAACCTCATCCACGCGCCTCCAACACCCCCGCACTCGATAAGTAGCCCCGTGGCCCCCTTTTGTAGCCTGGGGACTCGACATCATTGGGAAGATCAACTTGCCATCCTCAAAATAGCATGAATACATAATAACCGCGACCGAGTACTTTACCAAGTGGGTTGAAGTCGTCCGTGAAAGGAACCACTGGAGCCACGATCACGGCGTTCTTCAAGGAACACATCATCTGCCATTTTGGCGTACCTAAACACGTCATCACCGACAACGGCACGCCTTTTGCTAACAAGCAAGTACAGGAACTACTTGAGAGGTAAGGCATTAAACAAGTCTTCTCTACCATCTACTATCCCCAGGGAAATGGGCAAGACGAAAGTACCAACAAGACTCTGATTCGAATCCTCAGCCGAACAGTACACGACAATCCCAGGACCTGGGACGAGCAATTGCCAATGGCTCACTGGGCGTACAGAGCATCTCCTAGAAGCTCCACCGGCATGTCTCCCTACTCCCTCGTCTATAGACATGCACGCGATCCTCCCAAATAAAATCAAGATCCCGTCTGCTAGAATCGCCGCAACAAGTGGACCTCAGTGGAATGAAGCCGAAACACTCAATGCCGTAATCGTTAACTAGATACTATAGACTCCGAGAAGATCCGAGGCGGAGGAACATGCACAAGCATACGAAACAAGATTTCCGGGGCGTACAACGGCCATGTAAAATCCGTGGTTTTTAAGGAAGGAGATCTGGTGCTAAAAATCGCCAATCACACCAAAGAAGAATACCACTTTGTCGACTTTCACAATATCGAGACGATGCCGCAACCACCGATATTAAAACTCCAAGGATTCACATGTGGACACCATGTTCTCCCACCTTTGAATGGGCGACTCTCAGACGAAACACGGATGGACATATTCTCCATCTCGGCAATCATTGGCAAAATACAAGTTCATTATGGAAACCAAGGCGACGAACAAGACTTCACTACGCTCCTGGTAGCGATATGGCCGTATGTCTTCCATATCCTCGTATAAAGGACCACGAATTCTATCCGTACTCAGAAACCGCCAACATTCTGGTAATTGGAGGAGAGACACCTCATACGAGTCCCAAACGACAAACCTGCATAGGGGTATTCATGACAATAGAGCCCTAAATCAGCGTTCTCCAAGTCTGCAGCAGTCAACAAGGTTGGATTTGAAGGGAGGGGAACGACTAGGTCATCCTCGTCGATAACTGTAACGCATGCTCCGACGGGATATCTCTGCACAAAAGGGAAATTTTCCATTTATCAAACAAGCGGTAAAGCGTACGTCAGTCCACCAAAGAAGAAGAAAACATACGGGTATGATTTTCTTAACTTAATAACCCTTGTTGGGATGCTCCTGCAAGAGTCAAACCTCGCGCCTTCACCTGGATAACTGGCCGGTTAGAAGATGATTCGTCTCTCAGGCGACATGACAAAGAGAGAAACTCAACAAGAAGAACCCTTTCTTAAACGAGGAGATGATGCAATTGCATTTGGGTGTGAATACGGAACCTTAAAAAAAAAAAAAAAAAAAGAGGAAGCAATGAAGGACATAACGCTTCCAGATTTTTAGCAAGACGGCGATGCCCCAGATGGAAGCCGCGTGTGAAGGAAGGCAAAATAAGGAAACTTTGCTATCTGTCAAAACGCCTGCTCCTCCTTGTTTACATCGGCCCCACCAATTGCGCCAACTTCCCAATGACCGCCCATGTCACGCCAGGTAGCACGCTCAGCTTCCCCACCTTGCGCCGGTCCCGCCAGCTAGCACGATCAGCTTCCCCACTTTGCGCCGGTCCCGCCAACTAGCACGATCAGCTTCCCACTTTGCGCCGGTCCCGCCCGCCTAGCACGCCCGGTTCCCAACTCCGCGTATACTTCTCAATGCCGCCCAACTTCTGTCTCTCAATGATGTTGACTTCCCAATTGTGCCAGCCCTCCGATTTGTGCAAAATCGCGGAGGCAAGGATTCCAAATTATCTATCTATAAAAGGTCAGACAAGCCTCCTCAATTCTCTTTACGATTTCTTACCGCCGATAGTCTGTCACCATCTTATGCTTACCTCGTAAGAAAGCCCCTGTTCCGAGCTATGCGAGGGTGGGACTTAATGTTGATAGTGGTTTTTAGACAAAGGGGTAAAATCGTAAAACCCAGAATAACCTAATGTCACCTAGGTGACACATTTATTAGAACATTCAATGCATGTAGTCGTAATTAATGGGGGTATTTTTTCAAATTAGGGTTACAACGAACAAAACCCTAATTCCCCTCCGTGCCAATGGCAAATCATGCCGACCACACCTAGCCCAAGCTAGCCGCGCCATGCCAAACGCACTCTGCCTTGGCCCTATCTATGCTAGTCACGCCAAACGCGCCAAAGCATGCCAACCATGCTAGCCGCACCTCCGTGCCAATGATAGGGTGTAGAATACATCCTATTTACTATCTATTGTTTATACTTTCTTTGCTATTTTTCTTGTAAATTATGTATTTTACGCTTGTTTTGAGTTTTGTAGCTACTTTGGAGTCACACGGAGGAAAAGAGGAAGAAATCACCCAATTTGAGCCAAAAAGGGCAAAAAGGTCATTTTACAGGCGATTGATATATGGAGCCCAGCCAAGGTTAAGGGGTGACTCAAATTATGAAGGAAGGACAATAATAGTTAAGGGGAGGTCAAAGAGGTGTCCCTTATCCAAAAGAAGGGAGTGAGAATAGCACAATTGGGATGTATTTATGGTGGGTGTTTGAATCCACCCACACCCTAAACTCTGACCCATACCCAAGCCCACATGTCTGAATCCACCCATACCTTAAGCCCAGCCATCCATACCCTAACCAAAGCCTGATCCATCTGACTCGTACCCGGATCCATGTCTGAATCCGCCCCACTCATTACACAACCCTATAACGAGAAGAGAATTCTCTTTCTCAATCATTCTTTTATTTCTGCTCCACCTGAAAGTGAGAAAGAAAACAACCATGGCTGCCGCTGTTGATCGAGAGGAAATGTTGATGAGAAATACAAAAAGGTGATGGTGTTGCTATCGATGGTTCATAGGGCGAGAAGTTAATCGGCGGTCATAGGCGTTGTTGAGTCCGAGTGATTGAAGGGAGATTAAATCAAGAACAGATCGAGAAATTGGAGATGGTGATTCGAGAAGCGGTTTAGGGATTGAGGACGTGATGCTAAAGACTGGGTTTGGCGAGATTGATTGAATGATGGGTTCGGTTAGGTTGAAGCTCGGGAAGCAGATGGGTTCGATCGTGAGATGTTTCTTTAATCGAATCGAGATGACGAGTTCAATAGGGTTCTACGAGGTTCAGTGAAGAACCGAGTTTGGGTTTAGTTCTTAATGGCGAAATCAAGGGAACTCGGAATTTGAGAATCACAGGAAATGGGTCTATTCGAGATGTTGATGATGATGGGGATTTGAATTAGAGAAGAGCGAGATAGGGTTTGAGAAGAAGAAGTTGCTCGTCTGCTGTGATGAAACGATGAGGATGGAATTGATGAATCAAATCGAGAGCTCTCTCCTCCTGTTATGGGTCTGTGAATTGATGAATGAATCAAAGAGATGGGAAAATGAATTCAGGAGTGTTGGTGGTGCTGTGTTTGAATCTGGCGCTACTGAAGAACAAAAGGAATTGGTGGTCGAAAACAGAAGCTGTTGAGATGGGTTTTGAAGGAGTGCAATTTAAGCTCGAAGATTATGGGTTTTAGTCTTGTTTGAACCAAGATGGTGGTGCTTTGTTGCTAATCTAGATTTTGCCTCTCTGTCAAGAACACTAGAAGAAAATGGGTTTGTTTGTTACGATCTTGCAAAGAATGAGTTGATGGTGGTCGCGAGGATGATGTTGATGGTGCTGTGCGGCTAATTGAAGTTGTTCTTTGATAAAATTGCCTAGATGAATGTCTTAGGATTTCTTAACAGCTGAAGAAATTGAGGCCTGAATTCGGCCGGGAAAGCCCTGAAATAAACGAAACTCGGCCAAATTTCCCCTCTGGCGAGTTGACTCAGCGATCCCGATGACCGATCCCAACTGAGTTCAGTAACCGATTCCGGTTAGCTGAATTAGATCAAGTCAGCCGAGTAAGCGGTGACTCGAAGAATCGACTCATTCCGAGTAAGCCCGATTAAGCCGAGTCAAGCTAACTCGAGTCGACTCTCCCTCCCCTTTGACCATTGACTAACGGTTCGTTAGTTTGACCTGACCAACTGATGAATCTTGGACGGAATATTCTATCACCGGTGACAACTTTCAGGCGACGGATTAGGTCCAAATTCCGGCCACAATACCGATTTTCCATGAGCAAAAATTCCAGAATTTTCTATGGACTTCTCTCATGGGTGTGAAGACTTGGACTAGGAATTGGATGGAGAATTGGACTCAAATTTGGAAAGAGAAGATGGAAGAAGAGAAAGACTTGAATTTGGAAATTGAATTGCTAAAGGAAAAGGATTCTAATCCTTGGAAGATTTGGAGAATATTGAAGCCTATAAATAGAGAAGTTTTCTACACCTCTCTACACACATCTCTACACACACAACGCTTTTCTTTTCTTATTCTTTGTGTGAACTTTTTAACATGAGTAGCTAATTTTATTGATTGAGGATGAATTCCTAGTTATTAACATATGATTTAAGTTTTTGTTTTCAATTCTATCTTGAAGTTTTTCACATAATTATCGTTTGTTTTTACTAATAGGAATGATCTTAATGACATTCATGATTGATTGATAGATTGTTTGGTTGGCCAACTAAATTGATTTGTCGGTTTAATCTAAAGCTAGTGAAAGTTAGGAGATAAGTAATCGTTTCTTGACTCTTTACATAAGTAGCAAACACGAGACTTGCGGAGGGATTCCGTGGAGCAATTGTGTGTGAAAACAACGTTAGCAAGTAGACCTTGATCTAAGAGTCTAACTACTAATATTGACCTAATAAGTTCATAAATCTTAATGCGTTTATTTAAATTACATCTAGAGTGATCTACTACTAGGTGGTTTGGTAAATAGAATCCGGTAGTCGAGAACTTCCGTGTCCGGTGATATAAGGGATTTAGGGGTTTAGCAACGATCTAATTGCTTTACCTACGGTTAGTGATAATCTGTGACTAATAACAAGTAGAAAAGAACATAACTTGATTCATTGTTTCGTAACGAAGAAGGATTCCTTGATCTTGTCTCTCTTATTGCTTTCAACTTTATCTTTTAATTGCTTTGTTTATTTTCTTTTGCTTTTTACACCCCCCTTTCGTGACAAATTTTACAACTAGAATCTCGTGCTCCTCGTGGGATCGACCTTGACTACCCTATATTACTTGTTAATTAGGTAGTAAAGTATTAATTAATTTGTTGTGGTTACGACACGCATCAAATTTTGCGCCGCCGCCGGGGCAAGCGGATGATTTTAGTTGTTTTTATTTTTTTTTGCTTTATTCTTGCTTTGTTGGATTCTATTCCGTATCTAACTTGGTTTTTGAATCTTATTTCGAGTGCCGGTTTTCCATGTACGGTGGACAAGAGCAAGCATATTACAACAATCAATACGGTTTTCAACCTCAACATTATGACAACTTCCAACCATCCTTAGGATACAATCAAAACCAATCTTTTGGCTATGATCAAATTCCTGAGAACATTATGGATATTCTCATACATATCAACAACCTTATGACGGGTATGTAAGTGGACAATCACAAGGATGGGAGGATAATTTTGTTTATGATCGAAATTCTCTAGTTTTGCAGATAAGATGTCTTGCCATGATTGGGGATCTTCAACAAAAGTTTCAAGAATCACATCGAGAAATTCAAAGGAATTCGGAGAAATTATACGAACAAATTAACCAACCTTTGGAGACTTTTGATTACGCTAGTGTAGCTTACTTGAGCCTTGATCTTAATAATGATCAATCACCTATTCAAAAGGAAGAGCTTGAGGAAGATGCATTTATTGCTTGGAAAAAATTTCTTAGGGAAAGATGGGAGTCCGCGGAAGTGTATGAACGTTGCAACAATGAGGAAGTTATTCCAACTCCGGATCATAATAAAGATCCTTCACCTATTCAAAAGGAGGAGTTTGGATATCACTTGCCTATTGTTGTAAACGGTGTAACACCCTCACAAGAAGACCTTACAATCTATACCGACGAGAATCATTTTAGTGAATGGCTCGATTCCGATGATGAGAATGTTGAAGAGATGATGCTCGTTAATGAAACCGATTGATTGATTTCGTGGAAGACCCAATTGAACTTGCCAATGATTTTAATGATGCCGAGACTTTGGTTAAGGTAGAAAACGACGAAGAATGGTTGCAAGGTTTAATAGAGGACCACGATATACAAGAGGTAAGTAATTCACTTGAATTTTTTAAGGATGAAGAGGATTCTATAATACAAGAGATTGTGTAAGGTTTGTCTAACCCTTTGCATATTGATTCTTCTCCTTTACCTCTTATTGGTTTGAATGTATGAATTTGAAAGTATTTTTGGATGATTTTGTTTCTAGATATCCACCATTGGAAACACTTGATGCTAACACTATGCAGGTTTGCCAAGAGGAATACATGGAAGTTCCCAAATTCTATGTTCTTTATACACTTCCGAGTGTGGACGAGAATAAGTGTGGGGGAAATTTCAATCAAGCGATAATTTCACTATTATTTTCTTGTGCTCACATTTGTATGGAGTTATTGTTTGCAAAACAGTATTATGGGTGGATCCTCAAATTTTGATTGTTAGTATATGGGGAATGAATCTTGCAAGAGCTAAGTCGGGCCGTCGACTTTAAAACAAGCGCTTAATGGGAGGCAACCCATCGGTTTTGTATTTCTTATCCTTTTGCTTTTTGTTATTTCTTTTTCTTGTTTCTTATCATGTTAAAATCTCCCACCTTGACTTTACTAGGAGGATTCAATTACATTTAGGACAATGTAAGGTTTAAGTGTGGGGGAGTGGTTAAGCATGTATTTTAAAAAAATTTTGAAAAAAAAAAAAAAAGTTTTTACATAAAAACTCCAACTTTTAGAGATTTTAGAGTCACTAGCATACTTCTAGGTATGTTTACATAGAGATTTTGACCGACATAATTGAACTTGGAAATGTTAGAGAACTACATTTGGATTTCTTGCTTGTTTGAGTGTTAAATAATGGATTTAATCATGCATATGGTGATGCGAATTTGGTGCAGGGAGAAGTGCATTATTAGAGTTGCTGATCAATCATTAGTGGAGACTACCCGTATTCATATCATGAGAGGCACCGACCAGAATTTTTCCATCTACTAAAGAGCTTCTTTTGAGTGTGTGTCACCATACGTTAATTCCGGGTAGAATGGTGAGCTACCCAACCTCCCACCAATAGAAGCACTACTCTTGATCTCTTGAGTGCTAATTTTGTCAATCATGAGGGTGACGTCTATAGATGAAAGCCTCCTTCTTGTAGTTCGATTTATAGTTAGCACCATTCTCTCTCTCGACAACAACGGGTCCATAGAAACACTCTCATCATCAACAAGGAGCGACATCAAAATCTACAAGGAAAGTTGGAAAAGTGCAAGGTTTACAAGCAACGAAATGAGAAAAAGAGCAAATTTCAAATTCAAGTAAAGCAACATACAAAGAGCGGATTCACATATATGTTGAGGATTTACAATACAATGAGGTAATTTTATATCCAAGTATGAAGACTTATTCATGAAAGCAAAGAAAATTTAAAGGTGAGAATTTTTGAAGTTTATGATTTCAAGACGATACAAGTTGTGAAGAATCAAGCGGTAAAATACTTCTCCCACGGCCATGGATTATTTTTTGTATTTTATTTCTCTTGTTTCAAAAAAAAAAATTGAAAAAAGGAAAAAAAAAAGAAAAAAAAAAAAAAAAAAAAAGAAAAAAAACAAGAGAAATTTTTGTTGTTAATAAGCATAGTGGGAAGGAAAATCTATAAGGTAGTTTCAGCGACAAGGATTTAAGGTAAAAGAGTTAAAAAATTGTTAAGGATTTATGAAATTCGAGGGTTTATCATCAATAGTTGGCTTAGAAGACGAAGACCAAGAAGATCAAGACGAGGAGCGGAAGACGTTTCTATTGGATGCGAGAGAGAGTGGTGTTGTCATAATTGGCGATCGGATGTGAAGGTGAGTAAGTAATCTCATCCTCGATAAAAATGGTTGATTTCCTTTCGTAGAGATCTTCTAAAAATGGTTTTTCAAAATATTAAAAGATGTGGGTTTTTCAAAATATTTGGAAGTTGTCCTTCCCACCATTCAACGTGTTGCGGGATTTGTCTTCATTCCTACGCACACATGTGAGAACCATAAAAAAGCCGTTTTTTGAGTGCAATTATCATAAAATCCTTTTTGGTGAGGCGAAGTCGGTAAATGCTTATTGATCGTTTCTCAAACACGCGTTTTCTCATTATGGTGTGGTTATTTCTCACTCAACATTTAAGAGTGAGAATATGTTCTTTAGTACTTCTAACTTCTTATTACTAGCATGCAGAAACTCTATGTCCTCATAACTCTTTGGATGCTTGTGACGCTTGAACGCTTTGAAGTTGTTTTTAGTTTGATTTGCTCGAGGACTAGCAAAGTCTAAGTGTGGGGGAATTTGATAGGGTGTAGAATACATCCTATTTACTATCTATTGTTTATACTTTCTTTGCTATTTTTCTTGTAAATTATGTATTTTACGCTTGTTTTGAGTTTTGTAGCTACTTTGGAGTCACACGGAGGAAAAGAGGAAGAAATCACCCAATTTGAGCCAAAAGGGCAAAAAGGTCATTTTACAGGTGATTGATATATGGAGCCCAGCCAAGGTTAAGGGGGTGACTCAAATTATCAAGGAAGGACAATAATAGTTAAGGGGAGGTCAAAGAGGTGTCCCTTATCCAAAAGAAGGGAGTGAGAATAGCACAATTGGGATGTATTTATGGTGGGTGTTTGAATCCACCCACACTCTAAACTCTGACCCATACCCAAGCCCACATGTCTGAATCCACCCATACCTTAAGCCCATCCATCCATACCCTAACCAAAGCCTGATCCATCTGACTCGTACCCGGATCCATGTCTGAATCCGCCCCACTCATTACACAACCCTATAACGAGAAGAGAATTCTCTTTCTCAATCATTCTTTTATTTCCGCTCCACCCGAATGTGAGAAAGAAAACAACCATGGCTGCATTTGTTGATCGAGAGGAAATGTTGATGAGAAATACAAAAAGGTGATGGTGTTGCTATCGATGGTTTTAGAATGAGAAGTTAATCGGAGCAATCATGGCCGCCGTTGAGTCCGAGTGATTGAAGGAGAGATTAAATCAAGAACAGATCGAGAAATTGGAGATGGTGATTCGAGAAGCGATTTAGGGATTGAGACGTGATGCTAAGGCGGGTTTGAGCGAGATTGATTGAATGATGGGTTAGGTTAGGTTCAAGCCTCGGGGAAACAGATGGGTTCGATCCGTGAGACGGCCGGGTCCCGAATCGAGATGACGAGTTCAATAGGGTTCTCTGAGGTTCCAGCTGAAGAACCAGAGTTTGGGTTTTAGTTCTTAATGGCAGAAATCAAGGGAACTGGAATTTGAGAATCACAGGAAATGGGTCTGCTGAGATGTTGATGATGATGGGGATTTGAATTGAGAAGAGCGAGGATAGGGTTTGAGAAGAAGAAGTTGCTCAATCTGCTGTGATGAAACGATGAGGATGGAATTGATGAATCAAATCGAGAGCTCGCTCCTCCTGCTATGGGTCTGTGAATTGATGAATGAATCAAAGAGATGGGAAAATGAATTCAGGAGTGTTGGTGGTGCTGTGTTTGAATCTGGCGCTACTGAAGAACAAAAGGAATTGGTGGTCGAAAACAGAAGCTGTTGAGATGGGTTTTGAAGGAGTGCAATTTAAGCTCAGAGATTATGGGTTTTGGGTGCTGTTTGAACCAAGATGGTGGTCTTTGTTGCTAATCTAGATTTTGCCACCTGTCAAGAACAGCTAGAAGAAAATGGGTTTGTTTGTTCTGATGCTGGAAAGAATGAGTTGATGGTGGTCGCAGGATGATGTTGATGGTGCAGCTGCGGCTAATTGAAGTTGTTGCTGATAAAATTGCCTAGATGAATGTCTTAGGATTTCTTAACAGCTGAAGAAATTGAGGCCTGAATTCGGCCGGGAAAGCCCTGAAATAAACGAAACTCGCTAAATTTCCCCTACGGCGAGTTGACTCGGCCGATCCGATGACCGATCCCAAGCGAGTTCAAATGACCGATTAGGTTAGTCGAATTAGATCAAGTCACCAGTAAGCAATGACTCGAAGAATCGACTCAGTGAGTAAGCCCGGATTGGCCGAGTCGAAGTTAACTCGAGTCCGACTCTCCCTCCCCTTTGACCATCGACTAACGGTTATTGTTAGTTTGACCTACCCGCACGAGAATCTTGGACGGAATATTCTATCACCTACGACAACTTTCGAGCGACGGATTCCAGTCAAATTCTAGCCACAATACCAGTTTTCTTTTCCTAGCGAGCAAAAATTCCGAATTTTCTATGGACTTCTCTCATGGGTGTGAAGACTTGGACTAGGAATTGGATGGAGAATTGGACTCAAATTTGGAAAGAGAAGATGGAAGAAGAGAAAGACTTGAATTTGGAAATTGAATTGCTAAAGGAAAAGGATTCTAATCCTTGGAAGATTTGGAGAATATTGAAGCCTATAAATAGAGAAGTTTTCTACACCTCTCTACACACATCTCTACACATACAACACTTTTCTTTTCTTATTCTTTGTGTGAACTTTTTAACATGAGTAGCTAATTTTATTGATTGAGGATGAATTCCTAGTTATTAACATATGATTTAAGTTTTTGTTTTCAATTCTATCTTGAAGTTTTTCACATAATTATCGTTTGTTTTTACTAATAGGAATGATCTTAATGACATTCATGATTGATTGATAGATTGTTTGGTTGGCCAACTAAATTGATTTGTCGGTTTAATCTAAAGCTAGTGAAAGTTAGGAGATAAGTAGTCGTTTCTTGACTCTTTACATAAGTAGCAAACACGAGACCTTGCGGAGGGATTCCGTGGAGCAATTGTGTGTGAAAACAACGTTAGCAAGTAGACCTTGATCTAAGAGTCTAACTACTAATATTGACCTAATAAGTTCATAAATCTTAATGCGTTTATTTAGATTACATCTAGAGTGATCTACTACTAGGTGGTTTGGTAAATAGAATCCGGCTAGTATAACACACCGAGAGTCAGCCTGTACGGGTATTTCGTACATGGTTTCATTATAATGCTTGGAGGTTCGTGTTGCTCAGAAGAGTAACACTCTACCGTCATGCCGCGTCCGATAATGAGTACAGGAAATACAAGGCGGATTGCGTATTAATTAATAATGCTAGAAATTCACAGGGTATATGGGATTGTTGCTACATGCTCCAACCTGGATGAATTTCATGTATTCACATAATGGGATTGTTGCCACATGCTCCATTCTTGGTGAATTAAGTGAGGGAGTATCCAACACTTATTAATGGCTTTATCTTTTACAAGATGTCAGCGCATAATTTTCTGGTTTTTTATAACTTTAACCTTAAATGAAAATCCACCATCAACATTAAGTCCCCTGCCTAGCACATAATGGTTACACTATTGTGGGGTAGGCATAAGATGGTGACAGTTAAAGATAAAACTTATGAGACAAAGTTAGATGTTACCAGGAGAGACGGGTCAATCTGTCCTAGGAGTATGTCACGTTCAAAAGTCATCTAGGAGAGCGTTCCCCTAGTATGATGCCGGTCTTGCCTGCTTCGATAGACCTTGCTATGCCTGCTTCGGTCGAGGGCCCGCTCCGTGCTTGCTTCATTTGAATGTCGGTCTTGCCAGATCGACCTTGCTATGCCTGATTAGGTCGAGGGGCTATTGCGCCCGCTTCGCTCAATCGTGGGGTTGTGCCTAATCGACGGACTGTTGCGCCTGCTTCGTTTGTGGGGCTACTGCGCCTGCTTGATCGAACGTGGGCTTGAATTTTGTGAACATGATTCCCATGACATAAGAGAATCGTGTTGAGCAAATAAATATGGTCCCGCCATATATGCTTGATTGAACGTGGGTCCCATATCGTGTATGCTCCGATCGAATGTCACCTTTTATACCACCTCGTGCCCTTGACCAACACCGGTCTTGAAACTTGAGAAATACCGGACTTGTGACTTGATCAATACCGGACTTGAAGCTTGAGCAATCGGACTTGTGACTTGATCAATACCAGACTTGAAACTCGAGCAATCTGGGACTTGTGACTTGATCAATCTGGGACTTGAGACTTGAGAAATACCGTCTTGTGACTTGATCAACACCGGACTTGAGACTTGATCAACACCAGACTTGAGACTTGATCAACACCGGACTTGAGACTTGAGCAATACCAGACTTGTGACTTGATCAATACCAGACTTGAGACTTGAGCAATACCGGACTTGTGACTTGATCAACACCAGACTTGAAACTTGATCAATACCGGTGTTTGGACCCAATACCATCCTTGTGTACTCCAGCGTGAATGTGTGTTCTGTCATGTGTGACTACACATCTCACGTGTTTTTATACAAGTACTGACTCATGTCTTTTATTGTAGAATGAAGAAAATAACTCCTGTTGAGATGTCTTCTGGGTATAATGCTGGTGCCAAGTCAGGAGGTGTTGACAGCTTCAAAGATATGCCGAACATTGATGATGAGTTGTTCATCGCGCCCTTTCAACTATATGAAAATATCCGTTCCACAAGATAACCATTCTCCTATCGACTTCAAGCTTTTTCATGCTCCGCTGGACCCTCATGAAGGATGGATGAGACATATGTTGAGCAACGAGTACATCAAAGATAACTTGACCCGTAGCGCAGATTATTGATGCGACTTGAGTGTTGAAATGGCTCGAGAGGATGTTAAAGTGGTTTCGGTGCGAACGTTGAGGTGGATCCTGGAGAGGGTGTTGAAGAAGGATTGGAAGCGAACGGGTCCGGAGAGAGCGTTGAGGCGACTCTTGAATAGACCATTGAAGCCGCCTTCGCTAGAGGGAGCGTTGAAGTGTTTCCTCTTGATTCGATTTACCCTTGCGAATTCCATGCTTCTTAACCGACCATCTCTCTCATGTTGAAGAATTCCTTCACTGACGGTGAATGAACTTTATGCTGAGCCTCAGTCCCCAAGCATGGTTTACATGGTTTGTTCGTAGTGGTTGTTTTCGATCCAGATATGGAATATCATTGTGGGAGTCGTGCATGTGGTACTGGAGTTGAAGTTGACGGACGCGCAAGATGTTGTATCTCGGTAGTTTTCCTCTTGCTACTTCAGTGGGAACCGTTACGAAAGGTGAAGGTTGTATCGCCTTTGTTGGTGAGATATATGTCCCTACGAACATTATGAGGCTCTTCATTACCGATGAGCCTGTTTCTTTCTATCGGGCATATGTTGTTGTAGATGAGCGTTCAACGGCTCTAGAGGATGACCAAAAGCGCGGATTCTCAACATAGCATGATAGACATGTACCACTGTCGATAAAGTGACTCGCCCGGATCTTGTTCGATATGACGCGTGGAAATCGTTATCTTCTTGAGGTCGCTCCTTGAGGTATCGGCTCCAAAGTGGAAGATTGCCGTCATAGAGCGTTGATACGTTGCACCTAGGTATTCTTTAAACCAAATGGCGGATGGTATAATAAAAATTTTCGAGAGGAGTTCGAAAAGCTATCTTACTTGCATCATGATCGTATATCCTTATCCGGTTGTAGCCGCTACATCCATCCATGGAGGAGAACATCCGTGTTCATTGGTTGAATCTACTAACATGTCGATGTTAGGTAAAGGAGGATCGTTTTTGAGCAAAGACTGTTCAAGTCTCTCAAGTCTATGCGGCACCCGATCCGAACTACAAATCGTTTAACCGACTTGGATCCATGTATGACATGTAGATGATGGGTGACCAATTTTCATCTAAATCCTAAGGCATTTCTTCATATCTCCAAGCGAATATGTCCTGGTACTCTTTGAGAAGTTCCACGAGCTTCGTGCGTTTACTCTGATGAGTGCCAAATAGTGCATATTTATACACCTTTTTATTGGCATTTTACTTATCTTTTGCGCTTAGAAATCAGATATTATCCCAGATTCTGTATTTTCTTTGTTTTCAAGAATAAATATTTGTATTAATTAATTTTGTGTTTTTAGGTAATAAATAAAGCTCGGAGAAATTGAGGAGCCAAAAGAGCAAATAATTGGAGACGAGCATCTATGGAGTAGATAGCCAAAGCCTGCGCGCGCATCAGTCGTAACCCAACTTACAAGACATGGGCTTGAGCTAGCCATGACCCGGATCCGAGCCCGCTCACTCTGAGCCATTGAGATCTCCCTCAGCTACATCCAACGGTCGCTCCGCCTTGCACATCAACGTTTGATGCTCCCGCTCAACATTTTACTCGAGCCTTCCCTCAACCGTTCGAGATCGTAGCCACTTCATCCAACGCTCGCCGAGGCCTTCCCATCGTCCGTCGTGTGTCTCGCTTCACAACGAAATCTCCTAACCCTATACCATATCGAAACAACCCATTCCTCTCTTCTTCTTCTCTCGTCTTCCTCCTTCTCCCGTGCAGTGAGCTCTGCTCTCCCATACCTTCTTCTCCATCTCCTGTCTCCATCATCACCATCCCCATCTTCTTTCACCACAACAACCGCACCATCAACCACCTCCGTACCCTCTCTAGGTCTAGTTATCTCTCTTTAGCTTCTATCAACCCTAGAAGGTAAATTAGAGATAATTGGGGCTAGGGTTTCTCATACATCAATTCAGTCGATGCATGGAGCTCTGAGACGCATGGACCAGAGGAGAGCACAATTCAGAGGCAATTAGAGATTGGGTTTGATTTATTTTCTATTTTATTTAGATTTTGAGAATTAGGGTTTGGGTAATTTTCCTTTGCATGTATAAATAGAACCGTGGCGTGTGTGTTAGGGTTCATGCCCAGGCTAGCAGAGAAAGACAATTTAGTTTTATTTGTCGTTTTAAGTATGTTCTAAATTATTTGCTAGGGTTACAGTGAAACCCTAATTTTCTGATTGTGATTTCAATTATGTTGAATGTTCTTGAGTGCTTTATTTATCAGATATTTTCAATTCCAGTATTGCAATACTCTTCTCTCACAATGGATGCCTTGTATCCATTGTAGTTAGGCAAACATTTGTGTTGTTGGTACCTCAAACTTAGACATTAGACATAATTACTAATTCCCCGACTAGTTGTGCTTAATTAGACAACTAGTACTTAGGGTTAGTACCTTAGCTGATATTTGAAGTATCATTAGGTGAAACTCCGTAGACAAGCGGTGGAATTGACACACGCCCTTAGCTACTACAGAACAAGAACTTCAACCGAGTTGAACACATGATAGGAATTAGTGGTGGAACTGAAAACCCTAGCATCCCCGTTGTCACCGCTTGTATTTCATTTATTCCATTGCCACAACTTCCAATCTAGCCTTTTCAAAGAACAAAACCATCCGTTGTTACTTGCATTTGTTAGAATTGATGAAGAAGCCTTTAGATCACCTTTACGGCACCACAAGTCTCTCGTGGATCGACCCGCATTTGCCACGTCTCCGATAGACGCCAGGTGCACTTGCGGTTATAACAAGTAGGCCATAATATAAACCCTTTTCCAGGCCTACCATACTCAAGGTTGAGCTGATGGAGATAGGCCTAGGAGATTCCCCAACGATTTCAATCTCATCAGTTGTGCAGTTGGTGCCCTCTTGCAGCTGTTGTGGAGCATCTAGCACTTGTTCTTGTGGTTCGTTCTTTGTTGTAGCATTCCATTAGGTGGAGAGATCGGGTAACAGTCTCCCTGCTAATTGATAATGGCGAGAGTCGGTATACGTTTTCCCTTTCTGGTCACGACTCTCCATAAAAGTTCGTTCCCTCTTCGTGTGAACGTGGGTCGTGGCTTCACAGGATGGAGAAGAATGCTTCGTCAGCAAAGATTCATCGTGGTTACTAGCCATCAATGATGCAAGCCGGTCTTCTTCCTGAATTGACGCCCACGTGGGGAGTGGGATGCAACGAACTTGTCTCGATTCTTTCGGCGGAGCTTCTCCCGTATGTCTTTGGTTTGGTTTCCTCGAAGTCCGTCATTGTGGTAGTCTTTCGTACGACCTTGCCCTCGGGGAGAACCTTGGATGTCCCGAGAGTCTTGAGAGTAATCACATTCGAAGACGCTCCCGTGAACTTCCTCAAGTTGATTGCAACAAAATGTCTCCGTGCGCTGATTCTTCGAGAGGTGTGAAAGTTCGCATAAACTTTCCACTAGAGAAAACGCTTCCCGATCCACCGGCCTCTGGTTCATAGTGAAACTATTGACTTGAGGAGGATCGTTGTGAGTATCAGTCCCAGGTGAGGAGTCTCCATGACAGACCGCTCATATCTCGATGTCGCTTCTTTGATCGGGTTCATGGAGGTCCGGCCGCTGAAGTACCTTCTATGGTGGGTTGAATGCGTTCCTTTTTTGCTCTAGGGGCTGTCACGGCTCTTGTGGAAATCGATAAGTTAATGTCTTAAGAAAAGTGAGTACCTCTTTCTGAGCTGCGGCCATATCCGTTTGAGTCTTAGCAAGAACTTCATGTTTCTCCATCAAGTCTGCAATGGTAATGGGGGATGGTCCTCCTCTCGTCCCTCCGGCTCCTCGTCCTGATGAAGGAGTGGAAGTTGTTGCTTTGGTGACTACTAGAGGTGTTACACTTGATGAGATGCCAGGATTTGCGCCGTCTCGCTCTACAGTGATGGGAGGTGTTGTAATATCATTCTTGAGTGATCGAATTGAACGTTCCCATCCTCCGTACTCACGTGTTCCTTGATTGATCTCTCCTTCCCCAAGCATTTCTTCACGGCCGACAAGGGTCTTGAGATATAAATCTTCCAATGAGGATCCGTAAGTCGAGTGCTCCATTTATTTATCCAGTAGACGTTGTGGTACCCTGGGACAAGTCTTTTCTCTCGTGGAGTTGCCTCGAGTCTTCGTTGTCCTACTGGACCATGTTGTTCGTCTCTCTCCCGAGTCCCCCGTGATTACGTGCTCTTTCGCATCTCCACTGGTAAATGTGTGACTCGACTAAGGATCCAAGCGTTCCTTACACATTCGTTTGAGTAGATGCCCGTAGACCCTTCTTGTAATTCCGTTGTTATATCATTCAAAAGGCGGAATGTCTCGCTTTGTCTTCTAGAGATACCGTCTTGATTTGCCAAGACATCCTCCAAAGCATTCTAGCTACACTTCCCATGATATCTGAACCACCTGTGGTCTCCGAGTGAGGATACATCGTGAGATGAAAACCGAAAAATTGAGAATTCAATTTTTTGCAATCGAGAGATCAACCTCCCACTGTGGTCGCCAATTGTTTATGGGTGAAAACTACTCCTGTTGAATTTGTAATTTGGGGTGTGTGGATGAGGAATGAATCTAAACCCTAAAAACAAATGCACGCGCGGTGAGTGCTTGTAGATTCGGAAGTCAATCCGTGCAAGTCCCGCTAAACCAAGAAATGGCCGTTTCTGCATTTGTTTCGGTCACAAAGTGAAGGAGATGGTGTTGATCTTGGGAGGGAAGCGAAGAAGGTGTTGAGATTGTGAAGGTGTTAGCTATGAACGACTTGTAACGAGAAAGATGAGCAAAGCTTTACGATTGATGCAAGGTGCTCAGGTGTTGGAATACGTTTTGTATTAACACTTGCCTCTCGTTGTTTTTTTTCCTCTTTTTTTTGTTTTTGAAATGGGCGGAGAACCTATTTATACAAGTCACCGAGCCTTATTCACGTCTCTCGTGGGAAGTGGAGGAAGTGGAGGATGGAGTAGTGGAGTTGTGCGTCGGTGCCACACGACCGGCCTTGCCCACTTCTCCGGTTCATCTCTTACCGTCCATGACTTCCTAACACGTTCTTGTGATGGCGCGTTGCACGCCGCACGCCGTAAACCGCTGCACCAATATCGAGATGTATCCCCCGTTTGTGACATGATTGATGTCTGGAACGTGTGGATCGTGGATCCACGATAAGTAGCATGTAATGCTTTTAATTTGAATAATTGCGTTATTGTGAAGTTGATACTTGGAAGTATCGTGTGTATTTTATGTGGTGCATCGCATCATGGTGTGGTAAAGTGATGGGTAATGACGCCTCACTCGACCAATCTAACTCGACCAGGTTGTATAACCAAGCCGGTGAAGTTGGGACGGATGAGATGATCTTTGAGACACTCATCTCGCGACATTTAATGAAATTAGGGTTTTGAAGAGTGCGCAGCATCACTCTTGCCTTGGTGAAAACCAAGCATGGGATACAACTTTGTCCAGGCCGACCATACATGCGTGTAGAACGGCATGATGGTGTAGCGCCTATACCCCATTACCTCACGAAAGTATGATCCGGGTCACTCAATTCATCAGGTGAAGTTGAGTGGTCGAGATCGATTTGCGACAAAACCGATTCCGCAAGAGCCGCACGTCACGCCCACCAGGCACACGTTCCAAGACGACCAATCTTGGCCTGGTCTTGGCCGATTGTCCCTGGTGTGAAGGTGGTAGGGCTGGTGTTTACGCCTATAACCGAATATCCCATAAAAAATTGATCTCGAGCCATCCAAATCGTAAGGCGAAGTTGAGCGGTCGAGATCGGGTTTGTGGTTTTGGGAGGTGTGACCACGCTAGTTTGGGCGTGCGTTTTGGGATTAACCCGGGCATGATATGCCTTGCCGATCTGAGTGAGGGGGAATACGGTCCAGTGGTCATCTTTGTATGTGACCTAGGACTCTTTTAGTCTAATCTTGGACCCTCCATTCGTGCCGGAGAAGATGGACGCTCGTGATGCTCAAACCTAATTACGGATTTCAAAGCCGTGCATCACCCCTTGTTTGGGCGCACCAATTTGTTACGACCAAGCATGGTTGGTCTTGACCAGGTTGGTCAAGTGTGTAGGAGGGCCCTCGGTGATTGTGTTGACATGCTCTGGTCCCTTTGAGTTTACATCTACACCTCCATCTATACCCAAGATGGATGGTTGAGGCATTTTTGCGACACATGTAATATGCCGCAAGCCCTAATTTAGGGTTTTCCGTCCATACTCGCTTGGTATGAACGTTTTGGCAAGCTAGGCCAATGTCCGACCATGCGGGGTCGGCGGTGGGTATTCCATACCTACTGGGGGTGATGGGGTGATCCGGTCATCCAATCATGCTTGTGGAGTGGATGATTTGCGATCATATCCCGGACCCGATCTGATCCGGTCTGGATGCTCAATCGGGCTAGTATAACACACCGAGAGGGCTCAATCGGGCTAGTATAACACACGAGAGTCATCCCGTACGGGTATTTCGTACATGGTTTCGTTATAATGCTTGGAGGTTCGTGTTTCTCTGTAAGAGTAACACTCGGTGCGTCATGCCGCACCGATAATGAGTACGAAATACAAAGGTCGACGCATTAATTAATAATGCTAGAAATTCACAGGGGTATATGGGATTGTTGCTACATGCTCCAACTGGATGAATTTCGTGTATTCACGAATGGGATTGTTGCCACATGCTCCATTCTTGGTGAATTAAAGTGAGGGAGTATCCAACACTTATTAATGGCTTTATCTTTTACAAGATGTCGCCGCATAATTTTCTGGTTTTTTACAACTTTAACCTTAAATGAAAATCCACCATCAACAACTAGGTTTGTCTATATTTGAGATTGACGAATCTTTCTCTTTGATAGACATTGTCAAAACAGAACTTTTGTTTCTGGTAACGCGTTTATCATAGATATCGCTGTCGTCCATGTAGCTGATCGCTACAAACACATACTTATGAGA
>JAJJWW010002193.1:0-84266 GCA_023531295.1 Papaver armeniacum
TTACATTTCAGTTGTTGGAGGAAAATTTCTTTAATTCTTGTCAATAAGAGTTACAATGGTGCAGACTAGTTTTTCTTTTTATGTTGTGAATATTACCTATGTATCTTGAAGCTCTTAGCACTTGAATTGATATCTCCTTGCTTTTTTGTTGCGAAGTCATTCATACTTACCTGGTAATTTAGAGTTGGAAATTTTAGCGGAAATGCTATTTGGCTCCCTATTCTCCACCTCCTATTCACCTTCCTATAATCTAAGCCTCACATCCATATCGAGATCCGCATTCAGGTTCAAGTGGGGTTCACCATTCCCCTAATGTGGGGTTTAGATTGTAGGAAGGTGAATAGGAGGTGGAGAATAGGGAGCCAAATAACACCGCCCGAAATTTTAGTGATTTTTTAATTGAATTTTATAGTTGATGGTACGTGGTTTGCGCTTTGCCTTCAGTTTTCCATGTTCCCCTCTTTGTGTTTCTCTCCTCTAAGCTGCAATGTACGCTTTATTTTTGCAGTCTTTGAATTGAAGCTGCATCTAGCTCATCTTTAAGTATCCATGCTCCTTGCTCTTATTCTTCTTCTCAACTTCAATTCATTTAGCAGTCAATGGTTCTCTTAAGTACCTGTGTGCTTCTTTCTGCCATGCTGTTGTGTAGTGGATAATGCTTGATAGAACTTTGTTTCGGCTGTAATTACTTGCATAAGTGGCAAGTAAAGAAGCAAACATGGAAACAGACACAATACGAACAAATGAAGAAAGCTTTTGAAGGAACAAAATTACCATTTTTCCGTATAAATAAAACTTTAAAAGCAATCAAGCAGACGGAACTGGCCGGAATTAACTAAATCGAGAGAACTAGATATCTTTGTCAATCAAATCATAAATTTCCAAGGCACGGTAACACATACTATTCTACTTTATCTATCATTAGGCTTAACGGAATACAATTACCAGTCTGAATGAAGTATGCACAAACTAATAACGTACACCAGCTTAATTACCACATTCTCACTCATCTCAGCATGACAAAAATGATTGAAAATATATCACTTTTTCGCTATTTATGTACACACTCGTGGTCCTATACTAAAAACATAACAACTGAATAGCTGGCTAATGTGTCGGGAATTCACAATAAGATGGAACTATGGAGCAGTAGTAACTCGGTACGTAGGAATTTTAACAGACTTTGACTCGGACCAGTATTAGTTTTTAAGTTTATTTTTATTTAATTTTTTTAAGTTAAAATAAATATTATAAGCCATATTTTTATCGGATCTGGACAGGAAAAACGGTGAACGGTTGATGACTATAAAGAAACCAAGCTCTGAATGTCAGATACCAAACCAGGACACTCTGGATTCGTTCTTGGGAAAGCTAAATCTACGGCCGAAAAATGATTAGTTTACTTAACTTTCAATATAAAATGTTTGATTGATATTTCATAATAATTTTTTTTAACTAATCAAATAAATATATTTAATTAATACAGTACATAATAAACATATTTTATATTAAATCAATTGACATTTATGGTGGTTGTGGTTGTATGAGGGGGTGGTGGATCAACGGTGGGGATAATGGTGGTGGGTGTCGGTGAGAATGGTATAGTGATGACGTTAATGGTGGTGGTGGTGGTGGCAGAAGCAGTGGTAGTGGGATGAGAAAGGTGTCCCAAGGTAGATAAATTACATAATTACCCTTGGTTTTTTTTATTTGATATTAGTTTTTTAAATTTGTTTTTTTATTTGTTTTATTTTTTAAAATTGATAATAAATATTATAGGCCAGATTTTTGTCGGGTCGGGTCAGGAAAGAAGATGAACAATTGAGGGCTATAAAGTAACAAAGCTCATTCTGAAAGTTAGATACCAAACCAAGATAAATAGCTGTTATAATTTAAAAAATTACCATACAAAAAAAAAAACTGTAAAATTATGTTTTTAACGTATTAATCTAAATTTTGAATTTGTGACAAGTTAAGAAAGATAAAGAGCGACTGAGATTTATTTAGGAAAAAGATAAATCAATGGTTGTGGTTGTTTACATCATTATTGTATCATTAACTTCAAATAATAAATCTTTTACTAATAAATATATAACCTACAATTTTCTAAGTTTTTCAATAAAAGCTTTGAACGACACCTTTTCATATCTCTCATTATAAATGTCTTGATAATATATTTTTATTAAATAAATAATAAATTTATTAATAATCATTACAGATGATTGGGGTGGTCTTTGTGGGTTGTAGTGCATGGATCCCTTGATGATAATACTGGTGGTGGAAAGGGTAGTGGTGATGGGTGGTTCTGGTGATGGTAGAAAGATCAGTTCAGAGATTACATTTGAGTTGTTGGAGGAAAATTTCTTTAATGCTTGTCAATAAGAGTTACAATGGTGCAGACTAGTTTTTCTTTTTATGTTGTGAATATTACCAATGTATCTTGAATTGATATCTCCTTGCTTTTTTGTTGATGAATTTGTTCCATTTGCGAAGTCATTCATACTTACCTGGTAATGTAGAGTTGGAAATTTTAGTGATTTTCTTTTGTTGAATTTTATAGTTGATGGTACGTGGTTTGCGCTTTGCCTTCAGTTTTTCCATGTTCCCCTCTTTGTGTTTCTCTCCGCTGTGCTGCAATGTAACGCATTTTTTTTTGCAGTCTTTGAATTGAAGCTGCATCTAGCTCATCTTTGAGTATTCATGATCCTTGCTCTCTCAACTTCAATTCATTTAGCAGTCAATGGTTCTCTTAAGTACCTGTGTGCTTCTGGCTGCCATGCTGTTGTGTAGTGGATAATGCTTGATAGAACTTTGTTTCGGCTGTAATTACTTGCATAAGTGGCAAGTAAAGAAGCAAACATGGAAACAGCCACAATACGAACAAATGAAGAAAAGCTTTTGAAGGAACAGAATTACCATTTTTCCGTACAAATAAAACTTTAAAAGCAATCAAGCAGACGGAACTGGCCGGAATTAACTAAATCGAGAGAACTAGATATCTTTGTCAATCAAATCATAAATTTCCAAGGCACGGTAACACTTACTATTCTACTTTATCTATTAGTAGGCTTAACGGAATACAATTACAAGTCTAAATGAAGTCTGCACAAACTAAACGTACACCAGCTCAGCATGACAAAAATGATTGAAAATATATCACTTGTTCGCTATTTATATACACACTCGTGGTTCTACACTAAAAACATAACAACTGAATAGCTGGCTAATGTGCCGGGAATTCACAATAAGATGGAACTATGAAGCAGTAGTAAACTTGAAGAACTGGTCGGAATTTTAACAGATTTTCAATATTTCGATGGCAAAGTCTCATGAAGTGCAAAGAATAAATAAAAATGGCTCCTCAAAATTTGGTTGGATTTGAGTAAGACTTTGACTCAGAGATAATGGTTGAAAATGAACATGTACAAACACACAATCATGGCCGTCTATCAAAGATAAGTTGGTCAGCAGTCTCAACATGCTCATCATCCGTTAGATCATAACCCTAAAGCTCTCTCAGTCTTTATAAGAAGTAGTAGTTCTCCTACCCAGTCCCAATCACTAGTTCCTCCCTAACCCTAAAAAACAACAACAACAGATCTCTACTGCATGCAAATCCATGGCAGAGTTTTTAAAAGCATCATAAGCAACCTCAGCATATTGATTTCTCCTCTCAATGAATTAAAATTTTTGATATTTGGAATCAGCTACAACAACATTTCGATTTGCTGAAATTCAATGTTCCAAGATAAAATTTAGAGAAATTCATCAGCTACAGCAACATTTGGAAGATCTTTTTACACAACTTTGAAGAAAAATATAAGCCTTTAGAGGATCCGACTTGCTGATCTAGATTTGAAGGATCAGGAGGAGCCGATGATGATGACGACGGCATCTGCATTTCTTTCCTATATTGATTTTTCCCCTCAAAATAATAAAGTTGTTTTTAGTTCAAGAAAATGTCTCATAGAAAATGTAATTCGGAAAATGGGTTATATGACCACAACCCATAAAGTGTGGGAGCAATGGACTTGTAAAATATAGGTCTGGGTGAAAAAGACATGAGAAAAATTAGTCAAATGTACCCTTAATTTTAAACTTTATTCTTTATCATATCCTTTCTCTCTCCTATTTATTTTCTCACTCTAATTTAAAAAGTAATCGCAAGAAAGCTTTTAACTTCCGAAATATAGGTCGGATTTCAACAAAATTTATATTTTCGGAAAGGGCTCGAAAATCTCTTCAAAACAAGATCCATTGTTGATATGAAATTCTTAAAAAAAAAAAATGTTTTAACCCAAGCCGAGTATACGCTATGCACCCAGGTGCAACTTGGCCAAAATTTATTTCATATAAAAATACCATTATGCACCCAGGTGCACCTGGACAAAACATTTTTTCTATAAGAATCAAAAAAATATGCATGATGCACCCAGGTGGAACCCGGTCTAAAACTTATTTCTTATATGAATATGCATTATGCACTCAGGTGCATCTTGTGTACTTGGCGGATAAATCTAGGTTTATCCTAGTAATCACCTGCAATATATTATACAAATCCAAAATTATTAGTTCATGATCTCGATCAATAAATCCACCACCATTACTATAAGATTTACCATTCAAACATCAACCAAAAACAAGTCAACCAAAAACAAGTATTAAGAAGAAGAATAAGAGGAACAAAAAAAAAAAGATACACATTATGCACTCGGGTGCAACCAAGCCAAAACCTATTTCCCTTCATAATATACATTATGCACTCAGGTGCATCTTGTGTATTTCGTGGATAAGTCTAGGTTTATCCTAGTAGTCACATACAATATATGATACACAAGCAAAATCACTAATTCATGATCTGAAGCAACAAATCCACTACAATTACCATTACATTCACTATTAGTGCATCATCCAAACACAAGTATTAAAGAAAAAATTAAGAGGAACAACAAAAATTCAAAAAAAATATACATTATGCACTCGGATGCATCAAGGCCAAAATGACTCCAACTAAAATCACTATTCCAAGATCTGAAGCGATAAACGCATTACCCTTATCATCAAATTTACTATACATGTACCTAATGGAATCAATGATAATGATGTGGGTGTTGAACTAGTGTCATGCACCGAGCACCAAAACATAACTAGTTCACAACACTACGTAGAATCACTCAACACACAAATGATCAGTTGGAATTCTGACCTTTATAAATCCAATTTCTTCTCCACTAGTGATGCATAACTATTCATTTTATAAGCTTCTGATCTTATCATTTGTACTATAAATTCATTTGTATTCTTGAAGTATAAAATAGCTCTTTACCCCTTTTTCCACTCACGGACCCCGAATATGATTAATCAAGATAAATGACCAAACGTTGTTCTACTACTGAAATTGTGAACAGTTTAATTCTTTCTGGACTTTCTACAAACACCCTGTGTGGTCTCTCTTGTTCTGTTTTTGGAGCTCGATTTCTAGATACAAATTCAAGTTTTCTGCGAATCCAAGATCATCGTACGACCAAAGCTCTAAACACTTCAATATCCGAGTCATTAAGTACAAAAATACCAAAAGTGAAGACGTCACTCTTTCTCTGTTTTACCAGCGAGAAACATCACTAAAAATAGAAATTAAGTGAAATATTTTGATGAAAAATCAAGGATTTTGTTAAATCTTTATCAAATTAAAACTAATTGACAATGGTGGTGACTGAAACCATTTCTCAGTGAAGTTGAATTTGTGAAGATGCTAGAAAAAAAAACTTACATACCATCTGTGAAGGTGTGTTAGTGGCGGAGATGGATGAAAACTGACGGGGAAGAAGGATATGCTTGATGGAGAGATGATAGAGAAGGGTATTGCGGTACATGGGATATAAAATCCGTAATAGAACATGGGTGAAATATCCAAATTTGGATAGTAGAAAAGTATTTTTGGATTTTGGTCCATTAGAACAATGGCTATATTTTACTCGTCTTTTACGCCCAGGAATTCAAATCCAAGGGCTAATAGACCAAAAAAAGTATTGTTTTTTGATGTTTTTACTTTAGTTTCTACCTGTAAATCTATATGCATCACTAGTCCTACTAGGAATGTCAAGAAAATGTTAATCTTGATGTAGTTTTGGCAATGGGTATGACCAAACTTGGGGTGGCAACCAAACAATCACATTATACAAACTTTTACACCTTCAGTAAATGAGATAAATGAGAGTGAACAAATGTAAAAACTAATTTAAAAATGTTGAATGTGGCATTACAGGGATGAGCATCATTCACCTGAGCCCCCCACCTGTTGTGCACCTTTTTCTTCTGCATCATTCTTTGCTAGTTCCTCCACAGACCACACATGAGTCCAACTCCAGCGTCAGTCTGATATATAGAAATAAGAAACACGGTGTAAGAAAATGTAAATTGAATCTAGTACTCAACTTGCAGCATTACTAACTTTTTTTTTTTGAAAAAGGTAAGATGGAATTAAAGAAGAAAGTGCCAAGATAGCACCCTACAAGAAACAAGAGCGACTAAATAGAGAGCTTACAACCGATTACTCTCTAAACAAGTGCACCCAATCGAAAACAAAGGCATCAAAGTTGATGTTTTTAAAGGATTCAACATTAACCGACCAATTGAGGAACAACGCCTTAATATCTATAATGAGAGAGTGTAAGGTTTTCTTCGTTGTTTCTTCTCTATTAAAATGTCATTTCTTTCCAACCAAATTACCCACCAAACTGCAAACGGCAATCAATATCTCAAGAAAATAAGAGGCTTCGTCGAGATCTTCAATTTCCACTTCCATAAGAATTCAATGATTGTTGTCGGATGGACCCAAGCAAAGTCTAATTGCTGTAAAAAGTGTTCCCAGATCTGCATAGTAAAAGGGCAGTGAAGGAACAAATGCTCAACTGTTTCTTCACTAATATTGCAAAACGCGCACAAGTTCACCACTGTCATACCCCTTCTCGACAACATAGAAAGAGTAGGTACAACTCTATTTGCAGCAGCCCATACCAAAAAGCTGATCTTAGGCAGCATTACTAACTTGTCCCCTTGTAAAAACTAAAACTAAATTTAGCTTCAAACATTCGAAGTTTTGATCACTAAAAAAGCATAACCACATAGGGTTGTAAATTTTGATTACCTTTTGTAGCGCGAGGGAAGTAATAAGTAATAACTTGGAATGGGTGAACTACTAAAAAATGTGAGTGAAATTTGATAGCGTTGATTTTCTTCTTTTTTGGTATATGGCTTGCTATATTCTGGCGTCGCTTCTGAGCTTCTTTTGTAGGAGGGGTATAGGGTACACTGTTGCAGCTCTCTAAGTACCTTCGCGCCTCTTTCCATGGTTCAGTAAAATGGTGAAGTGTCTTAATACCTTCTTGCCCATGCTTCTTTCTGTTACCAGTGCTTATGTTTCCTCAATGTATTGTAATTTAGCTCAATTTTTTTGTTTGTTGGTTGTCAACAATGAGTACTTTAAATTCAGAAATGGGTGATATTTTATTTGGTGTTTTTAGGTGCTTGAACAAGTAACTAAAATGGATGAAAAATCTGAGCTCATGCTCCACAAGTGCAATGATGTTTGTACTTTAAGTTATTATCCATCCTCGTCTACATGTAGGGGCATTAAGCACACCCCGGCCGTTAAATCTGACCAGGATGGAATTAAGTTTTTTGGATGTAGTAATGGTCTGGTTTTCTCAAGGCATGTTAATGAGTATTACTGGAATGTTTTTATTCTTCAGAATCCACCTACCGGCGAGTTAAGAAAGTATGTGTTCCACCGTTTCATGCAAATGGAACAACGCTTGACTAATTAGAGTATGGAATTGGTTATAGTTCTCGGAAGAAAGAATTTAGAGTGGCAAGTGTTAGGAAATTTTTAGGTAGGCAAAGTATTAAAAAATCTGGAAACTAAACCCGGAAATTCTGATTTTCATACAGCACAAAATTCACAATGGGACTGCAATTCACTCTTGCTCGAGCTGTGTTCTTTGGGTCAGCATTGGGATTAAGATGTTTTGATGCTCAATGGCTTGATGAATGTGGGAATTCCACGGCTTTCAGATTAAGGATCTTGCATCCTTTGATCAATTTATCATAATATAAGCATACGGCATCCCTGTTGGAAATTGTAATTTGTAATCTAGAGTGTCTAGAGTTAGCTAGTTAGAACAGTTTAAAAGTTTCTAGAGTTAGCTACAATAACTCAAGTATAGAAAAGTCTAGAGTTAGCTTAGTCCAGAGAGTTCTATAATGTGAACCGTTGTGTAATTGGTAATGTGTTTTACAAGTGTTCTCTGGAAGTATCTAGAGGTTGTCAGGTCGGTCTTGTAGTGCCTATATAAATAGGCAGTGATACATTCATTTGTAATTGTAACGAAGCAAGAAGTGAGTAATAAGATTAAGAGTTTTGAGAGTTTAAGTGTTATAGTCTTTCTTCCTAGGAGCTCTGTACGAGCAACAACACCATTATTCACAGTTAAGTTGACCATTCAAATACAAACTGAAGAAATAGAATGACTAGCATCTTCCAGTGTCCTCCCAATTAACAAGTTCCCGGTAATACAAACACAATGAAGAAACCATCTATCATTTTAACAGCAAACGCACAAATGAAGAGAGCTTTTCATACAAATTACCATTTTTTTTCTCAAATAAAACTCTCAAAGCAGTCAGTCGAACAGCCGGAACTTGCCAGAATTGACTAAATCGAGCGAACTAAATATCTTGATCAACCAAATCATAAATTTTCAAGGCACGGTAATACTGAGTATTGTACTTTATTTATCAACAGGCTTAATGGAATACAATTACGAGTCTGAATGAAGTATGCACAATCTTACCACTAGTGAGTTGATTTCTTAGCTATATGCTCTTCTTTTCTTTGATGTCATTGATATCATCACCCAACATTGTGTAGATCCATCATCCTTTTTGAACATCTGGTTGTTGCAAATGTTGCCAAACATTCCACATCTTCATCATTCAGGGCTGGACCCTGAGCTCCAGCACGGTTATGAAAAAAATCTAAGAAGTAGACCAATTTTTTAATACAATTTTATCATCAAGATTGTGCCCAGTAGAGAATGGAGAATAATTCTTAATTCTTGACAGTAAATTGCGTGCACCACTCCACTATAGTATCCACATGTTTATTTTTCTCAAATTCATTTTTCGCTATTTATACACACTCAATGGCTGGCTAATGTGCCGGGAATTCACAATAACAAGGAACTATAGAGCAGTAGTAAACTTGAATAACTTGTTCGGAATCGGAATTTTTAACAGATTTTCTATATCTCGATGAAGTGCAAAGAAAAAATAAACATTTAGTTGGATTTGAGTTAGACTTTGACTCAGAGCTAATGGTTGAAAATGAACGCGTACAAACACACAATCATGGCCGTCCATCAATGATAAGTTGTTCAGTCTCAACATGTTCATCATCCGTTAGATCATAACCCTAAAGCTCTCCAAGCCTTTATAAGAAAGAAGTTTCTCCTCCCCAATAACCAGTTCCTCCCTGTGGAGTAAGAAAATAAAACCCTTACCTAAAAAACAACAACAACAACAACCACAGATCTCTATTGCTAATCCATGGCAGAGTTTCTAAAAGCATCATCATAAACAGCCTTAGCATAATGATTTCTCCTCTCAGGGAATTAAAATTTCATGTACCTGATAATCATAGTGGATAGGCATAAAAAGAATGTTAAAAAATGAGATTCAGCGAAATTTATCAGCTACTGCAACATTTGGTTGATCTTTCTACACTACTTTGAAGCAAAATATAAGACTTAGGATCCGACTTGCTGATCTAGACTTGAAGGATCAAGAGGAGCCGATGATGATGACGGTATCTGCATTTCTTTCTCATATTGATTTTCCCCCTCTCAAATTGTGAAATTCTTTTCTGTTCAAAAAAATATCTCATATGCAATGTAATTGTGTCCTGATTATTATATTTTCGTTTGTAAATCTATATGCATCACTAGTCCTATTAGTTGTATCAATTACCCAAATACAACCAGTTAAGCAAATACATGGATCAAATTCTACATGATCTGATTGGCCAAACAGAGACTTTGTCACTAGCAAAATGGTCATACAAGTAAAACTATCTACAAAGGTGTTAGAATTTGGGGAAATTTCTCCCCTATCTAATACTCTCTTTTGTATACAGTATTAAAAATGTTGAATGCAACAATATAGGGATGACTATGAGCATCCTTCACTCACCCCCTACTTGTTATGCAGTACCACCACCTTGTTTCATTTGTTTGTTTTATAGGTCTTTCCACAAGTTACTGCATTCTTTTTGGACTTGATATATTAGGAAAGATTCATCATTTTATTCTTTTCTTTTTGTCAATTTCTTTTATTCTTTGCTATAATCTAATTTTGTGATCTGTAAAGCTTCAGAGTCTCAATTTCGGTTTCTACAATTTAAGTTGGATTTGGGCGGAGAAGAAACTTTTGTGTCCTTCCACGATTTGTTCATCTGCTAGCGATGGGGCAGAGAAGAAAAGGTTTCTCAAGCTTAGGAAAAATTTATCTGGAACCTTATACTAGCAGCTGTATGTTGGTCTATTTGGACGGTGAGAAACAAAAGGATTTTTGAAGGCAAGAATAGAACCGGTCATAATATCAGTATTAAGAGAATTGCATGGGCAGTAGGCAAATGCAGTTTTCAATTGGGTTGCTAACTTGCCATTGTTTTTTGATCTTCTTGTATTTCTTTGGTTTTTTATTTCTCTTTTCTGTCCACCTTTCTTAGGTTTGTCCCAAAATTAAAATCATGTAATCTATTTTACACTGATTTTGGGTTGCAAAACCAACCCGTCCCACGATTAAAAATAGTCAGCATCTACTATGTGGTGCTTCTACTTCCCATTTTTTGTCTAATAAAAACCAAGGCCTATTGATCGACTCCCAAATGATCTGTACTAACCAAATCGAAATAGTTCCGTTTTACTGGTGAAACATTTGAGGAAGCAAACTATAAATCGAAATAATACACATTGTTATGGCTCACAACATCAATATCCCCAACCCTACCGTCTTCACAATTAAAATTTACACAAGAAAAAGAATTGACGGACCAACCAAAGATATACGGACGGTCTCAAAATACAAATCGTCCGTTGAATCATAGAAAAAAATAAAATAAAATAATCAACCATCACAAATGTAACCCTAAATTAAATCGCATCTCTCCAGCCTTTATAAGAATAAGAAGTTCTTCTCCCAAATTGCTAGTTCGTTTTACTGTAAAACGAAGAAACAAACTCTGAACCCTAAAAAACAACAGCAGATCTACTGCATCATCCCTGCAAATCCATGGCATATTATTCAAAATCATCTTCAAAATCCTCAATGTTTCAGCATAATGATTTCTCCTCTCACAAAAATAGTATGTCTTCATCCTCATGAAGTGAAGTTCTTTATCTGATTCTCAGTGCAAGAAAGGCACTGTATAGACTTGCAGAGATATTTATCAGAGAGAGCAGAATTACTTTGATCTTTTTGCAACAACTTGTTGGAAGAAATGAAGAAGGAAATAAACAACAGCTTGTTGAAGTAGATTTGAAGGATCAGGAGAAGAATGTAATTGTTTCTCATATAAAATGTAATTGTGTTTTCTAATCTAGTTTGTAATCCATTTGCAACGCTAGTCCTATTAGCAAATTCGGTTTTCAATGTGATAGTTTGTAATGTCTAATTCTAAAGACAATGGGTCAGAATTTGCAATCCTGATGTGAATGTGATTTTGTTTCATTGCACTGAGCAAGTGTAAATGAATAAACTTGGAATCGACCAAAAGGGTTTTATGAATATCTAGTTGTTCCAGCAATGTCATGTAAAAATTCTAAGAACTTGACCAGTTTCTTACAATTTTGTTATCAAGATTGGGCCATTTCATCGTCCTAGTAAAGAATGGATTGAGAGTGTACAATAATTCTTAGTTCTTGACAGTAATACTTGTTGTATCAACAGCCTCTGCAGCAAGTGACATTGTGTTGTATCAATTCCTCCTCCCGTTCCATAATATCTAAAGAAATAACCTCCACACGTATCGAACCCACAATCATAGGCGTCTATGAATGATACGTTGGTCAAACAAATACGGTCAGTCTCAATATGCAAATCATCCGTTAGATCATAAATCAACCATCACAACTTAACCCTAAACTAAAAACGGGCAGCTCTCCCAGCCTTTATAAGAAGAAGTAAGTTATCCTCTCCAGCTACTAGTTCCTCCCTATAGAGTATGAAAGAAACCCTAACCCTAAATAACAACAACACATCTCTTCTACTACATCACTGCAAATCCATGGAAGATTTCTTAAAAACATCATCAGCAACCTCAATTTTTTTAGCACAATGATTTCTCCTCTCAAAAAATTAATTTTTCATTGTACTTACGAATGGAAGTTCTTTATCTGATTCTGATTTTGGTTGAAAGATTAGGGACTCTATGACTCAAGAGATATTCATCAAGAGAGACCGATATTCCTTCGATCTTTTAGCCAATTGCAGGAGCCTTACAAACTTGCTGAAATAGATTTCCTAGATCAGGAGAAGCCAGATGAGTTTATCTGCACCTTCTTTTTCCAATGATTTTTCCCCTCAAATTGACGAATCTATGTAATCATTATTTATAATCTCTGTGATTTTGTTTTCAAAATCTTGTTTTGCTAGCACTGTCATGTAAATATTCTATGAACTACACCGATCTCTTACAATTTCATTATCAAGATTGTGTCATTTAATCGTCCTAGTAAAGAATGGATTGAGAGTGTACAATAACACTTAAACAAAAGTTTGTTAGGGAAAGGAACCTAGCCACTTGAACAAAAGTTTTACTGTGACCATCTCCAGTACAGTAATTACTATTATGAACAACGAAAACCAATCTCTCTCTGTTGCTTTTCTTGAAACGGCAAGAGGATGTATGTGTATTAGTATTATTATGCCTGCTTTGAAGCACTGTGTTCCGCAGCGGTTTGAGCAAGCTCTTTATTACCTTTTTTTTTTCATTTTAAATATATTAGATGAATAGAATAAAATCAAGTTGCAAAACCAACTTAAGAATTGTAAAACCAACCGTCCGTTTCACACTAATTTAAGTTGCAAAACCAACCGTCCCAGGAATAAAATCATGATTTTTGGGTGGAATTCACGTTTCTTAGACGCAGCGAATTTAGATTCTCCACACCTAATAATAGTCTGTGACTATGTTCGAACTGATAAATATAGTCAACGTCTGGTAAGGTCTTTTTATGATGGCCCTTACTATCTCAGTATAATACTTATCTCGGCTAATTGTTTAAAGAGATAACCTGCACGCGTATCGAACCCACAATCATAGGCGTCTTTGAATGATATGTTGGTCAAATAAATACGGTCAGTTTCAACATACAAATCATCCGTTAGATCATAGATCGACGATCAAAATAAAACCCTAAGAAAAATGGGCAGCTTTCTAATAAGCCTTATAAGAAGAAGTAAGTTCTCCTCCCCAGTTAGAGTATGAAAGACACCCTAACCCTTAATAACAAAAACAAAACAGATCTCTTCTACTACATGACTGCAAATCCATGGAAATTTTTTTAAAAGCATCATCAGCCACCTCAATTTTTTAGCATAATGATATCTCCTCTCAAAAAATTAAGTTATTGTGTTTATTACCCATGGAAGTTGTTTATCTGATTTTGTTTGAGCGATCAGGGATTTCATGGACGTGCAGAAAATTAATTTATTAGGTTCTTTATCTGATTCATCAGAGAGATCTTTTTGCTGCAGGAGCCTTACAAGAAATAGATTTGCTAGACCAGGAGAAGCCTTTTGAGTGTCAACTTCTCTTTCCAATGAATTTTCCTCTCAAATTCACAAATTTATGTAATCATTTTATGTAAGAATGAGGTTTTAGTTTCATACTGTAGTTTGTAATCTATGTGCTTCTAGTTCATTCAGTTTTGTCAGTTGAAAATATAATTCTAAAGAAAATGGGTCAGAATTTGCAATCTTAGATGTGAATGTGATTTTGTTTTGTTGGCCAAATGACTTTTTGAACATCTGGTTGTGCCAGCATTGTCATGTAAAAATTCTAAGAACTAGAACAATTTCTTACAATTTTGTTTTTAAGATTGTGCCATTTAATCGTCCTAGTAGAGAATGGATTGAGAGGGTAATGTATGCTTTTTTTGCTTTCTTTGAATTGAAGCTGCATCTAGCTCATCTTTAAGTATCAATGGTTCTTGTTCTTATTCTTCTTTTCAACTTCAGTTCATTTAGCAGTCAATGGTTCTCTGAAGTACCTGTGTGCTTCTTGCTGCCATGCTGTTGTGTAGTGGATAATGCTTGATAGAACTTTGTTTCGGCTGTAATTTGTTGCATAATTGGCAAAAAAAAAAATGTAATGATTTTTGAGAGTAGAAGCAGATTTTCTTCTTATGTGGTCTCCCACATCAATTCTTCTCATCTAGCTTAGAGTTAATCGTCTTCCAAGTAATGTTTATATGTTGTGGATTAGCTCTCAATCCAGCTTCACATAGCAGCAGCTTCACCCTCTCTTTTAGAGCCGAAGCGTCTTCCTGTCTCCTAAGACTCCTCTTCCTGTCTCCTAATACGAACACAGTGAAGAAACCATCTATCACTCTAACTGTAAACATGGAAACAGACACAAAAACGCACACATGAAGAAAGCTTTTGAAGGCACAAAATACCATTTATTCCATATACATAAAATGTTAAAAGCAATCAGAACTTGCCCGAATTAACACATCATCAGCATGAAAAAATTGGTCCAAAATGTGTCACTTTTTCGCTATTTTATACACACTCACGCGTGGTTCTATATTTAAAAAAAAAAAAACATAACAACTCAATGGATGGCTGATGTATGTAGGACGGAAGCGTTGAATAGTATTAAAATCTAAACTCATGTTTCCGAGATACCACTCTCCTGGAAAACACTACTTTTCAATTAATCCAAGAATGTCTAATACTAAAACATAGAGCTCCTTATATAGATAACTCTAGGAAAACAATTAAATATTTCATAAACTATCAAATACTTATTACCTAAAATAAGAGATATTTCTAAACTAATGAAATCCCTACATAATTAATAATTATTAAATGTTGGTGCTCAGCTTATTGCGCGTTTACCAACTAAAACCTCTTCTGTCAAATGTTAATTATTAGATTCAATGAAATATCTAAATTGATTATGCATAAAAAAAAATTAATAATATTTCTAGACTATTCTTAATAAATAAAAATAACTGAATTTAGTACAATATATCTTGAAAAATAATTGAAATAAAGGATAATAAAAAATATTTCTTTCCATAAATACTCCACCATTCACCCCTTCTCAGAAAAATTCGTCCTCGAATTTTGATGGTATAATTGCTTGCATTTATGGTTCTCTAATAAAATTTGGAATTCAAACTTTAATCCGGACTCCCACGAATATCGCAGATTATGTGCAACTCCTTGAAATCCTTCCTCCTTGTCGCCAACGAGGTTTTTTTGTTCATCACGGGTCACTTCCTCCACTCGTTGTAGGCTAGGACCATGGTGGGGCTCTTGCTGATGATGTATTTCAGCCAGTTGGAGGGTGAGAGCCTTAACCTTCCTTTCTAGACCATCTATTACCGCTTGCTCTTTCTCTTCGTTGAGAGAGGATCTTCGAACAGCATAATATCTCTTCCTCGAAACATGATGAATGAGCGTTGCCTATCTCTGAACCAACTGATGCAGTGCGGAAGCGTTGAATAAAACTAATATCTAAAACTCATGTTTCTGAGATACCACTCTCGAGGAATCAACTACTTTTTGAATTCATCCAGGATTGTCTCATACTAAAACATAGAGCTCCTTATATAGATAACTCTTGGAAAACAATTAAATATTTCATAAACTATCAAAATACTTATTACCTAAAATAAGAGATATTTCTAAACTAATGAAATCCCTACATAATTAATAATATTTCTAGACAAAAATAAAATAGAAAATTTATTTGAGAATATTATATTATACAAAGCTTTTGGTCGGTAGCCTAGCAACAAGCTGGGCTCCAACACCATTTTGGATAGCAATACCTAATCTATGAAAAATAAAACTACCACTACCACTACTAGCGTCATTACTAACTAAACAATTTTTTCAGACGCTTGAAAAAACACAAAGTATCCTCACCCAACTCTCCTAGAGTAGTGAAGGCTAGAACCCCCAAACCGTGGCCATGTGTAACACACTTGTCCAAATACTTAGAGTGTTTACGTGAGACTGCATTAGCTATGGCTTTTCCAGGGGTGAAAGAGCGAATTCCATCACCCGTGAAGGGCGAGACGTACCTGTGACATCCATACAAACATCTTTTATTACAATATATCTTGCAATATATCTTGCAAAATATATCTTCCCAGTTAAGCACAAGAATATTCTAGACTATTCTTAATAAATAAAAATAACTTAATTTATTACAATATATCTTGCAAAATAATTAAAATAAATTAGAGGATAATAAAAAATATGTAAGCATATTTTCTTTCCATAAATACTCCACCACTAGCTAATGTGCCGGGAATTCACAATAAGAAGGAACTACAGTAGAACTTCGATAAATTAGCCTTGGGACCGGAGAAAATGATTATTTTAGCGAAGTTATTAATTTATAGAATTAAAATTTAGCCTGTACAAGCCTAGTTGGGACCGAAGAATTTTATTATTTTAGCGAAGTAATTAATTTATCGAAGATTAATTTATTTTCTACTTGTATAGAGCAAAGAAAACTTGAAGAACATGAAGATTTTCTATATTGCTATGCAAAGATTCATGAATAGGAATAAATAAAAATGGCCCTTCAACATTTAATCTGGATTTTAGTAAAACTTTGAGTCAGAGATATTGGTTGAAAATGAACGTGTACAAACACACAATCATGGCTATCCATCAAAGATAAAATGGTCAGTCTCAACATGCTCATCATCCGTTAATGGAATAATACAATTACCGATCAGTAATGACAACTCAATGGTTTGTCTAATGTGCGGAATTCACAATAAGAAGGATAGTAAGTAAACTTTTTCGGAATTTTATATTTTCTATATTTCGATGCAAAGATTCATGGAGTGCAAAGAATAAATAAAAATGGCCCTTCAGCATTTGGTTGGATTTTAGTGAGATTTTGACTCTGAGCTGGTTGTATAAATACACAATCGTGGCCGTCTATGAAAGATAAGTTGGTCAGTCTCAACATGCTCATGATCCGTTAGATTATAACCTTAAAGATCTCCGAGCCTTTATAAGAAGTAGTTCTACTCCACAATAGCCTTTATAAGAAGTAGTTCTACTCCACAATAACTAGTTCCTCTGTGGAGTAAGAAAATAAAACCCTAACCTAAACAACAACAACAGATCTCTACTGCAAATCCATGGAAGAGTTTCTAAAGGCATCATCATAAGCATCCTTAGCATAATGATTTCTCTTCTCAGGGAATTAAAATTTCTCATACATATCATCGTGGTGGATTGCTAATGGAGAATGTTCCAGGATGAGATCCCGCGAAATTTATCGGCTCTTGCGTCGGGTAGATCTTTCTACCATACTTCGAAGAAAAACATAAGCCTTACTGGATCCGACTTGCTGATCCATATTTGAAGGATCAGGAGGAGCCAATGATGGTGACGACATCTACATTTCTTTCTCATATTGATTTTCCCCCTCTCAAATTGTGAAGTTCTTTTTAGTTGAAGAAAATATCTCATATACAATGTAATTGCTTTCTGATGTTTTTGTTTTAGTTTGTATCCTAGTTTGTAAATTTATATGCATCAGCACTAGTCCTTCTTGTTGTATCAATTACCCAAATCCAACTAGTTGAGCAAATACATGGATCAAATTCCACATGATCTGAATGGGAAAACAAAAACTTCGTCATACAGGTAGAACTATCAATAAGGGTGTTAGAAACTGTTTCATTTGGTGGTTTCCACTTGGGATGGATCTTTCTGCCAAACATTTTACATGCTAATGAACCCGAAATTTAAATTATTCAACAGCTTTCCTTGTCAAGAGGCTGATCCTCATCTTACAAGGGTCATCAAAAGTTTTAAAGATCTTGTGGTGTAGTCGGAGTTTAAATAAGCCTAAACTAGCACTTCTGCTAGCCAAATACTCACATTATTGTGGGTCATAATATCAAAATCCCCAAGTCTACTCTTCTGTCAAGTGGTTTATGGGATCAAGAGTCATCCAAACTGACTCAAGTGGGAATCTATATGCTTTTCCATAGGCTTTCCATAGTCGCTTGAATGTACACAAGAAAAGAAGAGACCAACCAAAAACAAATTGCTCCCCTATGATCTCATACTCATTTTTGTATTAAAAATGTTGAATGTGGCATTATAGGGATCAAAATCCTTCACTGAGCCGCCCACATGTTGTGCACTATGCCGCCAAACCAGCCCCTTACTTACCAATCTCTTACTCATTTTTCTTCTGCATGATTCCTTGCTTGTTCCAGTTCCTTAATTAGTACGTTATACTCCACTGACCACCAACTGAGTCCAATTCCAATGCCAGTCCCGTAGAAATAAGAAACACGGTGTTGTATGATACTAATGCAGCAAATGGCGCGACAGTGAAGGTAACCAGAAATGCGGTGATTGGAGTAAAAAAGAGAATGAGAGGATATCAAGTCGCTGAATTTTACAGACAATAAGAAAGACACATTTGAAAGAAGTTCTGCGATTTTCAGCTGAACTATCTGAGATAAGTAAAAGTGACCAACTTCTACACCAGCCTTGTGCTAGTATTCAATCGGGATAAGGATTTTCAGGTAGACTATAAGATTTTTGTGATGTCTACAGTAAGATTTTCGTTCAATCTATTGAAAATGTGAACAGGAACTGATCTTCACTTTGTCAGCTGTAGTTCCTCTTTTAAGTAAACATGCCTCTAAACTGGTGGATAATCCTACCACTTTTCGTTAGATGTTTTAGTTTCAGTGGATTTGCTTAACGTCTTGCTTTTCTGTTCACTTTAGCATGCAATCCTTCCTTTCTCTTCTGAACTTAAGATTGGTTGCAGCTGACTCACTTCGAAAGGATCATGTGATTTCCACATATGTCATTAGCCTTAAAAAGAAGTAGCTCTTTTCTCCAATTACTAGTTCCTCTTCCTCATTGTAAAACGAAGAATAAAAACCCTAACCCAAAAAAACAACAACAACCGATCTTCTGCATATGGCATATTATTCAAAATCATCATCAACAACCTCAATGTTTTAGCATAATGATTTCTCCTCTCGAAAAAATAATAGTCTTTGTACTCAGGAAGTGGAGTTCTTTATCTTATTCTCACTGAAAGTAAGGTCCAACATGGACTTCCAGAGATATTCATCAGAGAAAGCAGAACTACTATGATCGTTTTGCCACTGGATCGAAGAACTGAACAAGGAGATAAGCAACAACTTGTTGAAGGATCAGTAAAAGAACAATATATGTAATTGTTTTCTGTATTTTTAGTTTCTAATCTAGTTTGTAATCCATGTTCAACACTAGTCCTATTAGCAAATTAGAAAAGCCTAATTAAACTAGCACTTTTGGTAGCCAAATATTCCCATTCGAGAAAACAAACTGCAAATCGAGATAATCCACATTGTTATGGATCACATCATCAAAATCCCCTATCCCACGGTTTTGTCAAGTAGTTTTCTGGTAGCTCTCGTGTGCATCTCTATGCTTCCCCAAAATTATCACTATTAAAATTTGCACCAGGAAAAAAAAATAAAAGTGATCAACCAAAAGACGATTATAAAAGATGACCAGCTTAAATTACTACATTCTCATTTTAGCATAAATGATGCTTTTAGAAGAAAACAAAATCATTGAAATCATATCTTATTTTCGCTATTTACACACACTCATGGTCATATTAGATTAAAATGTAACAACTCAATGGCCTGCATCGTGTAGGAAGGAAAATATCAAAGATAAATGATTTGTCTACTTCATGGATGCGGGAGATTGAACATAAGATTTATTATCGAAGTACAAAGAAAAAAACAACATCGCACTACAATATATCTCCGTATAATACTCGGCTAATGGTTTAAAGAAATAACCTCCACGGTACCCGCAATCATAGGCGTCTATGGAAGATATGTTGGTCCAACAAATACGGTCGGTCTCAACATACGGACCATCCGTTAGATCATAGATCGACGACCAAAATAAAACCCTAAGCAAAATGGGCAGCTTTCTAAGACTTATAAGAAGAAATAAGTTCTCCTCCCCCATTCGATTCCTCCCGTAGAGTATGAAAGAAACCTAACCCTAAATACCAACAACAGATCTCTTCTACTACATCACCGCAAATTTATGGCAGGTTTCGTCAAAACATCATCAACAACCTTAATTTGAAGCATAATGATATCTCCTCTCAAAAGATTAATTTATTGTGTCAACCTTAATTTATTTTGAAGCATAATGATTCTCCGAGACTTGATGTTCCGTCGAGATCTGATGTGTAAAATAACGGTTTTTCTATGCGAGAGATTCATGATGTGTAAAATAACGGTTTTTCTATGCAGAGATTCAAGATTCAGCTTCAACTCAGGCATCAACCTCGGCAAAGTAACACTACAACTGCTCATTTACAGACTCTTAGGAGAAATAGACCAGTTAATGTAGATTTAGAGATCTTATTTATGTAATCATTGAATTAGAGAAACTTTAAGTTCTTCAATGTATCCAATTTGTGTATTCGTATCTGCACATAGGAAGATCAGTTTAGAACTTACATTTCAATTGTTGGAGAAAAATTTCTTTGTAGACCTTATTTGCTACTACAAACGAGCGACTTAGATTTAAAATTGTTAGTTATTAATTTGATAATTACATTGCATACATATTCATTTTGGTGCTTGATAGAACCTTGAAACAAAATAAAATAACAAAATGCTTACCAATTACTGTAAGATTATCTCATTTTGTTCGTTTGTTTGATTTTCATCACCGACTAGTATAATACTATTAACATTGTGTACTTGCTCTGTGAATTCTGAAATAGGTGGATATCTTAATTGGTGTTCTTAGGTGCTTGAATAAGTAAGTAAACTAGATTGGACGAAAAACCTGGTCTCATGCTTCATAGGTGCAATGATGTATATACTTTTAGTTATTAGCCAACCTCGTCGTCTACATGTAGAGAGGCATGCCATTAACCACACACACCCCGTAAAATCTGACCGGGATGGATTTGAGTTTTTTTGGATGTTGTAAAGGTCTTGTTTTCGTAAGGTATGTTGATGAGTATTCTTTGGAATGCTCGTATCTTTTGGATACCATTTCCAACATTTCATGTAATGGAACAATGCATGGACTGCGCAGCATATGGAATTGGGTATAGTTCTTGGAAGAAAGATTTTAGAGTGGGCAAGTATTGGGAATTTTGAAGAGGAGCTCCGCATTTGTAGAAAATCTGATATCAAAGACTTGAAACAAAAACAGAACTAAACTCAAAACAAACTCTCTTTAATATATGTAATTCGACCCATGGCTCAACAACCTATTTATATGATTAACAAACTTGACTCTCAAGTAAAAAGACTTTCCTAACATAATCAAACTCTAACAAAGAAACTTCTAGACAATTCTCAATTAAACAAACTCTTAAAACCAGTAATACTTGCAACCCAAGTAAGCATATGCGTCAACAATACATGTTGATCCATCCACTTCATGTCAATTGCACTAGTGGAAAATGGAAGTTAAACCACTGTCAGGACAAGAAGTAACTTCACTAAAAACGACTGTGTCCATCAGCAGTAATTTGGAAGTGGTTTTTTCCAAAACGACTGTTTCTAACAAAGGTTGAGTTTTTTAAAAGAACCACTGTTTTCAACAGTTCATCCTTAAATACTGATACACACAGTAGTTTTTATTGATGATAATTTATAAAAAAAAATTGATATTGATTCAGCTGAATACAAAGCTGATTCAACTGAATCTAAAACCAATAGCTGAATCACAATTATATTAATAATAATTTCAAAAATTGAATGTTACAATATAAAACTAAATTTGTATTGAATGGTGTATTCAGTTCACAGTTTCAACTATCCAAATCTGAAAAACTTCAACACTAAGTTGGAAAACCTTCACCTTTATTTCTATTACAAGCTTACCAGCCATAAAGTTTCAACACTAAGTCGTAAGACTTCACCATATATGCCTTCATTTCCTAACAAACTAGCTCAAATCAGATTTATTATTCCATCCCTAAGCTGCAAAGTGCAAACAAAAACCAAGACTAGCAATTAACAACATCCAAAAAAAAACAATGGAAAAAAGACAAGGAATCTACTAGGCACCACCCTACAACTACACATACAAGTATCCACTCAAAATGAAATTTAAAGAAATGAACTACGGCTACTCTTCGGATGTAAATTATCCCGTCGATAACTCATGAAAAAAATTGAGATCTTGATACAAAACATACAATGTGAATTGGTAGAAGTCTTATGAGAAAATCCAAAAACTTCACCAGTTGAGATCCTTACTCAATAGACTTGCCAGTTGACACTCATAGGGAGGTCCATAGCTGCATCCATTACCATTTATATGACCAAACTTTAATTTACATGCCTCCTCTTGGAATTTCAACCAGCTGAAGTTATTAGGATGGTTATCAATACAAAGTTCATTTACCCAAACCTCTGTTTATTGTAAATAAGAAATTCGAGCAGTTTACGAAAAAGGATTCAAATTATATTATCCGAGCAATATGGGTACACATTAATGTATTATAAATTTATCATCTTCAAATAATTCCTTAAAAAGGGGCTGAAGATGATTAACAGATGTATGAAGATAGTGTATTACTTGACCATTTGCAGTTTCAGCTTTCCCGATCCTTTGAGCACCATATCAGTCGCGCAATACTGGTCTTCAAAGGCATGCCTACCAGTGCAAATGGCTTTTGTCCAACCTGTGATAACCTTAAGGGTAGGGATGAAAATCAAATACTTGGTACTTCACATTTTTAACATCACAAATAAACCAAAACATTACCAGTGATAATCTTTGGGATATTCTGGCACAGTCTTTGATTCAATAAGTTACGTAGCTAAATACAAATAGAAAAAGAATTTCAAAAGCACCTTATTGCTGATGCCAACTTCCCATCCGGCATATAGAGAAATGGAGACACCCTGAAGTTAGGCTTATCACTATGGCGCAAAGCTGAACCTAGCTCGTCCATCACGTACTTAAAATTAATTTCAAGATTGACGTTTAGGTCAATCTCTTGGCATATAGACGCAAAATACTGAAACCTACTGTTATAGTTAATTAGCATGAACAGATAGATAACTCAAAATACAAAGAAGCAGCCAAAAAATGGTCTCACACCCAAATGAAAAAAGAAGAAAAAGCTCATCATCCAATGATAGGTTGAAAAAACCATGGTTAAACTTTGTAGGACTTTCTATGACCCACAGAACCAGCAAAAGTCTAGTGCATAAAACATAATTGGAAAGAAGATGATACAGACGCACATACCACATAGAGGTTTCATCAATTTTTTTCCTCGTCAGCAAGTCTATATGTCATCAAATACAACCACATTGCATTGATAATACGGTCAACAAGGGAATCATCTCTAGTCCATTTCGGCGGGCGTATCATTTTGAGTCTTTGAATCAATCACATGCTTTCCTGTTTCTAAAATTATTGATGCACTGAGAGATTCAATAAAATTATTGATGCACAGTGACCCTAACCTAACACCTCTGCTCCGATCAAAGGTACATAAACCAACGCGAGAGCAAACTTTCTTTGGTTGTGCCAGCAAATAATAAACCAAAAAGAAGTATTTTAGACGCTGTTTGTATATCACCTGAGCAAAAAGGCAATAACAAGCAAGTAGGAGAAATATTTTTATTCTACCTCTGTTAACAACAACTCCATCATCATATCACCATATTGTGAAAATATTGTCTTACACTCCTGGCTAACCACTCCAGCAGCCCCAATCGCATGATTGATTTCTATAGTTATGGCCTGAAAAAAATACAAATCAAAGCAGGAAACTGAAGATCAATAAGGAAGTAACTAATGCCAACGTACAGAACGAAAAAAAATAAAAATCGAAGCCATAATTGAGGAACCCATTGATACAGCCCTAACGTCACATTTCTATAGGAGACACTTATTGAGCAAAGCCTCGGTGGTCGATAGGGTACCGGATTTATAATCCTGGAATAAGGCCAGAAGTAATATAACCATAGATACAACCCTAAAGTAACGACGGATAAATCTAAGGCCACATCTAAAGTAACGAAGGATAAATCTAAATCCACATTTGAAGGAACCCACTCAGGCTAATAGTGCCACATATTTTATGGAAAAGCAAGAACTAATAATACCCAATGAGGAAGAAGCATAGGATCATATACAGTTGGTGACTTTCTTGGCAGTCAAAAGAAGCCGAAATGACTCTACTGTATAAAGTTACGCCAGACTGAACAGGATAATCACGAGCAACTACATCATGAAATGTATGTGAATTAACACAAATCTAATATGTCAACAGGCTACAGAAAAAGCAGCTAAGACATTAACACAACCACAACCTAACAAGAAGACTCACCATAACAAAAATAATACAAATAACATGGCAGGAGAACCCCATTCAAGAAAACCCGTAACTCAAAAAGAAGAGAAAAATTGGAAACCCAATACAAAAATTGAATTACTACTAACAACATAAATAATTAAAATCAATCAAAAATACCCAAATCTACGTATTTAAACTCTAAATAAGAAAAAGAAAAAACCCTTAATTTGAGAAATCCAAATCAGAGGAAGTAATAATTTTTGTATACCTTAGAATTTGCTTCTCATGAAGTTGTTGAAGCCGTTCATTCAAAACCCTTTTCGACACCAACCAAACTGGAAAAAAAATACATCAATTTATCATCATTAGAAACCTTAAAACCCAAATCTGAGAAATAAAAACAGAAATTAAATAAAAATCCATGTCAAACAAATCTCGTGAAATAGAGAATCTCTTTTAAGAACCTAAGATTTCTTCATACAGATTCAGTTAAGAGGAATCTCAAAAGAACTTCTTTTGTGGTCGGATTGAATAATAAGAGGAAGCAAAACCTAATACTGATACATAAGCGATTGATTGAAAAAAAAAATCGGCTGAAACATAGAGACTGATTAAGTTGTGAGAGAGAAGAAAAGGAAGAAGTAAAGGAAGACTGCCGAAGGAGTACTGCAGATACAGATAAAGATAAGAGAGAGAGGATTATAGAAGTTTTTTTTGCTACTTTTCTTTCACAGTCGTTTTTAAAATCCAACAAAAGATATTATGGATCTATAAATTTTACAAAAATACCCTCTAAGAAAACCACTGTTTCAGAGACGAGTTTTTGTAAAACAACTGTGGCTCACAGCACCTATAGTTACATCTGCCCAGCGGCAGTGGTTTTTATGAAGCCCAGAAAGTGGTTAAAAATCTATTATCCACTAGTGTTGTACCACTAGTGAGTTGATTTCTTAGCTCTTGTTTTCTTTGATGTCATTGATATCATCACCCAACATTCCATGCTTTCTGAACATCTGGTTGTTGCAAATGTTGCCAAACATTCCACATCTTCATCATTCAGGGCTGGACCCTGAGCTCCAGCACGGTTATGAAAAAAATCTAAGAAGTAGACCAATTTTTTACTACCAATTTTTATCATCAAGATTGTGCCCAGTAGAGAATGGAGAATAATTCTTAGTTCTTGACAGTAAAATGCGTGCAGCACTCCAATATAGTATCCACATGTTTATTTTTATTTTTCTCAAATTCATTTTACACACTCAATGGCTGGCTAATGTGCCGGGAATTCACAATAAGAAGGCAGTAGTAAACCTGATGAACTTGGTCGGAATTTTAACAGATTTTCTATATCCCGATGAAGTGCAAAGAAAAAATAAACATTTAGTTAGATTTGAGTAAGACTTTGAGTCAGAGCTAATGGTTGAAAATGAACGTGTACAAACACACAATCATGGCCGTCTATCAAAGATAAGTTGGTCGGTGTCAACATGCTCATCATCCGTTAGATCATAACCCTAAAGCTCTCCGAGCCTTTATAAGAAGAAGAAGTTCTCCTCCCCATCCAATCACTAGTTCCTCCCTAACCCTAAAAACAACAGAAGCAAATCTCTACTGCAAATCCTTGGCACAGATTCTAAAAGCATCATAAGCAACATGAGCATAATGATTTCTCCTCTCAAAGAATTAAAATTTGTGGTAGACTTGAGTCGGTTTGCTTAAAAAGATGACATCCGGAGAAATTCATCAGCTGCAACCACATTTGGCCGTAGATCTTTTTACACAAATCTGAAGCAAAACATAAGACTTACAGATTGTGAAGTTCTTTTCAATTAAAAATAAAATAAAAAATCATATGCAATATAATTGTTTTATATGGATCAAATTCTACATGATGATGAACAGAGACTCGGTCATACAGATTGAACTATCAATAAGGGTGTTAGAAACTGTTCAACCATATGCAAAATATACATCTTTACAGGATTGCTGATCTAGTTTTTTCCACTCTCAAATTGTGAAGTTCTTTTGAGTTAAATATAAAATAAAAATCATATGCAATATAATTGTTTTCTGGTGTTTTTATTTTAGTTTGTAAATCTATATGCATCTGTATCAATTACCCAAATTTATATGGATCAAATTCTACATGAAAAACAGAGACTCTGTCATACAGGTTGAACTATCAATAAGGGTGTTAGAAACTGTTCAACCTTCTAGATTTGCAACACTAGTACTTTCAGTTTTAATCACTGGTCAAAAGATTGTTAATCACTGGTCAAAGGATTGGGATAATCTGTACCGTAACTTTTATTGTTACACCGTTTTGAACTGGTTTGGAATAGCGATGCTCATTTGATCAAATAGTAGCCGTTAAAATTGATGGGAATGTGGTTCTGTTTTCTTACAATATTGTTATTATCAAGATTGTACCATTGAGTCCTAGTAGAGAATGTATTAAGACGGCAGAATATTTATTAGTTCTCGAGAGTAACACTTAAACAAAAGTTTCACTTGTTAGTCTAGTTCAGTTCATCAATTACGAACAACCAAAACCACTCTCTTTGTTGCTTGCTTCTCTTGAAACAGCAGTATTTTTAACTTTCAGACATTTGTTACAATTTGCTGATGAATTTTTTTTTCAAGGTTGTCGCAGGGTAGCATAGCTTCTTTCAACTACAATATACACATTTTGCGGTGCTAATTGTATTAATTGCAAGGAAAATCAAACTGACATGTTTTACTGTGCTAATTGACATGTATCCTTGTTTGTTTGAGAGAAACTGGCATGAACAACAAGTAGTTTTTCAACCTACACGATGGAAATATAGTTAAGTGTGCCCTTACTAAAAGAATGTTTTTTTTTGGGCACTACTCAAAAATGGTGGGGGACTACTAAGTGATAAAATATCTACCCTATAATTATAAGGGGTGTCCTAAAATGTGGAAATGACTAATCTACCCTTAACATATATATATTTAACCACCACCACAACCACCTCTATATATATATACTTAATTTAAATCATTAACAAAACAAAATCAAAATTATAACAAACCCATTAATTGTCATTCGTTTTTGGTTGAAAAAATCAGAAGTAATCATCAAAATGAGTTGAAAATGGAAGTTGCAGAGAGAAGTTCGGCTAGGAATTATCTGAACAACTTTATCGAACTAGCCGAACTCAACTTTAATGGAAGTTTTTCTTTCAGAGAAAAGTTTGGTTACCTCGCAAAAAAAATTTCCCTTGCGTCATAACTTTTTTTCCTTTTTCTCCTTGCCGAACTTTTAGTTCAGTTACGTAGCAACTTTTTTCTCCTAACCGAACTTTTCTCCGAAAACCTATATATTGAGTTCGACTACCTGTGTTTTCAGAACCATTAGCCGAACTACACTTGAAGATGAATTCGGCTACCTGTTCTTCAGATGTCCTAGCCTAACTCTATTTCCATGGTCGAAATCAGTTTATAATTTTTTCATTTTTTCGAAATTTTTGCCAATTCAAGCAACATTAACTAAATTTGAAGTATACATAAGTACCAAAAACCCTCATTTCGAAACCAACCATCTTATAAAATTAAAATAAAAAAAAAAAAAAAAAAAAAAAAACCTTCTTCTCAAGAATTAATCTTTTAAAAAACCTGGCTTGATTGGGGTATACCCAGATTAATTGGGATATACCCAATAAGACAAAATAGGGTCATTTTGAAGTAAAAGAGGCCACCCCTTAACCATATATTTTCTAAATGGCTAATATACCCTTGTTTAATTAACACTAAAAAATCTGTTTAATTAATTAATTGAGTTTAGATTAAAATTTTGAAATCATGAATTTAAGTTATGGAATTTTGTTTTTGATTGAACTCATTTGGGAAGATTTTTGATGAATTTTTTTTCTTTCGAGAATATATTTTTCAACGGAAATGAAAGCATAACTCTTCTAAAAAGAGGATTGCAAAGCTGGGTATGAAATCATACTCAAAATTAAAGAAGAATTCAACACTTTCAGTTTTGAAACTATCAAAAGTCGGCAGGGTCGACGAATGAAGAACATGCCGACTAACTTAGGTCGGCAAGGTCGCGGATGAAGAACATCTTGACAACTTATGGCCTAAAGGTCGATGAATGAAGCCAGATGCCGACTTTATTATTTTTGACACATAGTAGATTGTTGTAAATGCTTCACTAGTCGGCATCTTGTTGATTTCTTACCTTGCCGGCTATCTTATAGTTAGCAAGGTCGATAAAAAACTACCCTGTCGACTATAGAATTTTTAACATACAGATAAAAATGATTAGTCGGCAAGGTATTAATTTCATAACCTACCGACTAAACTATATTCGACAAGGTATAAGGATGAATATCGTGCCGATTAAAATATAGTCGACAGGGTATAAGGTTGAATACCGTGCTGACCCTGTAACTACTGATTTCAGAGATGAAAAGTCGGCATGGTATTCAACCTTATAACTCGCTTGACTATATTTTAGTCGGCAAGTCATCGACAAAAAAACGTTGCCGACTTTCGATCCGTTTTGATTCTTGGTTTTTTTTTTTTTTTTTTTTTTTTTTTTTTGATCTCATCATGTATGGTTAGAGTTTTGAAGAAAGATTTTGAATTTATGTTTTAGTCGGCATGGTTTTTTGTATGGGCAATTTTGTCTTTTAATACCTTTTAGACACCCCTTAGCACACTAGTTTGGATGGGAATAAAATGGGTATACCCCAATTAATCTGGGTATACCCCAATCTCGGCAGGTTTAAAAATACCCAATTAATTAATCTAGTCTCACTAATTAATCATTATACTAAGGCTTAGTCATATGGGCTACATATCTAGCTGCTAGATTGGCCATCCACGTCAGCCTGGGCAACCTCCTAAGTCCTATGGGCTAGATATCTAGCTGCTAGATTGGCCATCCACGTCATCTGTGAGCACCGAACGGTTCAGCATTTTTCTGAGCGCGGAACGGTTCGGCGTTTTGGTTACTTTTTGAGCGCCGAACGAAAATCTCAGCCATTAGATTTTTGTGATTTTTTTGAGCGCCGAACGGTTCGGCGTTTTGGTCACTTTTTGAGCGCCGCACTATTCAGCATTTCAATCCCGCTGATAGTGCGACTGCGAGCAACTGCTAGGAGAGAGAAGTAGCCAAAAAGAGTGTTAACTTTTTTCCCACACTTTTTTCATGATTTGCAACACTTTTTGTCCAATCTAGCAGTCCAATCTAGCCCATACGGCTTAGCCTAACACTAACTAATTTAATTACCAAGGACAAATTTTTTTAGATAAAGGGTGACTCATTATTACTTCTAATATCACCCTAAAAATGAAGAGTAGTCCCCACCATTTTTGAGTAGTCCCAAAAAAACGGTTCTAGTAAAACGGCTATCAGTACAAACTTTTTTTCTTTTGTAATAATAGGGCCTCCTCCTCCTCACTGGGCTGCAAACAATTGTCCATTGAAATGAGCCCAAGGGCTTCTTGCATCCTTATATAAAAGCAAACGAAACCCTAAGATTCCAGTAGAGAAGTTTTAGAACAAGGGAAGAGAAAGAGACTGAAATTGGAGGCAACCAGAGTTAGGCGGCGTTGATTGGAAAACTGGAAAACCAGTAACCGGAGTTCTGCTTGCCGATTTTAAAATAAGATGGGGTGTTATGATCCGAGTTTGAGTTTTATATGGAAACGTTTGCACTTGGAGATCAAATATAAGAGAATCCACAAATATTTGAAATTGTTGTTATAATGACTTATCCTCTCAAATCTATGCAGCCGCCTTTCATCCTGCCCATGTAGTGGCCATCCTCCTTTCTTCTGGTAAGATCTGTATAATATAACGGGGTTTGATTTCGTTGTCTTGCCCACAACACTGACATTCATATTTTGGTTTGATTTCGTTGCAGAGATTAAAGATTCAGCTTCAACTCCGACTTCAACGTCAGCATTAACACGTGCTGCTGCTGCTGATTTACATCCCAAACAGATCAGTTATGGACTAGTGACGTTATTGGGTGTTCGATTGTGGGAGGTGAATGTAGATTTGCTGAGAACTTTGCGGTAATCATTGAATTAGAGAATCTTTAAGTTTTTCAATGTATTCAGTTTGTTTTAGTTGGGATTTGTTTTTATGGTGTATTCGTATCTGCACGTAGAAAGATCAGTTCAGAGCTTACATTAAAATTTCTTTGTAGATATTATTTTCTACTACAAACAGTACAGTTTAGATCTATAAGTGTTAGTTACTTATTTGATAGTTACATTACATGCATATTCATTTTGGTGCTTGATAGAACTTTGGATCAAAATAAAACAATACAAGTGATGATAATGCTTGGCAATTACCTATAAAGAGACTTGCAAGGGTTCAAATGTTGTTATCTCTTTATATCTTAAAGCTATTTTGTAGTTCATTTAGTTTTGTTCCCAAAATCATTCCCTACTTACGTGACAGTATAGAGATATTAGTATGACCAGGCAAAATGTTTTGAACCGAGTTAAAAACACATACGTGGTTTCTTTTATGTGTGGGAGTGCGTTAGTGATTGTATGAAAGGATGAACTACTAAAAATGCGAGTCAATCATACTTTTGGAAGTCATTTGCGAAGTCATTCATACTTTTGGAGCAGGCAATTTTAGTGATTTTCTTTTTATAGTTGATGGTACGTGGTTTGCGCTTTGCCTTCAGTTTTTCCATGTTCCCCTCTTTGTGTTTCTTGAACTCAATGGCTCATTAGACAAAAAAATAAATAAATAGAACTCAACATGTCTAGCGAAGTCTTTGGACATATATACATCCCAAATCAAGAAGGGAAGATTAATGAATAATGATAAAACTAATATGGACATACCACTCAAATGGACTGATTACAACAAAATCTCTTATTAGCTCTTAATCCAGCTTCACATAGCAGCAGCTCCACCCGCGAAAGCTAATAAATTATGAGTATCGAGGGATCATCGATTCTAAAGAAATAAAATATGAGAAGAGATTTTAACGTGGTTCGGTTAACTATACCTACGTCCACAAGAAACCTCGTAGGGTGAATAATATTGATCTCCAGACTGATTTTGCTGGGATGATTTACGATTACAATGACACTCTTTCTTTATAGAGTGAATATGTAAATGATTAAGATATTATCTTATTCTTGAAAATCTATCTTAATTAACAATAATATTTTCTAATTAACTAGAATATAGAAAATACAGAAACTAAATAGATACTTCCCAATATAGAAAATCAACTAAATTACAAGATCTTCTATTCATGGATACTTAGCTCGATCTCCGTCAATCTTCTATATTGCTTGATCTCCGTCGATCTTCTAGTAGCTTGAGTCTTGATCACTTCATTTTGACCTTTGACTTATAGCCTGAGTCTTCATCACTTATGCTAGATGATGCTATGAAGATTAAAAAAGAAGAAGAAGAAAAGATTGCAACACTCTGCAAAACTTCGAACTTAAAGATAAATTGAAGAAGGTGTTATTACACTGCAAGCATTGTGGATATGGAGATCACGAATACAAACAATGTCCACAGAGAATCAGTTCATGCTCAAAGCCCGGTTGAAGGACTTTTATGCATTTGCGGACTTCTTCTGAAGAAGACACATATGGAAGGCATTTCTGGGAATGTCCCAGGTGTTTTTTGGTGAAGTGGGCTGATTGAAGTTGTAGGACAAATCGATTCACTATGGTATTATGCTATTTAATTTGTTGTTTATTTTGTGTTATTACGATTTTCTAAAACCTTCAATATCAAGTAATTTAAATTTTTCCTCGATTAAACATAGCACCATCAATTTCATAAATAAAAACATACTGCATTGAACAACCACACCATACATGAGAAATAAAAGAAATACACCAGATTAAAACAACTATTACATAGGCGGCGTCAGTTCTCGGCGGGTGGTGGAATTCCTAGGACGATGTAGGGATCGTATTTGATGAGCACTCTAATAATGTTGAAACAAGCATAGAATACGAACTGAAGACCGCGGTGAGATGCTGGCCACATCACTAGAGTTTAGGGTTCCACTTCATGTTCGGCTTCACTGTTGAGCTTATTTTTGTGATTCTCCATTAGTTGAGCGATGAACTCCGATACATTATAACTAATTACACTAAAACGATGCGCCAATCCCTGACAATCACGCCTATTAATGTTCATCATTTCAGCAGCGAACATTTCAAGAAATTTCTGCCACAACGTCGATTGTGATACATTCCTACCAGTAGCAACATTAGCGGCAACATCTTGTGTGTGAAAAACGTAGGCTTTGCAAATAGCTAAATCCTCTTGTTGAGTGAATCTAACAGAACGAACTCTGGGAGGTATTTTTGTAGATGATTTGAGAGGGAAGAATGTGTAGAATGTGTGAATTTAGAGTTGAAATGAGGAGTATTTATAGATTTCAAAAAATGTAGCCGTTGGATCAAAGGGTTTCGCAGCCATTCAGATTGAGCCGTTGGCGCCATTGGGACTGACGCTGGCATCTTTGATACGTACTCGGGCGTTATAAGTGAAAATGCGCGCTGGGAATAATAACGGTGGCGTTATTTTCTTCGGAGGCCAGCGTAGGTAGCAATGCCGCCCGTCTTTAACACAGATGCGCACTAAATGTTGTGACTCAATGTTCAAAGCAACAGATTTGATGATTTGAACATCCATGATTCATGTTTGTTCATGCCATAATGGGAGCAAAATGAACAAACTCTGAGTTTGTTCATCTCATAGGAACTGCTCTAAATAATAAAAATGGCCCTTCCATTGGATTTTAGTAAGACATTGACTCGAGCTAATGGTTGAAAATTAACGAGTACAAACATACAATCATGGCCGTCTATGAAAGATAAGTTGCCAGTCTCAACATGCTTATCATCCGTTAGATCATAACCCTAAAGCTCCCAGAGCCTTTATTAGAAAAAGTATTTTCCTCCCCAGACACCAATAACTAGTTCCTAAAGTAAGTCCCTAATCCTAAAAAACAACATCAACAGATCTCTACTGCAAATCCATGCCAGAGTTTTTAAAAGCATCATACAACCAACCTCAGCATAATGATTTTTCCTCTCAGGGAACTAAAATTCTTTATCCTCATTAGCGTAGTGGATTTGCTAAAAGAGAAAGGTACAGGATGACATCCAGCGAAATTCAGCTTCTGCAACATTTGGTAGATCCTTTCGCATTACTCTGAAAGAAAACATAATCCTTACAGGATCCGACTTGCTAATATAGAATTTAAGGATCAGGAGGAGCCGATGATGATGACGGCATCCTTCCCCTCTCAAATTGCTAGTTCCTTTTACTGTAAGCGAAGAAACAAACTCTGAACCCTGAAAAACAACAACAGATCTACTGCATCATCCCTGCAAATCCATGGCATATTATTCAAAATCATCTTCAAAATCCTCAATGTTTCAGCATAATGATTTCTCCTCTCACAAAAATAGTATGTCTTCATCCTCATGAAGTGAAGTTCTTTATCTGATTCTCAGTGCAAGAAAAGCATTGTATAGGCTTGCAGAGATATTTATCAGAGAGAGCAGAATTACTTTGATCTTTTTGCAAACAACTTGTTGGAAGAAATGAAGAAGGAAATAAACAACAGCTTGTTGAAGTCGATTTGAAGGATAAGGAGAAGAAGAATGTGATTGTTTCTCATATACAATGTAATTGTGTTTTCTAATCTAGTTTGTAATCCATGTGCAACGCTATTCCTATTAGCAAATTCGGTTTTCAATGTGATAGTTTGTAATAGCTAATTCTAAAGAAAGTGGGTCAGAATTTGCAATCTTGATGTGAATGTGATTTTGTTTCATTGCAGTGAGCAAGTATAAATGAATAAACTTGGAATCGACCAAAAGGCTTTTATGAATGAATATCTAGTTGTTCCAGCACTGTCATGTAAAAATTCTAAGAACTTGACCAATGCCTTACAATTTTGTTATCAAGATTGGGCCATTTCATCGTCCTAGTAGAGAATGGATTGAGAGTGTGCAATAATTCTTAGTTCTTGACAGTAACATTTGTTGTATCAACAGCCTCTGCACCAAGTGACATTGTGTTGTACCAGCAGAGTTGATAAACAGATGCAATGTGGTTTTAGTCTTATGCTATTTCACCTCAATTCCTCCTCCCGGTCCATAATATCTAAAGAAATAACCTCCACAATCATAGGCGTCTATGAATGATACGTTGGTCAAACAAATACGGTCAGTCTCAATATGCAAATCATCCGTTAGATCATAAATCAACCATCACAACTTAACCCTAAACTAAAAACGGGCAGCTCTCCCAGCCTTTATAAGAAGAAGTAAGTTATCCTCTCCAGCTACTAGTTCCTCCCTATAGAGTATGAAAGAAACCCTAACCCTAAATAACAACAACACATCTCTTCTACTACATCACTGCAAATCCATGGCAGATTTCTTAAAAACATCATCAGCAACCTCAATTTTTTTAGCACAATGATTTCTCCTCTCAAAAAATTAATTTTTTCATTGTACTTACGAATGGAAGTTCTTTATCTGATTCTGATTTTGGTTGAAAGATTAGGGACTCTATGACTCAAGAGATATTCATCAAGAGAGACCGATATTCCTTCGATCTTTTAGCCAATTGCAGGAGCCTTACAAACTTGCTGAAATAGATTTCCTAGATCAGGAGAAGCCAGATGAGTTTATCTGCACCTTCTTTTTCCAATGATTTTCCCCCTCAAATTGACGAATCTATGTAATCATTTTTTCTAATCTATGTGATTTTGTTTTCAACATCTGGTTTTGCTAGCACTGTCATGTAAATATTCAATGAACTACACCGATCTCTTACAATTTCATTATCAAGATTGTGTCGTTTTATCGTCCTAGTAAAGAATGGATTGAGAATGTACAATAACACTTAAACAAAAGTTTGTTAGGGAAAGGAACCTAGCCACTTGAACAAAAGTTTTACTGTGACCATCTCCAGTACAGTAATTACTATTATGAACAACCAAAACCAATCTCTCTCTGTTGCTTTTCTTGAAACGGCAAGAGGATGTATGTGTATTAGTATTATTATGCCTGCTTTGAAGCACTGTGTTCCGCAGCGGTTTGAGCAAGCTCTTTATTACCTTTTTTTTTTCATTTTAAATATATTAGATGAATAGAATAAAATCAAGTTGCAAAACCAACTTAAGAATTGTAAAACCAACCGTCCGTTTCACACTAATTTAAGTTGCAAAACCAACCGTCCCACGAATAAAATCATGATTTTTGGGTGGAATTCACGTTTCTTAGACGCAGCGAATTTAGATTCTCCACACCTAATAATAGTCTGTGACTATGTTCGAACTGATAAATATACTCAACGTCTGGTAAGGTCTTTTTATGATGGCCCTTACTATCTCAGTATAATACTTATCTCGGCTAATTGTTTAAAGAAATAACCTGCACGCGTATCGAACCCACAATCATAGGCGTCTTTGAATGATATGTTGGTCAAATAAATACGGTCAGTTTCAACATACAAATCATCAGTTAGAGCAACTGCAATCATGGACTAAAACCAAAGACCAAAAACTAAAAAAAAAACCAAAAAATTTGGTTTACTCCGTGCTGCGACGCTACGGGCAGCGACTAAAAACCAAAAATTTTTTTATGAGGCGCAACACTATGGCTACGCCCCATCAGGCGCAAGGGTTATCTTACGCCCCATTTCATTTTTTTTTTTTTTTTTTAATTGGGGCGTAACTCAAAGTTACGCCCCACCATCAAGCGGTACTTCGAACTACGCCCCATTGTCAGGCGCAACTTCGAACTACGCCCCACCAGGCGTAACCTTCATTCTTCGCTCGATCAAAGACTAAACCAAAGACTAAATTTACTCTGGTTTTTAGTTTTAGTCCGAGATTTGGTCTTTACTCCGCCCCGTAGCGATTGGTTTTGCGACTAAATTTTTAGTTTTACTCCAACGCTGTGGATGCTCTTAGATCATAGATCGACGATCAAAATAAAACCCTAAGAAAAATGGGCAGCTTTCTAATAAGCCTTATAAGAAGAAGTAAGTTCTCCTCCCCAGTTAGAGTATGAAAGACACCCTAACCCTTAATAACAAAAACAAAACAGATCTCTTCTACTACATGACTGCAAATCCATGGAAATTTTTTTAAAAGCATCATCAGCCACCTCAATTTTTTAGCATAATGATATCTCCTCTCAAAAAAATTAAGTTATTGTGTTTATTACCCATGGAAGTTGTTTATCTGATTTTGTTTGAGCGATCAGGGATTTCATGGACGTGCAGAAAATTAATTTATTAGGTTCTTTATCTGATTCATCAGAGAGATCTTTTTGCTGCAGGAGCCTTACAAGAAATAGATTTGCTAGACCAGGAGAAGCCTTTTGAGTGTCAACTTCTCTTTCCAATGAATTTTCCTCTCAAATTCACAAATTTATGTAATCATTTTATGTAAGAATGAGGTTTTAGTTTCATACTGTAGTTTGTAATCTATGTGCTTCTAGTTCATTCAGTTTTGTCAGTTGAAAATATAATTCTAAAGAAAATGGGTCAGAATTTGCAATCTTAGATGTGAATGTGATTTTGTTTTGTTGTCCAAATGACTTTTTGAACATCTGGTTGTGCCAGCATTGTCATGTAAAAATTCTAAGAACTAGAACAATTTCTTACAATTTTGTTTTTCAGATTGTGCCATTTAATCGTCCTAGTAGAGAATGGATTGAGAGGGTAATGTATGCTTTTTTTGCTTTCTTTGAATTGAAGCTGCATCTAGCTCATCTTTAAGTATCAATGGTTCTTGCTCTTATTCTTCTTTTCAACTTCAGTTCATTTAGCAGTCAATGGTTCTCTTAAGTACCTGTGTGCTTCTTGCTGCCATGCTGTTGTGTAGTGGATAATGCTTGATAGAACTTTGTTTCGGCTGTAATTTGTTGCATAATTGGCAAAAAAAAAAAAATGTAATGATTTTTGAGAGTAGAAGCATATTTTCTTCTTATGTGGTCTCCCACATCAATTCTTCTCATCTAGCTTAGAGTTAATCGTCTTCCAAGTAATGTTTATATGTTGTGGATTAGCTCTCAATCCAGCTTCACATAGCAGCAGCTTCACCCTCTCTTTTAGAGCCGAAGCGTCTTCCTGTCTCCTAAGACTCCTACCAGTTAACAGGTTTCCTTGTAATACGAACACAGTGAAGAAACCATCTATCACTCTAACTGTAAACATGGAAACAGACACAAAACGCACCCATGTAGAAAGCTTTTGAAGGCACAAAATACCATTTATTCCATATACATAAAATGTTAAAAGCAATCGAACAGACAGAACTTGCCCGAATTAACACATCATCAGCATGACAAAATTGGTCCAAAATGTGTCACTTTTTCGCTATTTTATACACACTCACGCGTGGTTCTATATTTAAAAAAAAAAAAACATAACAACTCAATGGATGGCTGATGTATGTAGGACGGAAGCGTTGAATAGTATTAAAATCTAAACTCATGTTTCCGAGATACCACTCTCCTGGAAAACACTACTTTTCAATTAATCCAAGACTGTCTAATACTAAAACATAGAGCTCCTTATATAGATAACTATAGGAAAACAATTAAATATTTCATAAACTATCAAATACTTATTACCTAAAATAAGAGATATTTCTAAACTAATGAAATCCCTACATAATTAATAATTATTAAATGTTGGTGCTTTAGACTTATTGCTGCGTTTACCAACTAAAACCTCTTACATCAAATGTTAATTATTAGATTCAATGAAATATCTGAATTGATTATGCATAAAAAAAAATTAATAATATTTCTAGACTATTCTTAATAAATAAAAATAACTGAATTTAGTACAGTATATCTTGAAAAATAATTGAAATAAAGGACTCCCACGAATATCGCAGATTATGTGCAACTCCTTGAAATCCTTCCTCCTTGTCGCCAACGAGGTTTTTTTGTTCATCACGGGTCACTTCCTCCACTCGCTGTAGGCTAGGACCATGGTGGGGCTCTTGCTGATGATGTATTTCAGCCAGTTAGAGGGTGAGAGCCTTAACCTTCCTTTCTAGACCATCTATTACCGCTTGCTCTTTCTCTTCGTTGAGAGCGGATCTTCGAACAGCATAATATCTCTTCCTCGAAACATGATGAATGAGCGTTGCCTATCTCTGAACCAACTGATGCAGTGCGGAAGCGTTGAATAAAACTAATATCTAAAACTCATGTTTCTGAGATACCACTCTCGAGGAATCAACTACTTTTTGAATTCATCCAGGATTGTCTCATACTAAAACATAGAGCTCCTTATATAGATAACTCTTGGAAAACAATTAAATATTTCATAAACTATCAAAATACTTATTACCTAAAATAAGAGATATTTCTAAACTAATGAAATCCCTACATAATTAATAATATTTCTAGACAAAAATAAAATAGAAAATTTATTTGAGAATATTATATTATACAAAGCTTTTGGTCGGTAGCCTAGCAACAAGCTGGGCTCCAACACCTTTTTGGATAGCAATACCTAATCTATGAAAAATAAAACTACCACTACCACTACTAGCGTCATTACTAACTAAACAATTTTCAGGCGCTTGAAAAAAACACAAAGTATCCTCACCCAACTCTCCTAGAGTAGTGAAGGCTAGAACCCCAAACCGTGGCCATGTGTAACACACTTGTCCAAATACTTAGAGTGTTTACGTGAGACTTGCATTAGCTATGGCTTTTCCGGGGTGAAAGAGCGAATTCCATCACCCGTGAAGGGAAGAGACGTACTGTGACATCCATACAAACATCTTTTATTACAATATATCTTGCAATATATCTTGCAAAATATATCTTCGATTAAGCACAAGAATATTCTAGACTATTCTTAATAAATAAAAATAACTTAATTTATTACAATATATCTTGCAAAATAATTAAAATAAATTAGAGGATAATAAAAAATATGTAAGCATATTTTCTTTCCATAAATACTCCACCACTAGCTAATGTCTAGGAATTCACAATAGAAGGAACTACGGTAGAACTTCGATAAATTAGCCTTGGGAAGGAGAAAATGATTATTTTAGCGAAGTTATTAATTTATAGAATTAAAATTTAGCCTGTACAAGCCTAGTTGGGACCGAAGAATTTTATTATTTTAGCGAAGTAATTAATTTATCGAAGATTAATTTATTGAAGTTCTACTGTATAGAGCAGTGGAAAACTTGAAGAACATGGTCGGAATTTCAACAGATTTTCTATATTGCTATGCAAAGATTCATGAAGCGCAAGGAATAAATAAAAATGGCCCTTCAACATTTAGCTGGATTTTAGTAAAACTTTGAGTCAGAGATATTGGTTGAAAATGAACGTGTACAAACACACAATCATGGCTATCCATCAAAGATAACATGGTCAGTCTCAACATGCTCATCATCCGTTAATGGAATAATACAACTACCAGTCTGTAATGACAACTCAATGGCTGTCTAATGTGCCAGGAATTCACAATAAGAAGGATCTATAGAGCAGTAGTAAGTAAACTTGAAGAACTTGGTCGGAATTTTAACAGATTTTCTATATTTCGATGCAAAGATTCATGGAGTGCAAAGAATAAATAAAAATGGCCCTTCAGCATTTGGTTGGATTTTAGTGAGATTTTGACTCTGAGCTGGTTGTATAAATACACAATCGTGGCCGTCTATGAAAGATAAGTTGGTCAGTCTCAACATGCTCATGATCCGTTAGATTATAACCTTAAAGATCTCCGAGCCTTTATAAGAAGTAGTTCTACTCCACAATAGCCTTTATAAGAAGTAGTTCTACTCCACAATAACTAGTTCCTCTGTGGAGTAAGAAAATAAAACCCTAACCTAAACAACAACAACAGATCTCTACTGCAAATCCGTGGAAGAGTTTCTAAAGGCATCATCATAAGCATCCTTAGCATAATGATTTCTCTTCTCAGGGAATTAAAATTTCTCATACATATCATCGTGGTGGATTGCTAATGGAGAATGTTCCAGGATGAGATCCGCCGAAATTTATCGCCCTCTGCGTCGGGTAGATCTTTCTACCATACTTGAAGAAAAACATAAGCCTTCTTTGGATCCGACTTGTGATCCAGTTTGAAGGATCAGGAGGAGCCAATGATGGTGACGACATCTACATTTTCTTTCTCATATTGATTTTCCCCCTCTCAAATTGTGAAGTTCTTTTTAGTTGAAGAAAATATCTCATATACAATGTAATTGCTTTTACGATGTTTTTGTTTTAGTTTGTATCCTAGTTTGTAAATTTATATGCATCGGCACTAGTCCTTCTTGTTGTATCAATTACCCAAATCCAACTAGTTGAGCAAATACATGGATCAAATTCACATGATCCGAATGGGAAAACAAAAACTTCGTCATACGGGTAGAACTATCAATAAGGGTGTTAGAAACTGTTTCATTTGGTGGTTTCCACTTGGGATGGATCTTTACGCCAAACATTTTACATGCTAATGAACCCGAAATTTAAATTATTCAATGACTTTCCTTGTCAAGAGGCTGATCCTCATCTTACAAGGGTCATCAAAAGTTTTAAAAGATCTTGTGGTGTAGTCGGAGTTTAAATAAGCCTAAACTAGCACTTCTGCTAGCCAAATACTCACATTATTGTGGGTCATAATATCAAAATCCCCAAGTCTACTCTTCTGTCAAGTGGTTTATGGGATCCAGTCATCCAAGCTGACTCAAGTGGGAATCTATATGCTTTTCCATAGGCTTTCCATAGTCGCTTGAATGTACACAAGAAAAGAAGAGACCAACCAAAAACAAATTGCTCCCCTATGATCTCATACTCATTTTTGTATTAAAAATGTTGAATGTGGCATTATAGGGATCAAAATCCTTCACTGAGCCGCCCACATGTTGTGCACTATGCCGCCAAACCAGCCCCTTACTTACCAATCTCTTACTCATTTTTCTTCTGCATGATTCCTTGCTTGTTCCAGTTCCTTAATTAGTACGTTATACTCCACTGACCACCAACTGAGTCCAATTCCAATGCCAGTCCCGTAGAAATAAGAAACACGGTGTTGTATGATACTAATGCAGCAAATGGCGCGACAGTGAAGGTAACCAGAAATGCGGTGATTGGAGTAAAAAAGAGAATGAGAGGATATCAAGTGCATTGGAATTTTACAGGACAATAAGAAAGACATTTGAAAGGATTCTTGATTTTCAGGTGAACCGTATCTGAGATAAGTAAAAAGTGACCAACTTCTACACCAGCCTTGTGCTAGTATTCAATCGGGATAAGGATTTTCGGGTAGACTATAAGATTTTTGTGATGTCTCTGATGTAAGATTTTCGTTCAATCTATTGAAAATGTGAACGAGGCCGATCTTCACTTTGTCATTTGTAGTTCCTCTTTTAAGTAAACATGCCTCTAAAGTGGTGGATAATCCTACCACTTTTCGTTAGATGTTTTAGTTTAGGTGGATTTGCTTAACGTCTTGCTTTTCACATTCACTTTAGCATGCAATCCTTCCTTTCTCTTGAACTTAAGATTGGTTGCGGTGACTCACTTCGAAAGGATCATGTGATTTCCACATGTCATTAGCCTTAAAAAGAAGTAGCTCTTGTCTCCAATTACTAGTTCCTCTTCCTCATTGTAAAACGAAGAATAAAAACCCTAACCCAAAAAAACAACAACAACCGATCTTCTGCATATGGCATATTATTCTCACTGAAAGTAAGGTCCAACATGGACTTCCAGAGATATTCATCAGAGAAAGCAGAACTACTATGATCGTTTTGCCACTGGATCGAAGAACTGAACAAGGAGATAAGCAACAACTTGTTGAAGGATCGAGTAAAAAGAACAATATATGTAATTGTTTTACGTATTTTTAGTTTCTAATCTAGTTTGTAATCCATGTTCAACACTAGTCCTATTAGCAAATTAGAAAAGCCTAATTAAACTAGCACTTTTGGTAGCCAAATATTCCCATTCGAGAAAACAAACTGCAAATCGAGATAATCCACATTGTTATGGATCACATCATCAAAATCCCCTATCCCACGGTTTTGTCAAGTAGTTTTCTGGTAGCTCTCGTGTGCATCTCTATGCTTCCCCAAAATTATCACTATTAAAATTTGCACCGGGAAAAAAATAAAAGTGATCAACCAAAAAGACGATTATAAAAGATGACCCGACTTAAATTACTACATTCTCATCTTAGCATCAATGATGCTTTTTAGAAGAAAACAAAAATCATTGAAATCATATCTTATTTTCGCTATTTACACACACTCATGGTCATATTAGATTAAAATGTAACAACTCAATGGCACGCTCTTCATATGCTTAGGAAAATATCAAAGATAAAGCAGATTTGTCTACTTCATGGATGCGGGAGATTGAACATAAGATTTATTATCGAAGTACAAAGAAAAACAACATCGCACTACAATATATCTCCAGTATAATACTCGGCTAATGGTTTAAAGAAATAACCTCCACGGTACCCGCAATCATAGGCGTCTATGGAAGATATGTTGGTCCAACAAATACGGTCGGTCTGAACATACGGACCATCCGTTAGATCATAGATCGAGCGACCAAAATAAAACCCTAAGCAAAATGGGCAGCTTTCTAAGACTTATAAGAAGAAATAAGTTCTCCTCCCCGATTCACGATTCCTCCCTTTAGAGTATGAAAGAAACCTAACCCTAAATACCAACAACAGATCTCTTCTACTACATCACTGCAAATCTGGCAAAGTTTCGTCAAAACATCATCAAACAACCTTAATTTGAAGCATAATGATATCTCCTCTCAAAAGATTAATTTATTGTGTCAACCTTAATTTATTTTGAAGCATAATGATTCTACGAGACTTGATGTTCCGTCGAGATCCGATGTGTAAAATAACGGTTTTTTCTATGCAAGAGATTCATGATGTGTAAAATAACGATTTTTCTATGCAGAGATTCAAGATTCGACTTCAACTCAGACATCAACCTCAGCGGTAACACTACAAAATTGCTCATTCTGAGACTCTTAGGAGAAATAGACCGATTAATGTAGATTTAGAGATCTTATTTATGTAATCATTGAATTAGAGAAACTTTAAGTTCTTCAATGTATCCAATTTGTGTATTCGTATCTGCACATAGGAAGATCAGTTTAGAACTTACATTTCAATTGTTGGAGAAAAATTTCTTTGTAGACCTTATTTGCTACTACAAACGAGTAACGACTTAGATTTAAAATTGTTAGTTATTAATTTGATAATTACATTGCATACATATTCATTTTGGTGCTTGATAGAACCTTGAAACAAAATAAAATAACAAAATGCTTACCAATTACTGTAAGATTATCTCATTTTGTTCGTTTGTTTGATTTTCATCACCGACTAGTATAACACTGTTAACATTGTGTACTTGCTCTGTGAATTCTGAAATAAGTAAGTAAACTAGATTGCACGAAAAACCTGGTCTCAATGATGTTTATACTTTTAGTTATTAGCCAACCTCGTCTAAATGTAGAGAGGCATGCCATTAACCACACACACCGTAAAAATCGTAGGGATGGATTTGAGTTTTTTGGATGTTGTAAAGGTCTTGTTTTGGTAAGGTATGTTGATGAGTATTACTGGAATGCTCGTATCTTTTGGATACCATTTCCCACATTTCATGTAATGGTACAATGCATGGATCATGCGTAGCATATGGAATTGGGTATACTTCTTGGAAGAAAGATTTTAGAGTGGGCAAGTATTGGGAATTTTGAAGAGGAGCTCTGCATTGGATAGTAGATGTTTGGTCTAGACGCTACTATCCGAATTACGAAGACTTGTAAGTTACTCGTTCTTTGATATTGAGTGTGAGCAATATAACAAAATGCCCAGTGTGACCGATTCGGTGAAAGTTTTGAAACAAGTTTGTGCGTTTTAGGCCGATCTCTTTGCTTTCTTGGTTTTTGGGGCTGATGTATGAGAGATGGAGCTGAGAACTCATGGACAAAACTAACCAAAACTATTAACCATTGACCTGCAAAAACGTTTTGGTGGAGTGGTTAAGAATTTGTTGGCGCTGCAGTCTTCTTCCATCCAATAGATCAAGAAAGATCCCTGCTTTGCCACCCCGAGCTCTAGCACTTGTCATGTAAAAATTCTAAGAAGTAGACCAGTTTCTTACAATTTTACTTTCAAATACCTGTCCCTGCCTATAAAATCGCAACACGTGTCCTTGAGATTGTTAAATAGTACCACATCGCCTAGGGCAACCTAGGTCCCATGCTTAATAAGCCTCGGGCAATCCGAACCTTGCAAGCCGGTTTTCGAGGTTAGTTAGGCTCATGGGTTTCTAACATGGTATCGAGCGGACCCTCTCAACGCTACTCCGTGTGTCCGTGGTTTCCGTACCACTCGTATCCCGCTTTGGTGTCGTCCAGTGGTTTCCGTACCACTCTGTATCCCGACCCGGTGTGTGTCCGTGGCTTAGTGCCACTCGTCGGTGTAGCCCTAGTCGTTGAGGGGTGTTAAATAGTACCACATCGCCTAGGGCAACCTAGGTCCCATGCTTAATAAGCCTCGGGCAATCCTAACCTTGCAAGCCGGTTTTCGAGGTTAGTTAGGCTCATGGGTTTCTAACAGAGATAACAGTAATTGATTGACTTCAACACCGTTTAGCTTTATTTCCCGAATTTTTAGTTATATATGAAATCCTGATTTACATTTGAATCAAATCAAAAGATACCCTAACTCTAATTTAACCCAAATTAAATATCTAAGGTGAACAGAAACGTTCAGGTATTTGTACGATTGCCTAACTTGAGATAGGATTTGTACAGTAGTAACTTGGTGTTTTTGTAATTGAAGCTCAAACTAATTAGAATTTCGTACGGGTTTAAAGCAAATTTTTGGTTATGATGGAGATATTATTAATATGGAATTGTCTTGTTATGAACAATCTTTAATTTTATTATTGGTTTGATGGGGGAATTGATTTGAGAAGTGGCGGAGCCAGGAAGTTGAAAGGGGGGGCTAAATTTTTTTTTGCCGAACAATGAGTTTATTGCGGCCCGTAGGCCGCAAATATTTTTTTACCCGATTTAGCACCTAGACAACAAAATCTTTCCTATTTTAGGCCCTTGATGACTAGTTAGTAAACATTTTAACTTGTAAGAACCAAATAGACAATTAACGATGTAAAATACTTACTTTAATTACCAAATACTGCAATTATACTTCTCTTAATTGATCTCTTGACAGACTTGATGGACTAAATTGATTGAGGTGGTGGACTAGATTGGTTTGGCAGGTGGACTAGATGATTTTACCAGAAAAGGGGGGCTACAGCCAGGGTTAGCCCCCCTTTGCTTCCGCCCATGGAGATATTTTGGTTGGGTAGGTGCTGAAAATGCATCCATGATCAGGATCAGAGGAAAATGATGATCTTTCTTTGTTTGATGATTTTTTTTTTTTTTTTTTTTTTGCTCGAGAAAGAAAATTATATTAAGAAAGTGGGCAAATTACAAAGCTGCAACGCAGAGAGCCACCAAACAGGGAAAAAGAGAGAAAGAAACCCAAAAACAAAGAGAACTGACTAAGGAGGATCAAAAAATAAAGCCCTCCAGTTGGATATTACATCATTGAGACGATAACCAGCCATGGAAGGAATAGTAGTAGTGATGGAAAGCACTAATTTTAGACTCAACAATGGTAGCCTCTACAGATCTCTTCTTCCCAGTGAAGATTCTCGCATTCCTTTCAAGTCACACATTCCAACAAATGCTCGCAGGAAGGCGTTTCCAAATCTCCTTACCACTAGTGGAGATAGAGAACTGACTCCAAGTCTTGAAAAGGTCTAAGAGGGAACAAATAGAAGGAAGTTGAGAATTAGCCTGAGAAAAAAAATAAGCCCACACCTGATTTGTATAGACACAATCCCAAAACAAATGTTTGCCGCACTCAGGCACCAAATTGCAAAGTGGACAGAGAGAAGAAGTTGAGTTACCATCAAAAGCAACCAACGGAATATTTCTTCTTTGTTTGATGATATGGAAATGAAAGAAGAGATAATCCGGATAAACCCTTTTGTGAAATCCCTATACCCAACCTTGACATCTTAAATTTACACTAGATTTCCAAAACTCTTTGAAGATGAAGTTCATCGATCAAAGAAAATAAAATTGAAGAACCTGTTTTTTAATTTTCAATATTCTTATAAGTTCTTTGTTTAACATGATTAACGGCGTGAAAACGTGATGTCAAGCAAATACACGTGTTACTGCATAATTGGTAGGGACAGAGGGACTGGTGAATTGTTGAGACAAAGGATCTGGAGCACTCCACTATAGACTATAGTATCCACATTATATGACAAAAATCCATAAAGTATGGGAGTAATAGACAAGCAAACTATGGGTTTGGGTGAAAAAGACACAACGAAAATCCATAAACATAGCGCCCTAGGTTTGGAAGACTTGTAACTAGGTCAACATGGCCGCACGTGCCATTGGCACATGCCAACACGTGCCGCAAGCCATATTTCTAAGCCGCTATGCCTTTGGCCCACGCCCAACATAGCGCCCTAGGTTTGCAAGACTTGCAACTAGGTCAACATGGCCGCACATGCCATTGGCACATGCCACACGCGCCACTAGCAGCGCCACTTGCACTCAAGATGCAACCAACACTCGAGACATCGACACAAACTGGGGGATGCTTCTTTAGGGTTTTGGTTTGGCGGTCTGACATGCGCGTACACTACGCTCACATTAAGAAAGCGTGAAAAGGAATAAAGCGGTCAAATAAAGAGGAAATAATGGTGAAAAACGTTTTCGCCCATTAAACCATGCGGTTACCACCTCCTCCCATTATTTCACCCTTTACTCTCTTCCTTCATGAGGCAAGGGTACGTTTCAATCTCGACTTGTATAAATAGGTCTTACCTATTTCCACCAGACAACAAGTTTCGGTCAGGAGAAATATACTACACTTACACTCTCGTAAAAGGCAACTTTGCAAGCTCTCCCAAAAAAGCTTTCATCTCTTGCAAGCTTCCTAAGCTTTCACTTTACGATACAAGTCGAGATACTACTCTCCTCAACACCTTTCTTTGCTTCCTCCCCAAATCAACCCTTCTCCTCCACTTTGTGACCGAAGCAAGTCCTGAACGGCCATTTCTTGGTTTAGGTAGGACTTGTACAGATTGATCTCTCGAATCTATAAAGTGCTCACGTGCAGCACATTTGTTTAGGGTTTGAACCAGTTTCTCACTCACCTTCCGAATTTACCGAAATCGGCAGAAACGATTTTTACCCATAAACAACAAGTTACGAACCCAGACTGCTATGATTTGAAGATTGACGACGACCATTATGATACAAATGGATACGGTTTTTACTATGGAGGGCCAGGTTATAATGATAAATGTCAATAATTGAATATACATCTTTTAAAAGTGTATTTATTTATTGAAAATTTCAGCATCAGGGTTGATGAGTTTTATACAGTTGGTCCAACACTATTATTTACAAAATCTTGCCTTTATTTATAATTGAGGTTTCTTGATCAATGTTATTATAGGAACTCATGGATCTATATATACCAGATTTATTTACTAATAAAATTTTCGTCTAAACCTTTATTCAACATGAGTTGATAGATATTTCCTTGAAAGGATCAAAAATTATTTGGACGAATGGTAAAGAAGATCGTAATTTATGCAGGTTGCAGACTAGATAAATTTTCTATTTATTTTGAAGTCGATATTAAAGTTCAATTGATTACTCAGACAGCTCAATCGAGGGACACTTGATCAGATTATCATCCTTAGCTACTTGACACGGTATAAGTTTTGGGAAACCCTGCCTTCCAGGTTAAAGTTGTACATGTTAGAGCATAGTTTGGTGTTTTAGGGGGAGGGGGATGTACTGCCTAAAGAAGACTTTCGGATTGAGAAATTAAAATCATACAATATTATACTAAAAGAAATGTCTTATTTCAGGGTCTTATATTTGAGAGAAAAAAATAATTAGTGCAGATCATCGTTTACATGCTAGAAATATTTACCAATAAAAGAAAACCTTAAATAGCCGACTGGCTAAAATTGTTGGCTAAAGTCGATTTTAGCTAAGGTTGGGCTTTGCCAACTGAATCTTGCAGTCAGAGTTGGGCAAGGATACCATGCGATAGTCTCGGTCCGACAATGAAATCTCCCAAAATTTGATATATTACAAGTTTGTGATAAAAATTGGATGTGACATAAACTGGCTACTTCGAGAATAAGCAGCGTCCATGTGGTTGCTTTATGACTGATTGTATTTGATAGTTGGAAACCTATTATCGATCTGTTGGATAATCATTCATCTAGCTATAATCGATTTGGTAGAGGGGAGGCAGTCGGCTGTGTTTTCAACGACCATATTGGAAGATTGCTAACAACTTATATTGATTATTACTAAGCAATAGGGTCATTTTAGGCCAAGTAAATGTGGATGCTGGTAGAATATTTTTGACCAGTCGGGATGTCTGATTTTCCATTGAAATGTAGTTGCAATGGAAAATTAGTTGATGCACCAATATTTTGCTGCATAAAGTATTATGTATCCTTTGTGATGGTTTGCATAATGAATATACATTTAATTTTCTAAAATTGTGCCTAAAATGATATATATCTCCGATTTTTTCGTAAAAACTCCAAATTTGATATTGTTGTTTGTACTTGTTGTGTAGAGTTTACTATAACCTTTCTAACGAGATAAAATTTGTAAAATTCCAAGGCATGGATTTTTAGATATGTTATATTAAAGTTCGTTTTCCAATTATACCCCTGAAAAGATAGATACACAAGGAGTTATAGTAATTGGACTAAAAGGGAGGGGCATTTTTGGTTTTTCGGCCCTAACCATTTCCAATCTTTTTGTGGTAATTGATCACTTAGATTTTACAAAAAAGTGGCCATATAATAGCATTGATACCTTTTATATTGGAGGGATAGTTTTGAAATTTCGGGGGTGTGACACCAAATCCAATCTTTTTATGTCAATTGGAAAAAAAAGTCACGCTTCACATTGACATAAAGTCACGCTTCACATATATAGAGTCCTCCATCGCTTCGCTCGGTGGGCCTAATAAGCCTTTTTGGTATTGTCTATGCACATATTTTAGAGATAAAAAAATAGAATCGGTTTATCATGATTATGAACAAAATGCGAGGTGGCAAATCTTGAATTGTTAAAAACTGTATTGGGTCCGAAGGTATGCAAGCCAGAAAATACTTGCATCTCTTCTTCGCAAATTCTTATTTGAACTGTTTCTTAAAAGAGACCAACTATAGGGTTTCGGTCCTACTGGTTTGGATTCTTGGGATCCCCTCCAAAACAGGTTATACCGGTTTAATTAGTTACCCGGCCTGTATAGTTGCCTGATGCACCCGACTACCCATCCATATAATACCAACGAAACCCTAGGATTTGAGTAGAAGTTTTACACAGGAGAAGAAAGTGAAATTGGAGACTACCAAAGTGAGGCAGCGTTAAGAAAAAAACCAGTTACCGGAGTTCTGCTTGCCGATTCTAGAATCAGATGGGGGGTTATGATCTGAGTTTCAGTTTTACGTGGGAACCTTTCCACATACCTTGGGATCAAATAGAAGAGACGCCCAAACTTTTGAAATTGTCATAATGACTTTTCCTCTTAAATCTATATGATTGGCGATGTTCCTAGTCCCATATCGAGCTCATCTTGTTTCTTCTGGTAAGATCTGTATAATATATGTAAATGATTACATTTTCTTGCCCACAACGCTGATGTTCATATTCTGGTTTTTCTAAGCAGCGACTCCAGCTCCAGCTTCATCTTAAAAACTCCAGCTTCATCTTCAAAACACCAGCTTCATCTTCATCAGTTATGGACTGTCGACCTTACAACCAACATTGGGTGTCCGATTGTGGGAACTGAATGTTCAGATACTTATTTTGGTAATCATTGGATTAGAGAATCTTTTAAGTTTTCCAATTTGTTTTAGTGTTTTTTTTTTTTTTAGGATTCATTCATATCTGAACATAGCAAGATCTGTTGAGAGCTTACATTTCAATTGTTGGAGAATATTTCTTTCTAGAGTCCTAGACCTTATTTGCTACTACAAACAGTAGAAGTTACATTACATACATATTTATTTTGGTGCTTGATATAACCTTGGATCAAAAGTGATTGCTTGATGATTTTTGTACTGAAAATGCGAACGAAATTTCATAGTTTTTTTTAGGGGGTACATGCCTTACTATATTCTGGTATGTATTCTGAGAAGTTTGTGTAGCAGGGGTATAGGGTACACTGTTGCAACCGCTCTCTAAGCACCCATGCGCCCCGTTAAATCTGGAATTGAGTTTTTTGGATGTAGTAATGGTCTGGTTTTCTCTTAAGGCATGTTGATGAGTATTACTGGAATGTTTTTATCCTTCAGAATCCAACTACTGGAGTGTAAAATCCGAATTCCAACATTTCATGCAAATGGAACAACGCTTGGACTAAATAGAGTATGGAATTGGTTATAGTTCTCCGGAGAAAGATTTTAGAGTGGCAAGTGTTGGGAATTTTTAAGGTACTTATGATTGGCAAAGAGGATGTATGTGTATTAGTATTGTCTGCTTTGAACTGTGTTCTGCAGCGGTTCCTGTAAATCCACATAACTTTCAGACATTTGTAACAATTTGTTTAGTTTATGGTTACAAGCTTACCTTCAAGCTCCCCGACTCCGCACGTGTTCTCGAAATTCGACTCCATGGATTTTCAAATCGCATAATGCTGAAGCCTGAAGTAATGATATGAATATATTAAGCAAAGTCACAGCCGAAATCAACTGTCACTACAAGAAAAACTGGATTAAGCAACCGGGCATTTTTAGTTGCAAAAGCCCATTTCGAGTCGCTCAAACCATTATAGCTACTAAAAGTGGCACTCGCTCACGAGTTGCAAGAAGTGGGATCTCTATAAACCTAGAGCAGCTAGGCACTCGCTCTAAATATATTGCAACTACCATCAGCGATTAACTTATATCATTGCTTTAAATTTATTCCAATTATCCTAAAGTGAGTCGCTCTAAATATGCTTCAACTACCATCAGCGGCTAGATAATATCATTGCTTTATACTTATTCCGATTATGAGTCACTCAAAATATGCTACAACTATCATCTCCGGCTAAGCAATATCATTGCTATACATTTTTTCCAACCTTCCTAGCGAGTAAAATGTAAGTTGACATACGCCTTGAGCGGCTTAACTGACCAATAATATCGGTGGCTCAAGGGTTTTTGAAGTGCCAGATTTTAGTCGGTGCAAACTTTGAACTTGTCTGAATTTAGTTGCACAACAGGAATGTCCCGGTTCGTTAAAAGGCTTCCGGCCAATTTTGACTCAAATTAAATGAAATCAAAACTAATATAAACCAAATTAAATGCAAAATTAATTTAATTTATTATCACTAAATTCAATTTACAAAATCATTTATTATTCACAAAAAATTACAATCTCAAAGTTTTACAAAAATTAAACAAAAACAATCTCATATCTTTGAAAAAATACTTTAGAATCTCATCATGGTATGGAACACCGTTAATACAACTACATCGACTTTGATGCCCATCAAAGTTCTTTTAATCTCACTGGAAAAGCTTAAAACCACTGAAATATCATTCGATCTGTGCTCTGATTTTGAGATCAATAGAGTACCCATTCCGGATCTAATTTCTTCCTCCAAATAAAAATGATAAACTTTGTTCCTGCATATATATATACAAACAAGCAAATCAAAAGAAGAACCAACTATAATAACGTAATCAATCTTGAACAAAAATAAGATCAAGAATTAAATCAAGAAACCAATGAATAAAACTTGATATTTTGTACCTTCTTCAACTTTGAGAGATCAATAGAGTTCTTTGATTCATACTGCTCTGTTTTTTTAGCTCTGATTTTGAAATTATTAGTAGAGTACTCATTCCAAAACAAACAAACGAACTTGGATTCTGCATACACAAACAAATTCAAAGAAGATCAGATCTCCTTAGAATAAGAAACATGAAGCGTGATCTAAATTGGACATACAACAAGAACTGAATCAAAAAATCAAATACTAACCTGTAATTTTGGTATACTTTGTATCTAGTAACGAATGATTCGAAGAGAGGATGGGAGAGATGCCCTTTCTGAGCGATAGAGTGAGGGTGAGGGAGAGAGCACTGGAAAGCGGCTGATAAGCGATAAGATGAAGGAAACGATTAGGGTTTCTAAAAGTTTTACAGACCGTAGGATTAAATGCAAACTGAACTGACGGATACGGATTAACTTCTAGATTGTTCATTTTTCATTTGACCCAGTATTGTACCACGACCACTAGAATATGGTCCATTGGTCCACGCTTGGGAAAATTTGTGCCCCGTTCAGAACATGGCCCTTTTTCTTTTCTTTTTTTTTTTAGACTACACGTAACTAACATGTAAATACAATACGAATTTTGATGCTAAAATAACCACAAATGATCAACTAAAAAAGGTAAAAAATGATCCACAGACATTATCAATGTTTTGGTAGCACTAAAATGTACAAGTCTTTCCTTAAAAGTAATAAAATACACATAAGCAATTGGTATCTAACACGTTAAAATACCTGGCTTTATTGGGGTATACCCAAACTAATTGGGGTATACCCAATGAGATAAAAATAGGGTCATTTTGAAGTAAAGCCAAGCCACCCCTTAACCTTGTATTTTCAAAATGGCTAAAATGCCCTTTTATAATTAACACTAAAAAACTGATTAGGCTAATTAATTGAGTTTAGATAAAAATTTTGAAAATGAAAATTCAGTAGATTAAACCTTTAATCCGTCTTGTGAGTTCGATTAAGATCAAAAAATTTGGTTTTCAAAAATGTCAAAGGTCGGCAAGGTAGAGGTTTGAAGAAGGTGCCGGCTATATATGGCCGGCATGGTCTTTGTTTGAATAAAATGCCGACCAATTTTAGCCGGCAAGGTATTTAAATGAAGAACATGCCGACTTTATTTATTTTTTGACACAGGAGATGGCTATTGAAAAATATTAGTCGGCAAGGTCTACAAAAAAAAAACCCGCCGGCTGGTGAAAAATACCCCGACGGCGGTTGGAAAACCCCGCCGGCGGTATAATTCGGCAAGGTATTTAAATGAAGAATATGCCGACTTTTTTTTTTGACTTTGGGGGAGAGGGCTATTGAAAAATATTAGTCGGCAAGGTCTACAAAAACCCCCGCATTTTTGTTGAGAAAAATACCCCGCCGGCGGTATAAGACGGCAAGGTCTTTAAAAAATACCCTGTCGGCTGTGTATTAGCCGGCATAGTCTTCATAAAATACCCTGCCGACTGTTTAATTACAGTCGCCATGGCTATTATGAAAAGTCGGCAAGATATGCATGTCACGGCCTTGTCGGCTGTATTGGCCGGCAAGGTCTTCAAAAAATACCCTGCCGGCAGTTGAAAATTTTTACAGTCGCCATGACTATTATGAAAAGTCGGCAAGATATGCATGTCACGACCTTGCCGGCCGAAGACACAGAAATCATAAATTTTGATTTCTGACTTAATATAAGGTATCTGAGATTGGGTATTATTTTGTACCCAATCTCAAATCGAGTATGTACATACTCGGTTTGAGATTGGGTACAAAATAATACCCAATTTCAAAACCCGTATGATTCATTTTTTTTTTTCTGTTTTTTTTTTTTTATCTCATCATGTATGATTAGAGTGAATAGAGTTTTTGGGAAAACAATTTGAAATTTTTTTAGGAAGGATTCAGCCGGCAAGGTTTGGGGGGACAATTTGGTCTTTCAATATCATTTAGGCACCCCTTAGCACACTAGGTTGGATGGATTTAAATTTGGTATACCCCAATTAGTTTGGGTATACCCCAATCAAGCCAGGTTAAAATAGTTGGACAATTATAAGTTTTTTTTTTTTTTTTTTTTTTTGAAGGAATCAGGGGCTATTGCCCCAAACTTTTATTTCAAATACCTCATTTAATTGAGGTTAGAAGGGTTACAATGGCCAAATAGAAGCCATGAATGCATTCAATTACATCAAAGAGACACGACATACAAATTGAAATACATGAAAAAATACTAAAATACAAAAGCATTATATTCATGTACTTCACTGAGGAATTCGATTGAGAGATGGTCAGAGAATTTATAATCCACCATTTAAAAATTTCTTCAATATTCTTTTTAATTGAGAAATTATTATCTTCAATAAGACTAGATGCTCCTAAAGAGGTAATCAGCACAATTGATCGAAATCGCGATCAAATCTTGTCGCCAAGGATCCACATGTAGATCTTCGTCAAGTCGATGCAGATCGCCCTCAACTATGTGTTTGAAACGATCAATCGCAGTATATTTTATTCACCATCTCCAATCTAAGGGTTTTTGTAAATGGTGATTAGATTATCTTTCCTTACATAATTCATACCTTCATGCCAAATTAATTTTAAATTACATGAAATTCCATGTTTCATCAAAACATCCAATTTCACTTTCAAAATCAATCCAATTAAAGTATCAATTTTTCATTATAATCGTTATATTCAGATATAAGTAATGGGACCAAAAAAACTGAGTATTTTTTGGTTTGTCGGTTTCATGAAAAGAATCTGAGTATAGCAGTTTTTTAAACATTACTTAAGAACGCGCAATCGGGGATATGAAAAACTATTCCTACCGTTAATATCTTGCAAAGTGGTGTCTTAAAGTGTAAAAGTCTAAGTTAACCCTTTCAAATATTAAATAATTTTTATTTATTTTTATTCTTTTTAAACTTTTTCTTTCATTATGTTCTTCTTTTAACTTTTTTGTTACTTTTTTCAAAAGAAAATTTCTTAAAAGAAAAGATTAAAATTTAAAAAAAAAAACTATAAAATTTTAAATTCTTTTATCAAAAAATTATTCATGCTTCAAAAAAAAAAATCAAAAAATTATTAAAAAATTATCAATTTTTATTTACAAAAAATAACTTTTTTATAATGTTTTATCATAAATTATTCTTTTACGAAAAATAAAATTTTGTTAAAAATATTATTTTTTTATTAAAAATATTTTTTATGAAAAACAATGTTTTAATTAAAAATAAATATTTTTTAAAGTATAAGGCCATTTTAGGAATAATAAAAATATATATGAATAAGGGATTTTGAAAATTACTTCAAATGACCCTATTTTGTTTTATTATCATATCCCCAATTAAAATAAATATCGTCCAATTGCGTGTTCTTAGTTAAACCCCGACTTGTAAATTTTCTCATCAAAGCACTATATTAAAAAGACTAATGCTAATTAATTTGTCCCGAACTTCATGGATTTCTAAGGTTATCGATCAATATCGATCAATTATATGTGATATTGCTTGACGACACTCCATTTGGATTCAAAGATGCATATGGTTATCTATTAATTTAAACCAAATTTTCATTGTCTTTACTTAATTTTACTTGTTTCAGTCCATATTATCCAACGTCGGTCGACCTCAATCAGTTTCTTTCACATCCCATCGGTTTGTCGGATTTATCGTTCTTAGTTTTCGACTTATAGTAGTCCACCCCCGTCCAGGTTTCGAGCTTGGAGCTACTTTCTTTATCGAAGTCGTCAGAAAAGGGTTTTTTTAAGGTTTCGGAGAAAATTTCATTGGAATCTTATCCGTACATGGTCGGATTGATCGTTTTGACGATTTTTCCGACTTATAGTAATCCACTCCGACCGGGTTTCGAGCTCGGATTCATTTTCTTTCTCAAGTCGCCATAAAAGGGTTTGTTTAAGGTTGCGAGAGAATGCTTCGATGAAATCTTACCTATGAATGATTGGATTAATTCATTGTTCTTACATAGTTTCCGACTTATAGTAGTCCACTCAGCCGAGTTTCGACCTTGAAGCCACTTTCTTTCTCGAAGTCGCTAGAAAAGGGTTTGTTTAAGGTTTTAGAGAATATTCCAATGGAATCTTACTGTAAATTATCGGATTCATCGTTCTTACGTAGTTTTCGACTTATAGTAGTCCACTCCCAGCTAGGTTTCGAGCTTGGAGCCACTTTCTTTATCGAAGTCGCCAGAAAAGGGTTTGTTTAAGGTTTCAGAGAAAATTCCGATGGAATCTTATCTGTAAATGGTCGGATTGATCATTCTGACGATTTTTCCGACTTATAGTAGTCCACTCCCGTCCAGGTTTATAGCTCGGAGCCACTTCTTTCTCGAAGTCGCCAGAAAAGGGTTTGTTTAAGGTTTTATGTTTGGATTCATCGTTCATACGAAGTTTCCGACTTATGGTAGTCCACTCCCGGCCAGGTTTCAAGCTCAGAGCCACTTTCTTTCTCGAAGTCTCCAGAAAAGGGTTTGTGGTAACCGACCACAAGTTACTTTGGATTCCAAGTAGAGCTAGGTTAAAATTTGAATTGTGAAGTTAGTTGTAATCATTCGGAAGCTACCTTTGGGATGCAAGTTGTAGTAGATCACAAGCTACTTCGGGAAGCAAGGTGTAACAGGTTACAAGATACTTGATTAAGGTGAACGAATCTTAACTTTTGTTGAGAGTTGTGGTATAACTTAGGCCATGTTTGAGCTCGGAGCCACTTGGTTCATAGTTTGTATGCCGTTATACCGATTTGAAGTTGAAGCGACCTTTGAGCTTCATATTTATCGATTTCGATGATGTATATCATGCTAAGTTTGAAGTCAGAACCCTCCCGGAGCTTTTTGGTTCATAATTTGTATGCTCTTATTCCACATTTGAAGTTTGAATCAACACTGAGCTTCATATATATCGATTTCGATGATGTATCATGCGAAATTTGAAGTCAGAACTCTCTCGGAACCTCGAGGTTCATAGTTTTCGTCGACTTCAATTAATTTCACTTGTCATCCGCCATCTTACATTGTCCACCAAAAAAGTCAAAGCCCTTTTGAAATCACTTCACGGATCCGTGTGGTTTTAATCTGGCCTATAGAAAGACAAAGTATCTAAGAGCAACTGCAGTGGTTCGACCATAACCAAAGAGCAAAGAGCAAAAAAAAAAACAAAATTTGGGTTTAGTCCGTATTGTAACGCAGTGGAGGGAGACTAAAATTTGGTCAGGCGCAACTTTGAGTTACACCCCAATCAGGCGCAATTCCAAATCTCGTCCCATTTTTTTTTTTTTTTTTTTATTGTTGGGGCGTAACTTTGAGTTACGCCCCATTGGGCGCAATTCCAAATTGCGCCCCTTTTTTTTTTTTATTGTTGGGGCGTAACTCAAAGTTACGCCCCAATCAGGCGCAATTCTAAATTGCGTCCCTTTTTTTTTTTTTTTTTTTTTTTTTTTTAATTCGGGTACGCCCCATCAGGCGCAACTTTAATCTACGCCCGACTAAAGACCAGACTAAAGACTAAATATGGTCTGGGTTTTGGTTATAGTCCGGTCTTTGGTCTTTAGTCCGTCTCCACTGCGTCTGCTTTTTACCAAAAAATTTGGTTATACTCTGCGACTGTGGATGCTCTAAGTCCACCAATCGGCGCATGAAACAAAAGTCATACGGATTGCCCATTTGCCATCTTGACTGGTGGAAGGAAAATCCCCCCATGTGCTTGCCTCAAGGAACAAATCCGGACCCTAGATCGTCAAAAAATACCCCCACCTTTGTTCCATAGCCATCATTTTGATGATCCGTATGATATCCATTTGGCCAATAGAAAACCAAGGATGTCTAACCCACGAATATATGCAAACACAAAATGTCACACGGATTGCCACCTTGTTTTCCCTCTAAGTGAAAATGTCTTTTAAATTGATTAGCGGGAAAATCCAAGTTTTGGCGCAAAGTTCCCACCAAAAATTTCATTTTTCCCTCCACTCGCATAAACTGGTTTCTCTACACTCAAACCCTTTCTGTCTATTTCCCCTCTCCAACTCTCTGAAACTTAACCCAAATGGCCAAATTAAAGCCAGGTCTTGTACAAATCTGTCAAAATTAGAGATTTTAGAGTGGGTTTCTACATTTCTTCCTCCCCTGTTTTCGACATATCTTCGTGGGTTTGTTTACTTTGTTGCTGATGGTATCGACATCTCTCATTTTTGATTTTGATTCATGTCATTCTGTTTCTCTTGCAAAAGCATTTGGGGTTTCAAGATACTATGATTAATTGAAAAGCTTCAATTAGTAACCAATTTATAAAGGTAATATTTTTCACTCGATTTTGATTCAATAGTAAAGATCCAAAAAAGAGAAATTAGGGCTTCTTAATTTCTCTCTTGTATGTCAACAGAGGTGTACTTTTGTTTCTTGGAAGGGTTTCTCTTTATTTCTCAGGAATCTATGATGTAGCTATTCTCTTATAACCTGTTTGATAAAATGACTCTTAGAAGTTTCTGACAGATTTTGTTAAAATGATTTTGACGAACTCGATTTTTGACTGTATTTGCATATGGAGGTTGGATTTTTGGTGAGATTGTTCGAAAAAGGGTTAGTAGATGAACTTACAAAAAAGAGGATTAGTAGACTGTTTCATCTTTTTTGAACACCTAGATTGGCTATTTTGCCTTATAACCACAGCTACCTCCCTCCTTCCCTGTCAATCTCTGTGATAAACTTAACATTGTGACTCTCATTCTTGACATTTGCCCAAACTTGACACTGTCTCATACTGAAAAACCCAGCTGATAAGTCCAGCTTTGTGAAAGAGTCAGCAATGAAAATGGGTGCTCTGTTTGCTATGGTTATCTTCTCCTTCCTATCAATCTCAAGTGAATTTCTTTTTTTCTCAGCAAAATAAGATATGGGTTATGTTAAGTCCGCATAATGTGAGCTCAAGCACTCTGTTCTTAACATAGATTTACAGTTAAATTTGAGTTTCATGGTCAATTCATGTTTAAAGAAATCTATTTTCGTTGATGTGTGTATGAGTATCTTTTGTTGTTTTTTCTGATGGCTAAATTAAGATGTAAATGAATTTCAAACTCAGGCGGTCAAGCTGTGTGAAATAGTATGCTAGCGAGTCATTTAGTTGATGGATTTTGATCTATTTATTCTAATTTTGATTCTAAGTAGCTTCTATTAGTTTTTGTGTGGTTAGTTCATGAAATTTTCTAAGTTTTTAGATTCTGGGTTCTCTAAAGTTTGGATTTTTGATGGGGTTTATTGAAATTAAATTCATATATATACTTATGATGCTGAGTATTTTTGTAAGATTGACAAATTTGGTTGATTCTTAGGTTCAATTACTATCAATTTTCGGCTTATTTTGTATGTCTGGGAACATTGTTTTCTTGATTCACCTGTTTTTGAGAATGGAAACCATAACATTCAGAAATGAAGTCAAGTATTTGTTCTGGCATATTAACCTTGGTCAATATACCGGAACAAATTGAATGACACTTCTCATTTCATGGTAGAAAATGCAGACCAAACCGAAGCTACTATGGACTCACAGGTGAAAAATCTCGTACAAAACAGCTCGAAGTGAACAATTTATGCTTATCTCTTTATGATGGTGGATTCTTTGTATTAGCTTACTACTCCCATAATGGCTGCCTTTTTAGCATTCAATTACAGTAGTTTAGGAAATATGGCCAATTATAATCATTCCCATCATAGCTCAATATGAATTAGACTAAATGTTATTCCTTTTTATCGTAAGACTAAATATCGTTCACTGATTCAGTGATTTTGAGTCAACAGAATTTGGGTTCAGTTGATTCTAAGTAAATTTTTAATTTCAATTTGACATTGTTAATATAATGTATTTTAGTAGTTTTCTATTTCGGCAAGGAAACTATACTCGATGCTTATAAGTTTAATTGTTTTGTTTTTCTTGATGATGAGTTAAGGTATGGTGGTGATTATGTGTCTTAGTGGTGCATTTCTTGGGTCTGTTTTAAGTTGTTCGATAGGAGATGTTGTAGGGTGTCTTAGAGGTTTTTCAGTTGAGTGCTTTGCCGATGATTCTTTGGGCTTTATGAGGTAAAATCCTTATGTTCTAAGAAATTTGATTTCTTTTTTATATCAAGTTCAAATGAAGCTTATTAGAAAGGATTTCTTTGACCATATGCTTGCAGCGCGAGAACAGAAAGCCTGCAACACGAATGGTGTTGGTCCTTCTATTGCTTCTCTATATGGCTGAGATATGCTTTTCCATGTTGTCCCCAGGTGATACGTGTTTCCAGTTATCTGCAATTCCTGCTGCAATATTGTCTTCATCAACAGAGTCCTGTGCGGAGAGCCCTCAGTGGCTTCCTAAGGTCAGTATGTCAACCTTTATTTTTGCCCCTCCTAAGAGAATCTTGTTTTCCTTTGATCTACATCTGTTGCTACTTGTTTTTTTTTTTTTTTAGCTCTGGAATGGCCTGCAAAAATGTTCCGCAATCTCTCCTAATATTTTGAATGAGAATTTCCTTGTTAGAAAACTTAAAACCTTTTAATTGATAACAATATGCTTGATAACACATAAATTTTGTTACATAAAGCGATCTGCCAATTCAGAGATTCTGCTGGAGACATTGTCTGGCATTACTCATTCATTTTTTCTTTTTCTGGCAGTTCTCTATTACTCATTTTTAGTCTATCATCCAAGCCTTATATAAAGATTAATACCTAATCTTTGTAATTTCTTGTAAAAGGCCTCAATACATGTAATTAAAAACTAAAGATACTTTTGACAAATGGGACACAATTGGAGAAAGCCCTGCAAATAATTTTTTTAATGTTCCTGTTTGAGTATAGGACCATATGGTGTTCTGTTTTATCCTTGGTTTTTTATGCAAGAATGCTATAGTAGTACTCGTAAACTAAATGTTGTACGAAATGAAATAGGGAAGGTTTGAAAGAGCACTTATTCTGTGCAACTTGGATTCTGAGACTGGTTATCTCATTATTTTGCACGAGTTACTGTATTTCTAAATTTGAGACATGTTACACTCTATAAAATGTATTTACTCCTTTGTGTTTGCAGGAGGGTATGCTGTTAATATTTTCCTCGTGCAACAAAATAAAAGAGAGAGAGAGAGAGGACAAGGAGCCACAGAAGCTGCAATAGTTGATGCTCGCAGAATGATCTTGACGGAACTCTGCATTTCTAATTTATTAACCATTACTCACAAAGTATGCAGTGAAGGCCTCTCTAAGAGTCTCAAGCAAGTTGAAATCATGTATTTTCCCCCTTTCAGTAGGATCCAATCTTCACAGAGGATTTGCTTAAAGTGTTCCTGTGATAACCAAAAACACGGAATTTTATACTACCTCAACGTACATTAGAATCCAACATTGGAGTTTTAAAGTAAAAAAAGAACAGTTTTGGAACTACTTGTGATCACCCCATTTTTGGGTAATGGTTTTTGTACAATATGCAAATTATTATAATTCTTGAAAAACGTTGGTGAGCAATTAGCTATTTTAACTGTGTTGGAAGGTCAGTTGCCAACGATGGAGAAGGCAAGGATACGACAGAACTTGGTTTTCACTTTGAATTGTTGAATTGAGTGTTAAAAGTTTCAGATTTTGATTGGAATGATATGGGTTGTTGGATTTGTAAAAGACTTCGGTTTAAACGTAGTCGCTCATGTTAATTTTTTTTTTACAATTCGTGCATCCATGCATTTGATCATAGTGAATCAAAACATTGATTTGAATGAGTTTTCATGTTTCCATGGAATAAATCCTATTAAGGTTGTTGGATTATACAATTCTTTTTGATACAGGTGGTGGCAGCTTAAACTTAGTTGCTGAGAGAGGTCTTACCAACCTACTCATTTTTAGTTGCTACGAGTCTGTGCCTCAAAGTCAATAGCTAGATGAGCACATTTTTAGCTGCTATAGTTAACTTGATAAAGTGATCTAGCGAGTAAACACATATGATCATCGCTAAGTATTAGTGGACACAGGTTAGTAGCCGCCAAACTATCCGGCAGTTGCAACTTTGGTTGCTTAAATGCTTAAAGCGACTAAAATTTTGGGCTCTTGCTAGGATTTTGGTCGCTTAAGCCAGGTTTTCTTGTAGTGTGTTTTCATTGTTGGTAGTTCTTGATGGGATTAAAAAAGCCTAAACTAGCACCTTTGGTAGCCAAATTGTCCCGTTTTACTCATGAATCATTTGGGAAAAACAAACTATTAATTGAAATAATCCACGTTGTTATGGATCACAGCATCAAAATCCCCTATCCCACCGTTTTGTCAAGTAGTTTATGGGATCACCTTGTACAATTCCCCAAGATTAAAAGTTACACAAGAAAAAGAATAGACCAACCAAAAGACGATTCTAAAAAAATTTGCACCCATATTGTGCAGTACTATCACCTTGTACAATTTCCAACCAGAGATTCTCTACTTCATGGATGCAGGAGATTGAACATAAGATTTATCAAAGACTCGGCTAATGGTGTATCGAACCCACAATCATTGGCGTCTATGAAAGATATGTTGGTCAAACAGATACGCTCAGTCTCAACATGCAGACCACCCGTTAGATCATAAATCGACGATCAAAATAAAACCCTAAGAAAAACAGGAAGCTTTCCAAGCCTTATAAGAAAGAAGTAGTTCAACTCCCAGGTTTAGCCAGCCGTTCTTCCCTGTAGAGTATGAAAGACACCCTAACCCTAAATAAAAACAACAGATCTCTTTTGCTACATCAATGCAAATCCATGGCAGATTTCTTAAAAGTATCATCAGCAACCTCAATATTTAAGCATAACGATTTCTCCTCTCAGAAAATTAGAAGTTTTCTTTATCTGGACTTTTCGAAATTAAAGGAAATCAAGATCCGATGAGAAGGAACGTGATTTCACATATAATCTTTCAAGTAAAGTCAAAAAAAACGAAAAAGAGGATGAGCCTTATTGGATCCGGTATACAACAACTTCTTTGAAATAGAGTTGAAGATCGGAGAAGCATGAGAGTATCAGAAAACTTATTTTTCTCATAATGATTTTCTCTCAAATTGGGAGTTCTTTTCGCTGTTTTATGTAATCAGAATGACGTCCTTAGGTTCTAGTTTGTAATCCATATCTGTTCTTTCAGTTTTGTATGTCAAAAGAATGGTAATCGGTAATTCTCTCTGAGATAGAATTCTTAATCGGGGTGTCGGAGACCCTCTAAAATCATCTTGGAATATTTTCTCTGAGATAGAATTCTTAATCGGGGTGTCGGAGACCCTCTAAAATCATCTTGGAATATTTTCTCTCAGATAGAATTCTTAATCGGGGTGTCGGGGACCCTCTAAAATCATCTTGGAATATTTTCTCTGAGATAGAATTCTTAAATTTCTCTGGAAAGTAAGAACTTATTCCTTGTGGTAGAAAATCTTGTACGTTAAATAATGGATAAGTTAGTGAAGTGTTCGAGAATGAGTGTTGTTTTGTATGGAATTCTGGTGTATGTTTATTGTCTTTTCAGTTTCTAAGTTTCTTTATGGTCCGTATGAACTCAATTATAACCAAAATCTCATAACCTATATATGTTTGTTTTGTTACTTGGTTTCATATGAGTATGTGAAGACATGTCTTATAGCTATCAGAGATGGAAAAAAGTTCATCTTTGGAGTAAAGAGTATTTATGTAGGAAGTTAACATCTTTGTTGATTTATTTTCTGGATTGTCAAACTGCTAGAGAGCCAATCCTACCAACGCGGATAAATGCTTTTGTCAAAATTGGTAAAGAACCATCAGAATCACAAGCAGGTTGTTGGTGCGAGCTAGGGTGTTAGAGTCATAAGCAGGATCTATTTGCATCCGTTTGGAACTTCCTCTGTGGATTTCAATGCTTTAGCCCGTAGCTCTCTTAAATAGCTCCGACCTGCTGAAAAAGATTCTTCTGCCTGTTGCCCCACTAACATTCTCATGAGCACCGTACATACCACCACCAAGATTACAACTTTGGGACGAAGATAATGGTGATATTGTAGCATTACAAATGCAGCTAGGAATAGTGAGATCAGCTGCATTACTAGGATTAGCAGGGAGTACTAGTACTGGTGATGCTGATGCGAAGCTGAAACCGTATAACTTTATACGGGTCTTTATGTGAACTATTGCTAAGTTTGTGTAAATTATGTTGTCTTATCTTATTCGCCAAATTCATTTCACATTGCAGATCACTTGGTGACGGTTGATTCGAAAAAGTTGAAATGCAGAGGTTCCTTTGATGATAGACATTGTGGGCTACAATAGGTTTGTGTTTTATTGGTTTCAGTTAGATAACAGACTGCTTTCTTTTCTTTTTTTATCTTTGTTTTTTATGTGTTTAAACTTCTGGTTATATTCAAGTTTTAATTGTTTGCAGTTCGTTTTATGGTTTGTTAGACTAATCTTTCTAGCTGTCTTCTATTTCAGTGTCCGGTTAGCTTGGTATAGTCCAACCACTTGCAGGCTTGGTTAAATTTTTGTTTCGTTACTGTGAAAGCAATTTTGTTTTGTTTGGATCAAGTTAAAATTTGTAGTCCATCGGTGGATTCTCAATTTTATGTTGGTGAGGTAGTATATATCGGGCCAGGATAATGTATGTTTTCAGAACGGTCAATGCTTGTCAGGGTGTTATGCAAAATAAAAAAAAGTCAGCTAACAATTTTCTAACAGTTTTTTGTTAGACCCTAATTACAATATAAACATACCACCCTTTTACAAAATATCTCTTGTTAGGCTAGCCCCAATCATGTCCAAGATCCAAGATTGGTCACTGTGGAACTGTCGTTTATCCGTGAATAGTGTGTGTAATCCAGAAGGAGTGTCTTGCGTTTCGCTTGGATCCAAGTTGGATCTAAGCAAGGTACTGTGATTTCAAACTGCGTGTGGAAAAGGCAAAAACGCGATTTACAACTGCGTATGGAAAAAAATTCGGGAATATTCTTAGGACTTAGTTTCAACTGCGTCGCACGCATATTGAATCTGCGTATTTCTTAGACGCGATTCTGAACTGCGTGGCCGTTCAATATTTGTTTGACCTTTTTTTCCTACACCCGGTTTACCTTTGTAATGTTAAATTCGAGTATTTTTCGTATACTATCTCAAATAGAACTCGGTTGAACATAGCCCGATTATGTAGATAAAAGCACTCGTACTACTCAGTCATCGATTTGCCATTAAGTCATCCAGACAGTGTTTTTGATAACTAGATTTGATAAAAATCTTGTTATCCTTATCAACACACTTTAGAATGACCAGATTTTTAAGGGGATTTCCTTTATAAATAATAATTATTTCTTCCTATGAATACACTCAAAGAAACACGCCATCAAACATAAAAAGCTTGTTCAAATTTATCCGGATAAAAATGAATTCTAATCGCAAGGGAAAACAAATTGTGTGTGTAGAAGCAAACCAAATTTGTCCGCTCTGTTTCGTTGATGACCATTCGGCCATGCAATGCCCTTGGATGTATTCCAAGTGCCTGCAGAGAGGTTGTCCAGGCAATCAAATTGTTATTAGAAGCGGAACCTGGAAAAAGTAGGTACCTTCGATGCCAGTTCGATAATTGTCGTGAAGAAGCTCAGTGGTTAGAAGATGCAATCAAGTCCAAAGATGATAACAACATCAACGTACTGTGCAAAAACTTCAAAGAGAAAGGTATGATTAAGGTTGAACATGAAAAGGGGGCGTCATGCCGGTCCCCGGATGTAGGTTTTTTATGAAACTACATCGTTCAAAAGATAAGAACACCTATGGTAAACAATTCGGCAATGTCCTGGGTGTAATTTGGTGGAATGGGCCGAGTAATTAAATTTTCGGTTGCTCTTTAATATGACTAAACTTATGTTATGTGTTTATGATGTAATGTTTAATCTGTGTTTAATTTGGTCAATGAGGCGTGGTCAATACGGTTCATGAGTGGTTAATGATTCGGTTGAAATCGTGAGATGTTTATGAGTGGTTAATACAGTTTGGTTGAAATCGTATCGTTTTTATGATGTAATGTGTTTTCTTACTTATTGCAATGACGTAACAGACAACTTTTTAAATAACGACTTTCATGTTTAACATCGTATTACATTAGAACAACGTAAATAAAGAACCTAACTCACTTTCGTAGGAATCACGGTTACACTTAGCACGTGTAACAAGCCTTTAAACCCTTAGGTGACCCTAAAGGACGAGTTTAGTCTCGTAAGGGTTCATAACAGACTAACCCACAAGGTAGTTACAAACATAGATCCCAGTTTTAGACTTCACTCGATGAAGTCGATGAATTGACCTAGGTGATCCATACTGCGGGATTTTGGATACCATGAAATTATAGCATTCATCGAATGTGAATGCCTCACCTTTTTCCTCTAAATACCCCGCTTTAACCAATTCGTGCTACAAAAACACAGTGAAAATATACTCTGCAAATTTAGAACCAATCAATTTAACAATGGACGGAATAAATTAAACGACACTCACAAATTGTCGAGATGACATTCTAATACGGACGTGTTTGGTGAGTCGTTGTTGAATATCTATAAAATCGCAAATGGATTTTTGTATAATCTGGTACCTATCATGAATCTGTTGAAGACTTCTTCCGTTTGGATTCCCATATTCCCTTATATATTGGTTGTATATATTTGCCCAAAAGGTTTGGGCTCCGGCTTTACCAGGTGAGCGGTCTCGCTACTCGAGATTCTTTGTACCATGTTTTAGTGATTTGCAAATCTTCAAACGAATCAAACGATCCCATTGTTGTGTACGTACGATGAGTTAATTTAGGGGTAGAAAGCCGTGAGAAGATTTCCCAGGTCTATGTTGTTTGGAGGAAGATAATCCAATTTCCAATTACTCGGTGGGTGAGAAGTACCTTTGGTTAAACCTGGATATTTATAGGATCCAAATTAATAATCTGCGTGGAAATTGTTAAAACACATCCAATTCACTCGTAGTAAATGAAATACTGTTTGCACGCACAGAGCGCTTTCAACCGACAAGCCTTCTCGCTTTAAAACACACTTTTGATGTTCACATACGCCCTTTACTTGTTTTGAAACTTGACTTTTGGGGGACAAGGAAAGACCTATCTCGGGCAAGAAGAGATGGTACAATGACCATTGTTGTGGTTAAATCAACTTGTACATATGGTGTCATAGTATAGGGTTGGAAACAGAAGAAGACTGCGAATCATGATTTGATGACTCAAAATAATGCTTCAACACAAATGACAATTCATGGTGGAAATGAATCCAAAATATTAATAAAGGAGATGACTCAAATTATTAACCACCCCGAATCTTTATCCAAAAGTCGTTTAAACTGTTACCAAGGGACACTTACTTGTTTATATAGCGACCCTTACTATTTATCGATAACCCCTACATTGCATCGACCCAAATTCTGTCTTCCCAAAGAATCAAATATCTGTCTGAAAAGCAGTTTGCGTGGTGAAACCAAACCAAGGGGGACCCATGACGATATTTATTACGGAAAATGTCATTATGAATAAAATGTCATTAGCATACATGTATATTGTTGTAATAAATTGCCATCGCGGTGTAATACATTGCTATCCGCCGCCACCCCTTTAAGTGTTTCATGACGGCAAGCATTTTCATATGAGGAGTGTGACCAGGGATGTTACACGCATCTCTTCGCTGCAAAAAATCGGGATCTCTAGCGCAAATTTGAGGCCATTCTAAGAAAAACTTCTGGGGCAAACCATGACGTCCCTTAAACGCCGAGGTCCAAACCTGCATCCGGGGTTAAAGTAGTCCTGCATCATCCTGGCATCTGCCTCCACACGACATCGGTGTACGGTTCTTCTAGTCAAGACCTGTACCGGTTCGGGTTGGTGCAAGTCATGCGCCTCCTGCAAAATTTGCTGATGCATGACAACAAAATCTCCATGGCTATCATCGTGGTTCCGTTTCGGGTATGTCGCCTCTCTCCGTCGGCGCATATATCTAACGATGTGCGACTCCATTTTTCAGCTAAATATCAATTGAAATCATCATGGCAACGGATTTAAAACGGGGTATTGTTTTGTAAGCGGAATTAAGAAAATTAAAAATAACGCACTTATACATGCGATATGAACAACATAAAAAAGGGATAAGACGAGGACCAACATACATGAGGAAAAACTTATTATATCATACAAGAACTAAATAGCAAACATGTACTCCGCCCTAGCTAATCAACACAATTTTATCTGGTTTTACTAGAGTAACCCAAAAAACTGACTATCTGGCACAACATCCATATCAGCTCCATCATCACCTCTAGGACCACTACCCTGCACACTACCTGGCCAACTACCACCCAAGCTAAGCCCTAAAAAATCACTTGAGGTGGGTAAGTCACTAATCACCGGGAGGAATGATCCAATAACGGGTTATGCTACGGAGGGGGTTACTATCATGATGGTGAGGGACATAATAAGCATTCGAAGGGGAAGGGTCTCAGTAGGACGACTTTGCGGACGGTGTTGGGTTTCGGCAAGGATACTCAGCGCAATATGTGGTGGGAAATGTCTGTTCTTCCCGACTTGAATAGAATTGGCCTTGATGTTAGGAAGCTGCGATGGGTAGTGGGGGTGTTATAAACCGCTCGACGACGACTCTCATCATATGCCACATGCGCTACTCGAATCGCCCAAGTATGCCTGCCCCCAAACTGCGTAACTCTTCCTAAAAAACAAAATAAAGTTTTTTTAAACAATTATGTCTAACAATGAAGAAACTACAAATGAAAATGAAGATGAGATATAAAATGACTAACCTCCGAGACGTTGACGTCCGAAAAATTGTATGGGTTCTCTCCTTCCATGGGGACTGGAACTAGCTCCTCAAACGAATCTTTGTAGAAGGGCAAGTCCCATTGTAGGTTTGGGAGTTGCCTCATGGACTGTCCGGCTTGGTCGTATGTGTATGTCTGGGATGACATGCTAGGGGGTGGACCTCGGGGCATCAAACTACGGGGTATACCGCCGTGACCAACTCCGATATCATCATGTGTGTCTATGTGAGTTGTTGTGGTCCTAAGGGCCCCCACGCTATGAGTTTTCCAAAATTTGGAATACACTTCTTCAGCGACAGGAAGGAAGTGATCACTAACCTCAACCTCCATACCATCTACTACGTCCTCCAATCTAGGTGGGTTGCATGGGATAACTATCGCACCAAACACCTGCCTCATACACCTCTCGGCCAGATAAACCGAAGCTCTCGCACCATCCTTGTCCTTAAAGACACATCTCCTCTTAGACATCTCTAGTGCGTTTTGGAATGCATCCGTGTGTTGGTGTTCACTATCCCCAAACCAGGGGTCCCACATAACCGCATCACCCATCCTAATATCTATCTGAGCGCGTGCATCTGACAGAGAGTGTTTGTGAAGATCTTTTTGTCCCTTACTCCTAAGGTTCAATGCATTAAATAGACTTATAGCCGGGTGTGGATCCAGTTCATCATCTCTCAGGTTTTCCTTCAAAACAGGTTGACAATTACGGAAATAAAAATAATACCAGAACTCTAAGATCATCGACATGCCACCCATATCCTTCTGTTTGCACGAACTCCGAGTCATCGGTGTTTGTACAGAACGCCCAAAGTTGGAGTACCCCAATCATAAGACCCAACGGCATCCAAATTATCCAACACTATACACCATCGTTTATCTACTCTAACACTACAGTCTGCAAACAAAAAAGAACCAATACACCAGAGCAAGAACATTCTAGTCAGTTCTTCCGCAATGCCGCAGTTGTCAACATTGTCCCTACTTAGAATGAAATTAGACAAGTGAGAAACTCGCATCGTGCATGCCTTGGAATCATAATCTCCCGTTATCACATCAGATCGTCTTCTCTGTTCCATAACATCCAACACACCCCGGAAATACCTAGCATCCATTGCTTCTACTTCTTGCGCCGTCATTGTTTCCTTTGGTAATTCTGGTATTGGCTTACCTCCTCCAATTGGAATACCAGTCAGACGATAGAAATCTAGAGGAGTCAAACCTATTTCGAACTCTTTGAAGTGAAAAGTTCTAGTCTTCTTCCACCACCTCTCACATATAGCTTCGGTTAATCCTTTATCCCCATACTTAAAATGAAATTGGAATATAGACTCTAAACCACAACATTGAAGAATTAATAATGCACGGGGGTTGTTTCTAACCACTATCTTATAAAATTTATTAAGGTTGGTCCAAGTGCTCCTAAATGTTCCGTCTCGCTTATCTACTAAGTTGTCGGCCTTATGTTGTATCTCGCCGTCACCTTGAGATAGTTGGGATAACTTCTCATACCTAGACCAATCGATATCCTCCATAATCTAAAAGGTAAAAGACCAAGGGAAGCACAATCAACATGTGAATAACAAATATCAAACGCCCATGTTAATCTATGCACAATCAACATATGAAATTCACACGTTTACATTCACATCACATGGAGGGATGCACATTGCTCAAATGAAAATCTTAGTCAAAGTGATACTAACAACATCAATTCCACCCCTTGAATCTTCTACACATCTACTCAAAAGAATACATGACTTAATCCTAAAAACACATTGCAAAATGCTATAAACCACAAAATCAATTTCCAACAAATTAATATTTATAACAAAATCATATTAACAACAAATTCATATTAACTACATCATATTAACAACCTCAATTTCACCCATATATTCATCTCAACCTCAACTACATCATATTAACAACATCCATTTCCAACAAAATCATATTAACAACAACAATTTCACCCATATATTCATCTCAACCTCAACTACACCATATTAAACAACATCCATTTCACCCATATCAAATTAAAATTTTCAAATACATTATACCAAGCATAAACACAACTAATTCAATCCATCAAATTAAGTATCAAACAAGGTTTAATGTTTCACCAAAATTAACCACAAATTGCAAAAACCCTAACTAACATTATAATTTTTTTAAATCAATACAAAAATTATACAACTACAATATCAACATAATCAAAATTATGCATCCAATAACACCTAAATCAATCCATTTATAACTAATATCAAGAATCATAAAACAACTAAATCAAAAAACAAAAATTACTTACCTAGGGTGGATTTTGTTGATGAAATCTCACAAAAATACCACCAATCGATTACCCCTAAACCTTCTAGAACAAACCCCGAAATTTTTCCGCTCCTTAAACGAATTTGTTTTCAATCCAACCATGAGAAGGAGGTGAGGTTTAGGAAAAAGAGAGGAAGAAAGAAAGGAGAAGAAGAAGTGCGGCTTACGTAGCTTTTAGGGTTCTCTACTGAAACGCAAGTTCAAATTGCGTGTTGACGGGTCAACATGGTCAATACGCATGTTGAAACTGCGTTTTTGAGTTTCCCTATGAGACGATTTCAAAGCTGCGTTGCACGTAGTTTCCAAATGCGTCTCATCTGGGGATCTTGGATTCCCATTGCGCCCGGGCGATGTGTTTTGCTGACGTGGATCCAAGGAAAACCTTGAATCTTGGATCCCCATTGGGGCTAGCCTTATTATTCTTCCTCGTCTACATGTAGGGGCATTAAGCACACCCTGTTAAATTTCTTTTGCAGTGTTTGGGCTTTAAAGAATCCTGGCTCCGTTCCTGACCATCACGAAATGCCCAAATCTCTTTTGCAGTGTTTGGGCTTTAAAGAATATGCTGTTTCAGCAAGCCACAAAACCACCAGCGTCATTCCTGATAATTCTACTAATACCTGCAAAACAAATAGAATATGAAGCTCATCCAAACTTATAACAATAGACCCTTTAAGAATGTATCATCTAACGAGCAATAGCGATTATCGGTAAAAAAAAGGCAAAGAAATATTTCGGACCTCGTGCTCAAAGAGGTGCAACCCTTTAGTCCAAGATGCGTGTAGAATGTTGGCATATTCTTGCCAACTCCCCACATAAATACATAAAGAGTGAAACCAAGCTTTCGACAGAATTCTCGGCTCCATGTATCACTACTGAACTACTGGTGACGGTATCTTGCTTTGGGTCATACAGAACTAACTTTCGTTCACGGTCACTCTTTAATAGAATCTTATCATTTTTTTTTTTTTGATCGGTAAATAAAACATTTTATAGATGAAAACAGTCAGAGTACATGAAGTATGATCCCGACGCCCTCGACCAAAATCAGGAAAACAAGCTACAGAATCCACCGAAACAAAAAAAGGCTCCCAAACAAAGGGAGCACAGAAAAACAAGTAGAAATCGAACAATAACAGACAACAGAGTAGCCTATGGTGGTTGGAATATAACTTCTTTCCAGCTGATAAAAAATTGCACCATCGAGATGTTGCGAAACTGGCCTCTGTTATGTAACCAGTAAGCAATAGTAAGCTTAATCGTCTCAATGATTCCCAACTCCGTCTTGCTTTTATCATTGAAAGCTCCGTCGTTTCTCTCGTTCCATAAGCACCACAAAACCGCAATGCAGGTAGGACCTTCAAAACTTCACCTCTACGTCCCACTATGTGCTTAAAATTCCAAGAGTTCAAGAGCGTAATCACATCGCAAGGAATTGCCTAGACCATTCATTTAACAGAGCCCCAAATCTTCCACGCATCGGACAATGGAGCGAAGGTGATCGGTGCTCTCACCATCTTGCGGACACATATAACAATGATTTACCCATTCAAATCTCCACCCTTTCTTACACATATTATCTTGAGTTGAAATTTTTTGAAGCCTCGCAACCCATAGGAAGAAGCCCACCTTGGTTGGCCACCACTTTGACCACAATTTTTTGGCATACACGTACCTTTCGGGACGAGGAGTATTCACACACAACCATTCATAGCAATCTTTAACAGAGAAAACCCCGTTAGCCTTGTTACCCTTCCACACTCTGTGATCTTCGCTGTCAAGATCCCTGTTTGTGTAATTTTCACAAGAAAATAAGCTCCGTAAGCTCCTCCACTACTTGGTCATGCACCCTTCTATGAATACCTAAGTCCCAACTGACCACATCATTTACAAAAGTTCTAGCACAAGCTACCGTTATTTCCTTCGAATCACATACCTCAAACACCGCGGGAATTGAGTCAGCCAGCGTCAAATTTGACAACCAAGCATCCTTCCAAAAGCTTGTAGACTCCCAGTTACCAACTTGCATAGAGTAGTTCGAATGGAAAGCTTCAATAAAATTTGAAACTCCTCTCCAAATCCGCACCCGTATGGAGTCTTGGTCTTCTTTGTCACCCAACCCCTTGAATCTTCACCATACTTCTCTGCCACAATCTTTCGCCACAGAGCTTCTTTTTCTGACCCAAATCTCCATATCCACTTCATTACGAGAGCTACATTGAGTTGATGCAATTTCTTCACTCCTAATCCCCCTTCTTCTTTTGAAACGTTAACCACGTCCCAACGCACTAAGTGAGACTTGTGGTTGTTATCCTTATCATTCCAAAGGAAATTTCTGAAAATTCTTTCCAATTTCTTAATCACGGAAGCAGGTGCAATAAACAAGGACATTAGGTAAACCGATAGAGCTTGTAGCACCGCATGGATATGAATCAGTTTCCCCCTCTAGAAAGAAAAATTGCAAACCAAGCCCCTAGCCTACTTTCGACTCTTTCCATAACAACATCCCACTTACTATTTGATAAATACTTGTCCCCCAATGGAAGGCCTAAGTAAGTAACGGAAAACTCTCAATTCTACACCCAAAGTCTTGAGCTAAAGTGGAAATGTTATCCACCTGACCAACTGGAATCAAAGTGGACTTATTAAAATTAACTTTAAGGCCTGAAATGATCTCAAACCAAAGTAAGATATTTCTAAGGTGTTTCACTTGAGAGGATTCAGCTTGCACAAACACCAAAGTATCGTCTGCGAATTGAAGATGACTTACGGGAGTACCACCTGGAACTACCTCGAAACCACGCAGCCATCCCACTTGACAAGCCTTTTGAAGCATCAGATTTAAAGACTCAACAACAAGGAGAAAAGGTACGGAGATAAGGGATCTCCTGTCTCAAACCCTTCGAGCTCTCAAATCTACCATTAGAAGACCCATTTATAAGCACCGAGAAATTGACGAACCTAATGCATGCTTGAATCCATTTCCTCCACTTCTGGCCAAAACCCATTCTCTGCAAACAATAGTCCAAGAACTCCCAAGAAACGTTGTCGAATGCTTTTTGAAAGTCGATTTTGCATAAAATCCCATTCTTCTTCCTCTTAAGATAAGAATCAATGCATTCATTCGCGATCAACGAGCTATCTAGAATCTGTCTGTCACTAATAAAAGCGCTTTGGTGGTTGCTAATCAGACCCTCCATTACCAACTTCAACCTTGAAGCTAAAATTTTTGTAAGAATTTTGTTCATACTTCCCATTAAGCTGATGGGTCTGAAGTCGGTGATATCCACCACCACCTCCTTTTTAGGAATCAGGAATAGAAAAGTCGACTTCAACCTCCAATCTATATGAAAATTCACTAACAAATCATTTACCACTGCCATGATGTCGTTCTTCATGAACTGCCAACACCTAAAAAACACCATTACCGGGAATCCGTCAGGACCTGGAGACCTGTCACCACCCAGATCTTGGATTGCTTTGTAGACTTCATCTTCTGAACAAGCTATCTCTAAAGACTCCGCTTTAGAACTCTCTAAACAAGGAAAAACCAGCCCATCCAATTGCGGCCTAGAAGGAGCTTGTTCAGTATACAACCTAGTATAATACTGAACAATTGCATTTTTAATAGTGGGTTTATCATCAGTGAGCACTCCATCTACATTCAATTGAGAGAAAGAGTTACCTCTTTGTCTTGCTGACGCTCTCTTGTGGAAGAACTTTGTATTTCTTTCATTCTCATCACGCCACTGAATACGAGATTTGTTTCTCCATAAATCTTCTTTCATATTCGAGAGCTTGTGAAATTCACTTTTTCCAATGAGTTGTTCTCTAGAAAGGACTTCAGAAAGACCATTAGCTCTTTGCAGTTGATCTAGCCTTTGAATTTCCAACAAATTAATCTCCACTTTCCTATCCAGATTACCAAACACATCTCTGTTCCATTCCTTCAACTTCGTCTTCAACAATTTTAATTTTTTTTGCGAAAACAAAACCTGGGTTACTATGAAAATGCATAGAGTCCCACCACTCTTTCATTTTAGATAACAAGTGTGGGTCTTCAAACCAAATTGACTCAAACCTGAAAGGTGCACCACCCCATCCCTCTCCTTCAGAAATGAGAGCTAAAGGCCAGTGGTCGGAAAAAGGTCTCACCAAGGCTTGTTGCTCCAACCTAAGAAAATGCTCCTCCCAATCATTAGAAACTAGAATGCGATCTATCCGTCTCCAGCTATCATTCCTAGACCAAGTGCAGTTCGACCCTATTAAAGGGAGGTCAATCAGTTGGAGTCGATCAATAAAAAGATTGAATTGCCTCATATTTGGAGTAACAGATTGGTCCCCACTTCTCTCATGGCTATACCTGGTAACATTCATGTCGCCACAAACGCAAAGAGCTTCCCCCCAAAATAAACTTGCATCATTAAGTTCTTCCCAAAACTGGTCTCCAAAAGTATTTACAGTTGGACCATAAACCATCATCAAGTTCCACCAAAAAGATTCAGCTTTAAGTTTACACCTTACCGTAATAGAAAAGGCGCCTAGCAGTGAGTCTTCTACCTCAAAAATTCGGGAATCCCAGACCATTAACATCCCCCGGACCTACCAATAGCATCCACCGCCACCCACTGGAAGTAATTGTTCCCCCAAACTTCTTTAACTTTCTTTCTATCCCAATCACTAATTTTGGTCTCTTGAAAACATGCCACAGTTGGTTTCCAAATCCGAACCAAAGTCTTCAAATCAGCTCTTCTATCTCTGTGGGATAACCCACTAACATTCCAAGATATTATTTTAATCTTCATTGATCACTAATTTCATTCCCACAAAACAACAAACACCTAAAGGTCATCAAGACCAAGTGCATTTTCAACATCTTCGCATGAGAACTCTTTGTCTTCAATTGCCATACCCATTAACCTCTGCAATTCTTCCTCGGACTGCTTAAAAGAAGCTCCGACCATTGGTCCCGCGCCCCTGAAATCACGAACCAACAACTTCAGTCTACGCAAAGTCTCAACCTCCGAGATTCGACCAGTACCTTGAGATTTCTCCGATTCCGATCGACCTCTCTCAGGGGAACTAAAAGTATCTTCAACCCTTGATACTTCCACTTCTTCGTCCTCCACCGAATTCCCGACCTCCATCTCAGATATCACATCATTACAGTGAGTTGGGCAAGACTTATGAGCTTCATCTCTAGCCAGATTCAAAAGGTTCCTTCTAGTTCGACGAGCTGAGGCTGTGTCCACACGCCCTTGTGGTGAAGGATAGTTAAGACACGTACACCCTTTTTCCAACAAACCTTGGGTGAGAGGCCCATTATTAATACTCTCACTCTTACTGGCCCATGACTTACTCGAAGAAGGATTTTCACTTTCATCTTGTCCTTCAGAAGGAAAATTTGAAATTTGAATTTCTTTGCCAGCTGCACTCTGACCCAAAATACGTGTTGGTTTTTGGCTGGATGTCTCATCTCCGTCGGCTGAGAGAAAACCGTTGCGGCGGAAACCACCACCTTCTCCACTGAAATGATTTCTACCCCTTCAAAATCCACCGTCTTCGTTGATGTTTCAAGAATCTCACTCTCCTCCAAGGCTGTAGCCATCACTGTGAATGATCTACCATCTACCGTCACCTTCTTAAACTCTCCCCCCTTCTTTAAAGGATCCAATACCTGAAGGTATGCAGCTGAATACTCTCTCTCCCTTCGTTAAGAGAGAGTTCATGAACCTTAATTAGACCTCCCCACCTTTCTCCGACCGCTGAGAAAGTTTTCAAATTCCACAAATGAAATGGAATCCCCTTGACAGAGATCCATTGGGGGAAAGGTACAGAAATTTTAAGGGAATTAAGGTTGTTACTCTCCGGGGACCACTTAGCAAACTGAATACGGAGATCATTGAAGACCCACCAATCTCTTTCAATCAAGGGTCTAATACATTCATCTCTTTCTGCAAAAAACAAAGCTTTCGTCGGACTAAAAGGGGAGAGAGAAAAGGCTTCTTTGAGACAGAAAGATTCTCTTAAAAATGATCCAATCTCCTGCCAAAGCAAAGTTGGTTTATCCACCTCACAAATTAAAGCTCCGTTCCACCGATTAGATTCCTTTTCTTCAAAAGAATCATTAAGTAATGGTCTTGATCCCATTGCCAAACTTTCTTTATTGACATCACCCAGACAAGACTTCAATGCTTCAGCCATCTCCACCCAACCTTGTCTGTTAGATCCACTAGGAAAAAAATAGACCCTTGCAGTACTTGCACTTTTACCTATAAAAGACAACTTCATAATCTCTCCATCTTTATTGAACATTCGATCCAAACAGACAAGTTTATTAAACCTCCAAAAACTTCGTTTGTTGCTCTGCCACTTCGCTTCTCGGAGAAGAGCACGAATAACCCACAAGACGGTCTCTCTCGAGATAGACACATCCAAAAAGCCTTTATTCCTCTCTTGAATCTTCACTGTTTCCACTCCATTTGCAACTGACTTGGATAACTCAAAAACTCTACCTCTAACCCTGTGGATCTGAACCGCACCTATTTGTTGTAGACGTTTGCCCTTGCGCCCACGAACTTCCGTCCAATCCTTATCTCCTTGTGTTGCCGCTGCTATGAAGTTCATAACTTTTTCTGGTGTTAACTTTTTGAAATTTTCGGATCTATGATCCTCAAATCTCCCTTCAATCTGTAGAATCTTATCATTTTTGAAATACCAAATCACTCTTAGTTGCCAAAGATTTTTATTTGCAACTTCCTCCTGGCGAAAGACAAAACATTTAGTCCAGGATTTTCCGGATACTGTAACCCTTCATCACCCATATCTCAATCTGACAAGGCTTCCAAACATAATTAGTTATACAACGGCACTCTTCCAAACATGTTAAACAATTGCAGTGACCTACTGTTTCAATTATGCCTTGAATGTTTAAGGTAGTCATGCATGCAACATCACAAACAACATTTCATTTGCCATCTTTTCGACCCTGAAATAATAAGCCTTTTTGGTATTGTCTATGCACATATTGTAGAGATCAAAAAATAGACTCGGTTCATCATGATTATGAACAAAATGAGACTATGCGAGGTGGCAAATCTTGAATTGTTAAAAATTGTATTGGGTTCGAAGGTATGCAAGCCAGAAAATACTTGCATCTCTTCTTCGCAAATTCTTATTTGAAATGTTTCTTAAGAGAGACCAACTATAGGGTTTCTGTCCTACTGGTTGGGATTCTTGGAATCCCCTCCAAAAAAGGTTATACCGCTTGGGTCCGAAGGTGACCCATATCCCGTTGAACTACCCGGTCTGCCCAATAGCCGGTTTAGTTACCCGGCCTGTATAGTTGCCTGATGCACCCGATTACCCATCCATATAATACCAACGAAACCCTAGGATTTGAGTAGAAGTTTTACACAGGAGAAGAAAGTGAAATTGGAGACTACCAAAGTGAGGCAGCGTTAAGAAAAAAACCAGTTACCGGAGTTCTGCTTGCCGATTCTAGAATCAGATGGGGGGTTATGATCTGAGTTTCAGTTTTACGTGGGAACCTTTCCACATACCTTGGGATCAAATAGAAGAGACTCCCAAATTTTTGAAATTGTCATAATGACTTTTCCTCTTAAATCTATATGATTGGCGATGTTCCTAGTCCCATATCGAGCTCATCTTGTTTCTTCTGGTAAGATCTGTATAATATATGTAAATGATTACATTTTCTTGCCCACAACGCTGATGTTCATATTCTGGTTTTTCTAAGCAGCGACTTCAGCTTCAGCTTCATCTTAAAAACTCCAGCTTCATCTTCAAAACACCAGCTTCATCTTCATCAGTTATGGACTGTCGACCTTACAACCAACATTGGGTATCCGATTGTGGGAACTGAATGTTCAGATCCTTATTTTGGTAATCATTGAATTAGAGAATCTTTTAAGTTTTCCAATTTTGTGTCCAATTTGTTTTAGTGTTTTTGTTTTAGGATTCATTCATATCTGAACATAGAAAGATCTGTTGAGAGCTGACATTTCAATTGTTGGAGAATATTTCTTTCTAGAGTCCTAGACCTTATTTGCTACTACAAACAGTAGAAGTTACATTACATACATATTTATTTTGGTGCTTAATATAACCTTGGATCAAAAGTGATTGCTTGATGATTTTTGTACTGAAACTGCGAACGAAATTTCATAGTTTTTTCTTTAGGGGGGGTACATGCCTTACTATATTCTGAGCAGTTTGTGTAGGAGGGGTATAGGGTACACTGTTGCAACCGCTCTCTAAGCACCCATGCGCCCCGTTAAATCTGGAATTGAGTTTTTTGGATGTAGTAATGGTCTGGTTTTCTCTTAAGGCATGTTGATGAGTATTACTGGAATGTTTTTATCCTTCGGAATCCAACTACTGGAGTGTAAATCCGAGTTCCAACATTTCATGCAAATGAAACAACGCTTGGACTAAATAGAGTATGGAATTGGTTATAGTTCTCCGGAGAAAGATTTTAGAGTGGCAAGTGTTGGGAATTTTTAAGGTACTTATGAGTGGCAAAGAGGATGTATGTGTATTAGTATTGTCTGCTTTGAACTGTGTTCCGCAGCGGTTCCTGTAAATCCACATAACTTTCAGACATTTGTAACAATTTGTTTAGTTTATGGTTACAAGCTTACCTTCAAGCTCCCCGACTCCGCACGTGTTCTCGAAATTCGACTCCATGGATTTTCAAATCGCGTAATGCTGAAGCCTGAAGTAATGATATGAATATATTAAGCGAAGTCATAGCCGAAATCAACTGTTTTCATTGTTGTTAGTTCTTGATGGGATTAAAAAATGCCTAAACTAACACCTTTGGTAGCCAAAATGTCCCGTTTTACTTGAATCATTTGGGAAAAACAAACTATTAATTGAAATAATCCACGTTGTTATGGATCACAACATCAAAATCCCCAATCCCACCGTTTTGTCAAGTAGTTTATGGGATCACCTTGTACAATTCCCCAAGATTAAAAGTTACACAAGAAAAAGAATGGACCAACCAAAAGACGATTCTAAAAGAATTTGCACTCATATTGTGCAGTACTATCACCTTGTACAATTCCCAACCAGAATGAAATATGCACAAAATTATAACCTACATCAGCTTAATTACCACATTCTCATCTCAGCATGCATGAAGATTTTTAGAAGAAAACAGAAATGCTTGAAAGCATATGATCATTTTCTCGCTATTTATACACACGCACTCATGGTCTTATTACATTAAAATGTAACAACTCAATGGCCTGCTAATGTGCCGGAAAATTCATAATAGAAAATAACCACGAAGTATCAAAGTTAAACAGATTCTCTACTTCATGGATGCAGGAGATTGAACATAAGATTTATCAAAGACTCGGCTAATGGTGTATCGAACCCACAATCATTGGCGTCTATGAAAGATATGTTGGTCAAACAAATACGGTCAGTCTCAATATGCAGACCATCCGTTAGATCATAAATCGACGATCAAAATAAAACCCTAAGAAAAACAGAAAGCTTTCCAAGCCTTATAAGAAAGAAGTAGTTCAACTCCACAGTTAGCCAGCCGTTCTTCCCTGTAGAGTATGAAAGACACCCTAACCCTAAATAACAACAACAGATCTCTTTTGCTACATCAGTGGAAATCCATGGCAGATTTCTTAAAAGTATCAATAGCAACCTCAATATTTAAGCATAACGATTTCTCCTCTCTGAAAATTAGAAGTTTTCTTTATCCGGACTTTCTGAAATTAAAGGAAATCAAGATCCGATGAGAAGGAACGTGATTTCACATATAATCTTTCAAGTAAAGTCAAAAAAACGAAACAGAAGATGAGCCTTATTGGATCCCGGTATACAACAACTTGCTGAAATAGAGTTGAAGATCAGTAGAAGCATGAGACTATCTGAAAACTTATTTTTCTCATAATGATTTTCTCTCAAATTGGGAGTTCTTTTCGTTGTTTTATGTAATCAGAATGACGTCCTTAGGTTCTAGTTTGTAATCCATATGCTGCCGCTTGTTCTTTCAGTTTTGTATGTCAAAAGAATGGTAATCGGTAATTCTCTCTGAGATAGAATTCTTAATCGGGGTGTCGGAGACCCTCTAAAATCATCTTGGAATATTTTCTCTGAGATAGAATTCTTAAATTTATCTGGAAAGTAAGAACTTATTCCTTGTGGTAGAAAATCTTGTATGTTAAATAATGGATAAGTTGGTGAAGTGTTCGAGAATGAGTGTTGTTTTGTATGGAACTCTGGTGTATGTTTATTGTCTTTTCAGTTTCTAAGTTTCTATATGGTCCGCATGAACTCAATTATAACCGAAATCTCATAACATATATATGTTTGTTTTGTTATTTGGTTTCATATGAGTATGTGAAGACATGTTTAATGATAAATGTCTTATAGCTATCAGAGATGGTAAAAAGTTCATCTTTTGAGTAAAGTATTTATGTAGGAAGTTAACATCTTTGTTGATTTATTTTCTATCTTGTCATACTGCTAGAGAGCCAATCTTACCAAGGCGGATAAATGCTTTTGTCAAAATTGGCAAAGAACCATCAGAATCACAAGCAGGTTGATGGTGCGAGCTAGGGTGTTAGAGTCATAACTTTCATAAGCAGGATCTATTTGCATCCGTTTGGAACTTCCTCCTGTGGATTTCAATGCTTTAGCCCGTAGCTCTCTTAAATAGCTCCAGCTTCTGCTGAAAAAGATCTTCTGCCTGTTGCCCCACTAACATTCTCATGAGCACCGTACATACCACCACCAAGATTACAACTTTGGGACGAAGATAATGGTGATATTGTAGCATTACAAATGCAGCTAGGAATAGTGAAATCAGCTGCATTACTAGTATTAGCAGGGAGTACTAGTACTGGTGATGCTGAACATAAGTAAAAAGTTATTCTCATCGATGCGAAGTTGAAACCGTATAACTTTAGACGGGTCTTTATGTGAACTATTGCTAAGTTTGTGTAAATTATGTTGTCTTATCTTATTCGCCAAATTCATTTCACATTGCAGATCACTTGGTGATGGTTGATTCGAAAATGTTGAAATGCAGAGGTTCCTTCTGATGATAGACATTGTGGGCTACAATAGGTTTGTGTTTCATTGGTTTCAGTTAGATAACAGACTGCTTTCTTTTCTTTTTTTATCTTTGTTTTTGATGTGTTTAAACTTCTGGTTATAGTCAAGTTTTAATTGTTTGCAGTTCGTTTTATGGTTTGTCAGACTAATCTTTCTAGTTGTCTTCTATTTCAGTGTCCGGTTAGCTTGGTATAGTCCAACCACTTGCAGGCTTGGTTAAATTTTTGTTTCGTTACTGTGAAAAGCAATTTTGTTTTGTTTGGATCAAGTTAAAATTTGTAGTCCATCGGTGGATTCTCAATTTTATGGTGGTGAGGTAGTATATATCGGGCCAGGATAATGTATGTTTTCACAGGATTTGAACGGTCAATGCTTGTCAGGGTGTTATGCAAAATAAAAAAAGTCAGCTAACAATTTTATACAGGTCTTTTGTTAGACCCTAATTACAATATAAACATACCACCCTTTTACAAAATATCTCTTGTTATTATTCTTCCTCGTCTACATGTAGGGGCATTAAGCACACCCCGTTAAATTTGACCAGGATGCAATTTGAGTTTTTTTGGATGTAGGAATGGTCTGGTTTTCTTAAGGCATGTTGATGAGTATCACTTGAATGTTTTTATCCTTCCCCGAATCCAACTACTGACGAGTGTAAGAAAGTAAGAGTTCCAACATTTCATGCAAATGGAATCTTAAATTTTGATATGTAGATCAAAACTAAGATGGATATCATTGATCATGATTGAAAACAACAAGATAAATAAATGATAAAAGAACAATAAAGAAAAAATAAATCTACATACCAAAATAATAATGGAAGACGATGTTTAACGTGGTTCGGTCATCTCGACCTACATCCACGGACGAACCCCCTTAGGGTGATTATTATTGATCTCCAAAATAAGATGATACTCGGATGATTTAGAATTACATGGAGAGCTCTAATTCTAGGTAATTGATTTAACTTGTCCTTCACTTAACGTTCCTTGGTTGTACAGTCACTTATCTTGGTCCTCACTTCACGGCACGGTTGCCTCGGACCTTCTCTGCTCCTCGGCTATTTGTGTGTGCATGTCTTGACTATGTGATTGCCTCGGTCCTTCTTCACATGTTGACCTCCGTTAACTTGTATATACATAATATATATACTCTAATATGGAACAACGCTTGGACCAAGTAGAGTATGGAATTGGTTATAGTTCTCGGAAGAAAATTTTTAGAGTGGAAGTGTTGGGAATTTTTAATAAGGTACTTATGTGTGGCAATTAAAGTATTAAAAATCTGGAAACTAAAGAACTTGGCCCCGGAAATTCTGAGATTTTCATACAGCACAAAATTCACAATGGACCAAATGAGCTAGTATGATTGTGTGTTGTGGAATACAAATATACAATTACCAGTCTGAATGAAGTATGCACAAA
>JAJJWW010002193.1:84289-130730 GCA_023531295.1 Papaver armeniacum
TTATGGGTCCTTTTAGGTTTTACGTTTCCTCAATGTATTATAAGATTAACTCAATTTCTTGGTTGTCAACAATTAGTAGTATATTACTTTTAACATTGTGTACTTACTATTTAAATTTATAGTTCTCGAAAGTAATATTTTAGGGCGGTAAGTATTGGGAATTTAGAAGGTACTTTATGAGGTTATGGTTTGGGTTCCTGTTAATTGAGATCTTGATTGGAAAACATATATCGGGTCTATGACTCTTCTATGTGAAGACTCGTAAATTATTCTTTACTTCGAAGCTGATAGTGACCAATTTCCAAGTCATTCTTTACTTCGACACTGATAGTGACCAATTCAATGATCCCACTGCCTAACCTGCTCGGTAATATTTTTGAAAAAGTTGCCACTACGAATAAAAACAAAAGCAAATCTAAGATACAATCATAAACTTACAAGTATCAGCTAGAGTAGTTAGCAGCCATTCCCCGGCAGCGGCGCCAAAAACTTGATGGGTCGGATAACCGACTTTAATTTACCGCAAGTGCACGGTGTCCAAATTATAGACAATAGCAAATGTGGTTCGTTCCCATGAGGAGTGTTCTAAATCACTTCTAGCTAATACTATCACCTTTCTAATCAAGATCAATTCAATATTGGGAGATTTCAGATGTTATACAAAGAAAACATAATGCAAACTAGGGTATAAAGTGTCGAGTAAGATGAGAAAAGATTAAGGATCCAGGAATCCGTCATAGGCTAGGTTTTACTTATGTTGTTTCGCAAGAGTCTCTATTTTACTCATGTAAAGTTGCAACACCTGGATACTTTGCAAACCATAAACTCCTTGTTGCTGTGTTGTTTCTCAATTGGGAAATTTCATATAAACCCATTTTAAGACCTAGCTTTGCTGCTGCAACTCATTCATATCATCACCTTCCTCCACTTCTCAATTAAAATCAGTCTCGATCCATAACTAGAAAACCCACTGTCTTGTTGCTACTGGTGTTGTAGAGAACTCTAACACATCTGCAGATTACATGAAGATACCCCCAAAGATTTGTTATTGTTGTTGGAAAAAATGAAAATGATTTGAATCTGAACTCCAAAACACAGAGATCGAGCTCGAATTCATTTCAAACTCGCACCATCTTCTATTCCATGTACAACCAGAATTCTTCCTCTCTCGAGAACTCCAATCTGTACCCAATTTAAATCTGCAAATCTATTGCAAACAGATCCATCTTCATTCATGGCTAGCAACCCCATGTGACTGGTACCGCACATGAGTTTAAGCTGCATCTAAGATATCTAAGATATTCAGGAACTCTACCACCCTTATGACATTAACATGATTTCTAGCACAAGAATTTCCACTGAGCTATATGTTATACTCTTTAACTTGATTGGCTCCTGCAATCTCAACCAAAATACTTTGAATCCAGAACATTTGTACCAAAACTGAAGACAAGTTGTGAATAAGAGAAAGCAAAAGCAAGCATATCATATATTAGGCCCAAAAGTGAGACAGTGAGAAAACCCCATTGCCCCAGCCAAAACATACAAGTCTTAAGAGTGAAAACCATAGTTCTGACAACACCAAAAAAACAAAAATATAACTCGACATAACTTTATTTAAACGCCATCATCATAACCTATGAAAGTTTCATGGTAGAACGATGTATGTTTTAAAATCATAAAAACCTGAAGTCAATCATGTAGCAGTCAGTAGCACTGCCGGTAGGATGAGTGAAGGCATCAGACGTAAAACATAACTTCTCTCACACAGTCTTTAATCTTTGGTAAAGATCGAAAGCTTGCGGTTGCTGCCCTTGTATTTGCACCACCACCACCGTGACTGCTGGAAGAATCACTACCATCCTCGATGTAATACCTTGCACGAAACGCACCCAAGTGTGCATAATATGCAGGAGGAACTGAAAAAGAAACGCAATATAGTATAAATTGTCAGAAATGTGATCATCAAGCTATATTAAACGAAGTGCCAACGTTTATTAAAAGAGAAATAGCAACTGAACTGAACAAATAAGATAAAAAAAAAACTACCAACTGAAGTGCCACCGTTTTCTTTCATTGATTGGATGTGATAACCATCTTTGAAATTGCTCAAATCGATCTCTTCTGCTGCTCAAAGTTTCTCATTTCTCTCTAATGAAAACAACGACGATGTTAACAAACAAAGTGTGTTGTAAAGTTGGCCACGTTTCACCACTTTTACCCCCTCGTGCAGCTCACATGTTGGCAAAGAAAATCATTTCTTTGTTCCATTAACTTTCGGTCTGATGAGGCTTTGGTATCATAAATTGGACCATGATAATGAGGCACTGTCTTCTTGGTGTCTTCAGTGGCAGTTTAGATGTTAATTGCCGCAAACACCATTTAGCTTATACAATTATCCATTTAGCCGTTTATTCTCCGGGTGGACGGATTTTACTTATAGTTCCTGTAAAAGCTCTAAAGTGTAATTATTAGCGGAATATCGAGACCTAGATAGTATAAATGTGGGTATAAAAGTACCGCACTTACGTTCTTATTAGATTCTCCCATACTTACATTTTGCTAGTCCCGAGCAAAACAGAAATTAGACCCGCTCAGCAGCTGATCATATACAAAACTTCAAGACCCGCTCAACAGCTGGTCATCAAGATTTTTTCTTTGTTTTTTAGAGACCCGCTCCACAGCTGGTCATAATATGATAAGAAAAAAAAATAGACCCGATCCACAGCTGGTCATGAAATGTAATAGGCTCAAATAAACCTCTTTTTTTTTTTGGTTTTTTTACAGACCCGCTCCACAGCTGGTCATAGTATTTTTTTTTATGTAGACCCGCTCTACAGCTGGTCATAACATGAAAATGAATACTTATAAAAGATCTAAAGTGTTAACCGCTCCCATACACTTAATCATTACATTGTCCTCAATGTAATTGAGTCTTCCAACTAAAAGTCAAGATGGGAAAATTCACAAGCAAACAAATAAAGTAAAAGAGTAAAGGGAACACATCTGATGGGTTGACTCCCATGAAGCGAATGGTAATTTTTTCCTACTTGCGCGCAGCAAGTAATCTCAAACAAAGTGAAGGTGAAACACAACAACAACCTTCCAAGCATATAAATAAAGGCTGAAAAGTTGGGAATCAACCCAACATATCAGGTTAGCTGCACATAAGAACATGTGAAGACTATAATCAGATATGCGAAAATCCACTCTATGTGCAAAACAGTCCATAATAATCAAGTCATACTTTGTCGGGATCAGTAAACCATTCACACTAACAAATACAGATTTTTCAATAGTGTGTATTTGAAGCACAAACTCTAAATTTGGTTCAAGATCGACTGAAATATTTTCAATGGACAAACAATCTTCACTACAAATAAGAGGAAGCAATGCGCTAACCATTAAAATAGGCATAGAAGCATCACACTCAGCAAAATGATTTAAACATATATCTAGTGGTTCACGTTCATCAATATCAACAACCCCTAAATCTGGTGTTAGGTTAGCGAAAATAACTTCCGTTATTAAGTTACCTATATCACCCAAAGGTGGACGCAATGCATTGACAATTTCAATTAGCATGGGGTCATCGGAATCTGCAAAATGATCTAAACAAGTGGATATTGGTTCAAGATCAGCACTCCAAGTTAACTGCCATGTATCAATTGGTTCTGCGTGCATATATGTTTCTAGAGAAGCATTAGATGCATCAATGAAAGATGGACTTAATGCAGCAACAATATTTTGCATAACTAGATTTTCAGAATCAACAAAATGGGATAAGCATTCCCCTAACAGTTCAGTTTCAGTCAAATATTTACTCCCTGCAATGTTCTCAAATTCTTTTCTGAGATTCACTAAATGACAGTCACTAGAATATTCATTCATGTATTCAACCATGTAAACAGATTCACAAGCATCAGAAATCAAAACAGGATTAGATGGATTAAATACATTTATTTCCAGTTTCATGTTGCCAAAAGATAGCTCCATAATCCCATTCCGACAATTTATAATAGCATTCGAAGTGGCCAAGAAAGGCCTACCTAATATGACTGGAATCTGTCTACTAGGATTAGAAACGGGTTGTGTATCTAAGACTATAAAGTCGACATGGAAGTAAAACTTCTCAACCTATATCAACACATCTTCGATTATCCCCCTAGCAACTTTCACAGACCTATCCGCAAGCTCAAGAGTAATATTAGTGGGTTTAAGTTCACCTAACCCAAGATGCTTATACACACAATAGGGAAGAAGATTCACACGTGCACCTAAGTCTAACAATGCATGCTTAATGGTCTGGTCGCCAATACCACAAGATATTGTATGATAACCAGGGTCTTTACATTTCAGTGGTGTGTTTTGTGTAATAATAGAACTGACCTGTTCGGTGAGAAAGGATTTCTTCTTCACATTCAATCTGCATTTGACAGTGCAAAGATCTTTCAAAACTATAGCATAAGACGGAATCTGTCTAATGACATCAAGCAAAGTTATGTTAACTTTAACTTTCTTGAACACTTTTAAAAACTCATTGTTTTGAGTTTCTTTAGTTTTAGGTAACAATCTTTGAGGGAAAGGAGCACGAGGAATGTATGAAACCTCGGGCTCATCCTTCGCGTTCAAACTGGTTTCATTATTGTTAGAAGGAGTGGCCACAGGCGTCGATGGAGGTTTCCTGATTTGCTCAATTTCCTCAAGAATCGGATCCCGATTACCTAAAACTCTACCACTTCTCAAAGTGGTAATGACCTGAACATGATCTGAAGGTGTAACTCCAGATTGGTTCACCTCAAATGAACCTTTAGGATTTGTGCGAGGCTGAGTAGGGAAGGTTCCCTTATCCCTTGCATTCAGCTAGCTAGACAACTTACCTAATTGATGCTCCAAATTTGTTATCGACCTTTGGGTAGTCTGCTGGAATTCAGAGGCATTTTCCTGGAATTGAGCAAATTGCCTCATGTCTTGACTCAGTTGTAGAGTGTTCTGTGTTAACAACTTCAGACTCTCGGTCAAACTAGGATCTGTTTGTGCGAAACCTGGTGGCATGCTACTATTTGGTTGGTCTTGATATTGACCCTTGGACCATGAAAAGTTAGGGTGTCTCGACCACCCTGGGTTATATATATGTGTTCGAGTAAGGGTCAAATCTTTGGCGATTGTCTTGATAGAGAGCATTGGCTTGCTCTATGACATTATCATCAAAGGAATGGTCTACAAACGGTCTAGAACTAAACTGACTTTGTTCTACATACTCAATTCGCCTTTCCATAGCATCAATTTTGGCATCAGAGTCGAATTTAATATCAACTTTATGCACTTCATTCCTATTAGGTGCAGATTTCTTAACGGGTTCCTTAGCGTCCCATTCCTGAGTTTTTTCAGCTACTTCATGCAAAAATTTATACCCCTCATCAGCACTCTTTTCCGAAAATTACCCCGCATAATGCTTCTACCATGGCCATAGTTTTGTGATCTAATCCTTCATAGATAATCATAGTGAGTCTCACGGTATCAAATCCATGGTGCGGACATTGCAACAAGATATCATGGAACCTCTCTAAGGGGTCATAGAGAGACTCTCCTTCTTGCCGCGAGAAACTATTAAGACTTTGACGTAAAGTCGTACGTGGTTTTATGCCTAGGGAAAAATTTATGCAAAAATAACTTCGTCATCGCACCCCAAGTGTGGATGGAAGAAGGCGGTAATGCGTCAAGCCACGATTTTGCTTTATCTTTCAAATAGAATGGGAATAATCTCAATCTCAAATACTCATCGGTCAAGTCTTTAATTTTCACAGTACCATATAGTTCCTCAAAGTCCCTAATGTGGTAATAAGGGTTCTCATTTTCTTTGCCATAGAAGTTTGGCAGAGCCTGTATGGTATTAATTCTAAGCTCAAAATGTGCTCTAGTGGTCGGCAAAACAATGCATGAGGGTTAGCTAACCCTAGTAGGGTACATGTATTCCATTAAGGTCTTAGCAGGAGGGTCTACCTCCTCATCATCAGTTCCAGGCATATCTCAATTTTCTATTGATCCCAACCAGTAGTGGGATTCTCTAGCACAAACTAGGAAGAAATGATAAAATTCAAAACCTAGCTTGACAAACAAATGCAATGCACAATAAGCAAGCAGACATGAACATAATACTATCCTGACCAATTTACTTACTCCTACACACTACAACAGCAGGAAAATTCAGCACACACAAGTGTTGCAAGTAACTTACTCGCAAACGCTCCTGAACTAGTACTTTTAGTTTCACAGAACTTATGTGGCTGAGCAATCCTTAGCTCCTAAGGTACCTGAAATCAAACAAACTAAAGAGATAAAAAGAATCTAAGGGATTATAAAAAAAAAACTAAACAAAATAAATCAAAAAGATACGAATAAAAAAAAAGAAGCAAATATAAGATACAATCAGAAACTTAAAAGTATCAGCTAGAGTAGTTAGCAGCCATTCCCCGACAGCGGTGCCAAAAACTTGATGAGTCGGATAAACGACTTTAATTTACCGCAAGTGCACGATGTCCAAATTGTAGACAATAGCAAATGTGGTTCGTTCCCACGAGGAGTGTTCTAAACCACTTCTAGCTAATACTATCACCTTTCTAATCAAGATCAATTCAATTGGGAGATTTCAGATGTTATACAAAGAAAACAGAATGCAATCTAGGGTATAAAGTGTCGAGTAGGATGAGAAAAGATTAAGGATCTAGGAATCTGTCATAGGCTAGGTTTTACTTATATTCTTTCGCAAGAGTCTCTATTTTACTCATGTAAAGTTGCAACACCTGGCTACTTTGCAAACCATAAACTCCTTGTTGCTGTGTTGTTTCTCAATTGGGAAATTTCATATAAACCCATTTTAATACCTAGCTTTGCTGCTGCAACTCATTCATATCATCACCTTCCTCCACTTCTCGATTAACATCAGTCTCGATCCATAAAAAGAAACCTCACTGTCCTGTTGCTACTGGTGTTGTAGAGAACTCCAACACATCATCAGATTTACATGAAGATACCCCCATAGATTTGTTGTTGCTGTTGGAAAAAACAAAAATTGATTTGAATCTGAACTCCAAAACACATATATCGAGCTCGATTTCATTTCAAACTCGCACCATCTTCTATTCCATGTACAACCAGAATTCTTCCTCTCTCGAGAACTCCAATCTGTACCCAATTTGAATTTGCAAATCTATTGCAAACAGATCCATCTCCAATATTCATGGATAGCAACCCCATATTCAATAACAACATCGTCTTTTTTCATTGATTGGCAGTGATAACCATCTCTGAAATTGCTCAAATTGATGTCTTTTTCTGCTCAAAGTTTCTCATTTCTCTCTAATGAGAACAACGACGATGTTAACAAACAAAGTGTGTTGTAAAGTTGGCCACGTTTCACCACTTTTAGCCCCCTCGTGCAGTTCACATGTTGGCAAAGAAAATCATTTCTTTGTTCCATTAACTTCCGGTCTGATGAGGCTTTGGTGGTGACCATCATAAAGTGGACCATGATAATGAGTCCCTGTCTCCTTAGTGTCTTCAGTGGCAGTTTAGATGTTAATTGCCGCAAACACCATTTAGCTTATACAATTAGCCATTCAGCCGTTTATTCTCCTGGTGGATGGATTTTACTTGTAGTTCCTGTAAAAGCTCTAAAATGTAATTATTAGAGGAATATCGAGACCTAGCTAGTATAAATGTAGGTATAAAAGTAAAGCACTTACGTGCTTATCACCTAGCTATTTCTCATTGAGAGAAAAACAGATACTGTAGTAGCCTCTAGCTCAAACATCCATGTAAACCTTATCAATCTACTTATTGAGAACTACATCTTTGGAGGTGCCTACTGAAAAAAGAAGAGATGTTGGATCTGCACAAGTCAATGAAGCTGCAGAGGAATGTTCCCATGCAATCTTATGAAAATTAATGCATAAGGATAAGATTGATATGAGAGTTACCAGAGAAAAAATTAATTCTTTATGGAGGAGATACAAAAAAAAAAAAAAGCAATAAGATTTATGGGACATAATTTCATGCTTGTCAGGTTGAATAATGAAGAAGAGAAAAATGAAGTTATCCAAAATGGTTTTGGATAGTTGGAGAAGCACTTTTGCAATCATTTTTTTAACCTGGTACCTTTGCAACAGACTACGTCTTTACATACCAGGAGCTTATGTGCATGTTTGTACCCCTAATATTCTACACCAAAAATGGGCTAACTTAGGCCTAAAAAGCTCCTCCTATTAGCTAAATATGGTTCATTGGGCCAAATATGCTTCTATTAGTTAAATATGGCTAACTAGGCCACACAAACACTATACATAGAAGCCCATATGAAAATATCCAAGTCAAAGCAAGGGGTTGTGACACGTCATCATGCCACGTCAACAGAGCTGAGCCATGTCAGACCTCCACGTCGACAGAGCAGTGCCACGTCAGCAGGCCCGAGCCATGTTAGATTGCCACGTAGACAGAGTTTGCCACATCAGCAAAGTGGTACCGCATCAGCATTCAAAATGCCACGTCAGTGTGTAGTACAGTTAGCAGGTGACGTGGCTGAACAGTCAGCATATTCTGTTAGCGCTAACGCCGTCAGAACATGCCGAGAATATTCCGTTTATATTAACTCCGTTAGAAGATTCCTTACGCCATCACCATATTCCGTCCATGGCCTCAGCATGACGTCATCCCCGCAACGGTTGCAGTGGCAGGTGACCGGCGACGGCATCCTCTTCGGCGACGACTTATTCTCCGACGACGGCGATGGCGGCAGCTTCAGGCGGCTTTGCCGGCCGGCCAGTTGGTGGTGATTCAGTGTATTGCGACGCCACTTAATTCCATAGTCCCGATTCAATGCGCAATGCGGCAAGCTTAATTCCATAGTAGATTAGCAATATAGAGTAACTTTACGTAGCTAGAACCCCTATAATTTAATCTGTGATAAATTAATAATCACGATAAATTAATAAATTTTGCCGGTCCCGAGTCGGGACCAACGTGCTAAATTAATAATTCGCTAAATTTATAAAATAATAACTTTTTTTTAGCTTTCAATAGGTCCCTTCGAATATATAAATTAATAACTCTCCAATTTATATAAATTTGGTTTTACATTTATGCTAATTTGGTAAGGAATGATTCAATTGTGACTTGGTTATTTCTTAATATTGAGTCACATTGAATTTCATCTTGGATTTTTCTTAACATTGGAAGAGTTTTTGGTGTTGTCGTTTCTTGATGCAATAAAAACCTAATCAATATCTTTGCAGGTTTGATAGTTTCTTTACGGGAATGTGGCTCTTCAACTACAGTTTCATCTTCGACTTCCATATCATCACTTTCATCTTTTCCCATGACACTCTCAATTATTTCTTCATCAGTCAACAAATCTGAAATAATATCCTTTTGTGGGCAGAAATTCAACATCCACTTCACTGTGATAATTCAATCCATTGATTAAATTTTGCAATTCTCTAGTTCCTTTATTATCTAACGCTTCACTTGGATTATTTGATACGGTGTGATCCATTGAACGAATCTTACAATGACGAAAATAATTAGCAATGGAATAAGGTGTATTGATTCATTTTGTTGATTTTTTTTTCGAACTAAAAAATAGTTTGATAAACTAATTAATATATAATTTAATAATTATTAATTTATGCGGTTATTTAATATCGTGATAAATTGATAAATTTTTCCGATCCCGACACTATTATTTAATAGGGGTTATACTATATACTCACCTCGAAATTGTGTCAAGGGCCTAATTCGCACCATATAAATAGAGGGGTTCATAACCCAAAAAGGTGTGCAATCTTCCCCACTAAAATAATATGTGAAAAACCTAAGCTAACTTAAGCATCAGAGGGTTTTTTGCAGGTACCCCCTACACTGTTCAATTGGAGAAAAAGGCAGCAGATCGATCTTCAACAAATCACATCAAATTCGTGTTTGAGGTAGAATAAAATTTTACCATACAAACATTGGCGCCGATCAAGGGTTTCGAGAAAAGATAATCGTGTTTTCCCAAATCGAGTTATGGCAGTAATCAAACAAACTGCACGAAGGGTCGATTTTGTTAGTAATCCTCGACACAACAGGGAAGCTGAAAGGCATGAGATTGAGGTTCAGTCTGCACTCTCAGTACCCACCGGAAATAGACAGAGTCGGGATCGATTTCGTGGCAGAACCTCAGATCGTGGTCTAGATCGAGATCGTGTTCGTGTTCATGACAAAACCCCAAATCGTGGTCGAGATCAGGATCGTGTTCATGACAGAACCCCAGAACTAAACAATCGAAGAAACGAAAAACAAAGAATGATCGAAGATGAAGGAATGGATGTGGACTCCATATCTGATGAAGAGAACCCACGAGTTCGAGCATACAGAGGGTGTGTATTCGGCATCCCTTCAAGGAGGAATGACGATCGACATGACATGCGAGATGGACAAACCGGGACTCCTAGTACAGATGAAGAACTATTGCGCAATCGGCTGAACGAGGTGGAGAAAGAAAATGCTCTCCTGAGATTAGAACATGAGAACCAGTCTCGACCTAGGTCTGTAAATCTAAACAACCAGAGGGGTCGATCTGTGTGGCAGCGCCTTGGAAATCGTATTAGCCCACAAGCTGCAGACCAAAACAGAGAAGTGATCGATCTTGATCGACCATAGAAAAATCTGTTGGTCACTGGATATATACCTAAACGGAGGCGTGTACGACCCCGACAAGCAGGGACCCGGCCAGCAACGACTCAGCAGAGTGCCGCCAGAACTACCACCCATTCAAAACGCCTCATGAATGATGAAGATGAGGTTCGAGATCGGCATGATGAGAGATAATTTTCGCCCGATTACTATGCTCGTTCGGAGCAAGGCAGAGCTGGAAGAGAGCCCACTGGACCCCAAAGGAAAAGAATGAGATCTAAAGCTCATATTCCAGAGGACCGAGATTATGAGCAGGAAGACATTTCCTTAGATGGCGATGTGGACGCAATAATAGAAGCTCGCCTTTGCAAGATAATCGAGCAAGTAATGTCCAAAAAGCGTTCCTGAGAGGAAAAGATGGACAGGTTGCATCGAGCCGCTGGGGCTCCTTTCAAGCTGAATATCAGATAATTCCGGTCACCAATGAATTTTTAGGTTCCCAAGATGCCATAATTCAACGAGATAATAGATGATCCAGATCAGCATGTTATACACTATGAAACTGCCATGACTATGTGGCAGTTCAGCGATGAGTTGATGTGCAAGATGTTTCCACAGTCACTGATTGGAGGATCAATAACGTGGTTCAATCAGCTCCCGGCACAGTCGATCGGGACTTACCATAAGTTGATTGACGAATTCTGTTCTAACTAAAAATACAACAAACGTGATCGGAAGGGATGCCATGCATTATTCCTTCTGGGAATTCGTAGGGAGGAAAGCATCATACAGTTTACTCGACGCTTCAAGCAAGAGTTGGCCGATGTGGATGGAGCTAACGATCAAGTCATCATTGCAGCCTACAAACAATCATACCAGTATGATCAAAGAGGTTGTACGGTACCTTGGTCAAGAGACCACCAAAGACTTTATAAGAACTGTATGATTGAGCAGAAGAATACGCTCGAGTGGAAGATGATTCCAAAGCTCCAGAGACGAGAGATGTCAACAGATCGTCCAATCATCCAAATGATGGGAATAAAGAAAAGTCGAAGAACCATCCGAGTGGACAGCATAATGATCGAGGTGAAGTTCGTGAGAAAAGTCAAAGGGAACAAATGGAAACTGGATATCAGAAGTATCATGATATGAAGCTGACACCATTGAACATACAGCTGACAGATTTCTATGAAAAAATAAGCAAGGATTTGAGCCCCCCTAGGCCTTTGCCATTAGAGACACGTGATAAACGTGATAAGACCAAATACTGCAATTATCATAAAGATCATGGTCACAAGACTATGAATTATCGCTCTTTACAGATCGAAGTCCAGTGAACGAGACGCTGGAAAGCTACAAGAGTACGTAAAAAGAGATTTTGGGAAAGGTTCGGGACAATTTGGCGCAGCACACGTGATTAATGCACATGTGATTAATGTCAGTCATGCCAGGATCCATTCAATGACCAGACGGGCATCGGAGGATGAGACCAGGAGAAAGCTAAGGAAGTTTAAAGAATGGTACTTTACAAATCATGTCGATTTTGTCAGTGGAAATGGAGCAGAAATTTGGGAGCTTGGATTCACAAAGATCGAGTTCTTTGAAACGGGCATGATAGGTGTATATGCTCCCCACAATGATGCTATCATTATAACTGCTTGGATTGGCATGTTTCGTGTACACCGGATTCTAATGGATACAGGAAGCTCAGTGAGCGTGCTGTTTTCAGGAGCCTATTCCTCTATGAATATCCCACACGACTTGATTGAAGAGGATGAAAATCCAATTATCGGTTTCAACGGCGAAGTTACAAAGGAGATTGGAAAAGTGAAGATACCTATAACAGTGGCTGACAAGTCCGTTTTAGGAAATTTCTTGTTGCTTGATTGTCAAGCTCCCTACAATGCGATTGTAGGACGAAACTGGCTACATGAGATCGGTGCAGTCACATCCTCGTATCATCAATGTCTGAAGTTTATTACTCCTGAAGGAGTTGTGAAAGTTAGAAGTGACCAGATGGCCGCCAACAAGTGTCACGACAGTGCCATGGATGAGTACAAGAAGTCAGAAGTTAGCGGGAACCAAATCATACGAGTCGAGCAGAAATAGCAATTACAAAATCCCCTCCCTCCAGAATCATATAAGGGAGAGGACGCAGCTGAATCCCTAACAGTTGAGAAACTGACCGAGGTCCAGATTGGAGATGAGAAGCACAAAACAACGTTCGTAGGGGCAAATCTTCCTACACATGAACATGATGGTTTGATTACATTGCTAAGGGCAAACGCCGATGTTTTCGCATGGAGTTTTGCTGAGATGCCTGGGATAGATCCGAATGTAGCCCGCCACATGCTAAATATCGATGAGAAGTTCCATCTAGTTCGCCAGAAAATCAGGAATATGTCGCAAAGAAAAAAAGATGGAGTTACTGCAGAAGTCAAAAAGCTTTTGGAAGCAGGATTTATTCGACCAGTGCAGTATCCTCGCTGGCTGTCTAATGTTATACCCGTTCCAAAGAAGAATGGTAAAATTCGTATCTGTATCGATTTTAATGATTTGAATAAAGCATGTCCGAGTGATCCGTACCTGCTACTGCGGATAAGAGATTTGGTGGATGCAACCTCAGGGTATGGGAGACTGTCATTCATGGACGGTTTTTCGGGGTATAACCAAATACCTTTGTTCGAGGAAGATCAAGATCATACTGCGTTTGTGAGTGACAGAGGAGTTTACTGCTATACTGTAATGCCATTCGGGATAAAGAACGCAGGGGCGACCTACCAGCATGCGGTAGACCATATGTTCAAGGATCTGATTGGTAAGATGATGAAAGTATATATCGACGATATGGTAGTGAAATCCGAGCAAAAGGAGTCGCATTGTCTTGATTTGCAGAAGACGCATGATATCTTGAGGCAATATCGAATGAAGCTCAATCCAGCAAAATGTTCATTCGGGATATCCTCAGGAAAGTTCCTTGGATACTTGATGACGCACAGAGAAATCGAGGCGAATCCGGAGCAAATCAGATCCATCATAGAAATTTCATCCCCAAGAACGAAAAAGGAGGTCCATAAGCTAGTGGGACGATTAGCAGTTTTAAATCGTTTCATTTCACGCTCGTCAGATCGGTTCAAACCATTCTTTGATGTTTTGAAGAAAAAAACAGTGAATTTTGGTTGGACGGATGAGTGTGAAAAGGATTTCGATGAGATCAAGCAGTATTTGTCAACCCCCCCAGTTTGGTGAGTCCAAAAATTGGACAACCTATCAGAGTTTATTTGGATGCAACGGAGAATGATGTAAGTGCAGTGCTGTTTGTTACGGATCCACATGAAAAGCCTATTTACTTCGTCAGTAAATTTTTGACGGGGCGGAAACACGATACAAGAAAATTGAGAAGATACCATTTGCATTGTTGCATGCATCTCGTCGCCTCAAACCTTATTTACAAGGGAGGCAGATCGTGGTCTACTCAGAATATCCGCTGAAGAGAATCTTGAACGTGATGATGATTCCAGCCGACTAGCCATATGGTCAAATTTTCTGGGGGCGTATGAAATCAAGTACGAAACCAGAACTGCAGAGAAGTGACACGCCCTGGCCGCACTGCTAGCAGATTTTCCTGTGGACGACATAGAAACGGTTGGTGGAGAAGAAGATGAGTTGTTCAAACCCATAGAGTCAGCCACTGATCAGACTGGGGGCGAGTCCGCAATGGAGGTCGATATACCTGAACCATTATGGACTGTATTTACTGATGGGTCATCAAATGTTGGTGGAGCTGGAGTTGGATGTGTCATCCTTACTCACGAAGGTTCGAGGATCGAGAAAGCGACCGATTGAGTTTTCAAGCATCAAACAATGAAGCTGAATATGAAGAAGCAATTATCGGTTTAAAGGCTGTCAAACAGTTAGATGCGAAGAACGTGAAGTTGGTAACTGATTCCATGCTAGTAGTTAACCAGTTTCTGGGGACCTACATAGCCAAGGAAGAAAGGATGGCCTTATATTTGGATCGTATGAAAGAGCTGGCAAATGAGTTCGACCAGTTCTCTATTGGGCAGCGACCATGGTTGGAAAACAGGCACGCAGATGCTTTAGCATATCTTTCTTCCGCAGTCGAAACTGATACCACCCGTTTCGTTGTAGTGGATTTCCAAGAGTTACCTAACATCTCCGACAACCACTTTGTTCTGGCTCTCGAACACGCTAGTGGGGGCGAGGGGGAAACTACATCAGCACAGGGCGATACTGAAAACATTGACAGCAATATGGATGTTGACAGTCCAGTGATGGATGATTCAGGCAATCCTCCTGAAAACGCTTCAGACTGGCGTCAACCTTATATCCGGTATTTGACAACCAGTGAACTCCCAGAAGATGAGAAACTTGCTTCAAAGGTGAAAAATAATGCATGGAAATATTCAATGATAGAGGGACCGTTATACCGCAAACCTGTAGCTTTGGAGCCATTTTTTGCGATGCGTATCATCCGATGAAGGACAACAGATATTGGTAGAGGCTCATGAAGGAATATGTGTCAACCATTCTGGAGGACGCAATCTCGCGCACATGATACTTACCAGGGGTATTTCTTACCATACATGCAGAAAGATGCTAAAGAATACGCGCAGAAATGTGTGCCATGCCAAGAGCACGCTCCAATTCCAAAAAGGCCCGCCAAAGAATTGCATCCACTTTTTAGTCCCTGGCCGTTCGATAAGTGGGGCTAGACATCGTTGGACCACTTCCCAAAGCTCCTGGAGGAGTGAAATTCGTACTGGCCGCTACTGATTATTTCACCAAATGGGTCGAAGCAGTGGCATTGGTACATGTTACCAGACATGATGTGAAAAGGTTCATATGAGAGAACATCTTCTGCAGATTCGGAATCCAAGCGAGTTAGTATCAGACAATGGGAAGCAGTTCGATTCTGGGGTGATCAAAGAATTCTGCAAGAACCTGAATATTCGCCACAATTTCTCAGCTCCTTATTATGCTCAGAGCAACGGGAAGGCGGAAGCAACCAATCGCGTTATTATGGACAATCTCAAAAAAAAAAGGCTGGAGAAAGCAAATGGGAAAATGGACAGAAGAATTCCCTAGAGTCTTATGGTCCTATCAAACGACCCCAAAAAGATCCACTAGATTTTCACCATTCACACTGGCTTATGGGACAGAGGAAGTTATACCTACAGAGGTACATCTCAAGACTACCAAAATTTATGCTGTCAAATCTGGAAAAAATGACAGCATACTAGCTTTGGATAAAGAGTTGCTGGAAGGACAAAGAGAAACAACCTTACATCAGTTGGTCCGATACCAACAGGCAATCAAGTTGAGCTATGATCGTAAAGTCAGAGAATGGTCATTCAAACCAGGGGAATATGTCTTGAAGAAAACCCGTGCAGCCACAATGGAACCAAACTGTGGAAAGCTCGAAGCGAACTGGAAAGGTCCATACATAGTGGACAGGCCAGCATCTCTTGGCTCCTACTATTTAAGGAACCTCGATGGAACTAAGGATTCAAAACCATGGAAGCCATGTGTTGATGGTGGTTTTTAGCTTAGGGTTAAAATCGTAAAACCTTGCATCTGATGTGACGTCACTCTGCAAGGAAATAGAGCCACGTGTGCTAACCTCTCAACTGGCAAATTTATTGAGTCGCTCAATATATTTACATGAAATTTATCAGATCGGCGAATCCCGGATGTTCTCAGAAATTTGGCGCCTCGCGCACATTCACTTAATATAAGTTTCTCTGGATGCCTTCTATGCTATGTTCTCCGGCTGAACTCTTAATGTTGATATGGTATGACGATTTGTGTTCACTTGCAGCAGAGTAGCACGAATATCCAAGTATCAAGAATAAGATCTTTGCATAAGGTATTCAATCAGAAAAGCATGTTGCTCTCTGGCAACAAACTTAAAAGAGCTCTGTGTCGACACATAGAATTCAGTCAACCTGACTAACTTGCAGAAGTTTAGGGTTTTACGCCTCACGCATTATACCAGATCTGACTAACTTGCAGAAGTTAGGGTTTCGCGCCTCGCGCAATATACCATACCTTGCTTGTCAAAATTAATTAAATCCGCCACAGCGCGCTGGAAGTGTGGCCACGCCCTAGCTTGCCTGCCCCACTTCCCGTCGACCAATCAGGTCGCCCTAAATGCGCCACACGCATTCCGAACAAGGTCGACCCCATGTTGCTTGCCCCCCTTTTCCATCGACCAATAAGGTCGCTTTAAATCCGCCACAGCGCACTAGAAGTGCGGCCACGCCCTAGCTTGCCGTCCCAACTGCCCATTGACAAATCAGGTCGCCCTAAAGGTGCCACACTCTCACCAGAAGTGTGGTCGTGCCTTATGTTTGGCTGGCCCCCTTTTGTGGCCAATTAGGTTACTCTAAAGTTGCCACCACACAATAAAGGCCAAAGACACCCTACCGAGGCAACTTCGCAACATGATAACTTCGCAACGTGCAAACTTCGCAAACATGCCACTTCGTGGCAACCTGCCATAAATAGCCACCCACGGAAATTCCTACTCCTGTGGCCATTTCCACACTAAGACCTTTCCATGGTTCCTTTGGCATAGCCATGGCGCCAATTGTACAAAAGTCGCGCCATACCGCAGGCGCATGCCACCTGTACCAATTAGGGTTTCGACAAACCCTAATTTGAGAAAATTGCTACCAAAGCCAAATAACGTTCCCAGAGCAATGAGATTGGTGTGGCAACATGGCCAAGGTTGCCACGCCACATGTGGGTCCGACTCGACGATGCCTTGGCCACGCCAAGCCCTAATTCTCCCACGGCGCCTTGGCCACGCCAAGCCCTAATTCTCCCACGAGGAATTCTTCTAACGGCGCCAAGACTTGGCCACGCCAAATCCTTCCAAGGCGCCAAGACTTAGCCACGCCAAATCCTTCCAAGGTGCCAAGACTTGGCCACGCCAAATCATTCCAAGGCGCCAAGATTTGGCCACGACAAATCCTTCAACTACGCCAAACCCTAACTTTGGCTGCGGAGCCAATTTTTAGCTTTGGCCATGCCGCAACATCTCTGGCATACCACTATGTCGCGGCTACTAGCATGCCGCTATGCCTCCATGCCATGGCTAGACCACCCGCATGCCATTAGCATGTGGCCAACGCCACTTCACTATACAACAAGATGTGGCCATAATCAATAGCCATCCTTCTTCATGAGATGCAATCTCAGCCATCCAAGTTCGCCACCGAACTGATGGACTTGTGGCAACTTTTAGGCGACCAACCGCCTAAACCCAGCGACCATGGCTACATCAGGTGCCACTTGTGCCATCGTGCCACTCGCATGCACAAATCATGCCGTAATGCCACTGCGCCATTTTCAGGCGCCAACACAAGGTAGCCACAATCAACGGCTACCCTTATTCATAAGATGCGATCTCGGCCATCGAAGTTCGCTACCAAACCGATAAGCTCGCGACAAGTTTTAGGCGACTAGCCGAGACGAGCCTAGCATTACATGCTATTTACCTGTGGCAAGCCTCTTAATTTTAACTTGCCACACGTAGCAAAGTGCTACATATTTTCAACGGAAACACTCGAGACCTCAGAATATGTCACAAACTGGGGGATGCTCATCAGGGTATTGGTCTAGCGGTTTACAACATGCGGCGTGCAATGCGCCCGTTACAAAAAAGTGTCATAAAGTAGGATAATTAGTGGTGGTAAAAAGTAAAAGTGTAAACAATTCATTCCCTTCATCATGGAAGACTAATGACCGGCGGTTACCCGAATTCACTTCCTTCATCATGGAAGCATAACGTCTGGTAGTTACACGTTACTCTTTTCCTCCACCACTCAATCGTTTCCACTTCCAACGAGACCAGGGTACGTTTCACTACGACTTGTATAAATAGGTCTCACCTATTTCCACCGAAAACAAGTTTTGGTCGGCAACACATAGTATCTAGAAATCACCTGGTAGCTTTCCATCCTGCTCACCAGTTATACTTTCTGATACAAGTCACAAAATGCCCACACTTCCAAAATCAACTATTCTGGTCTCAACACTTTCTTCGCTTCCCTCCCTAAGACCAACCCTTGTCCTTCACTTTGTGACCGAAGCAAGCCTGGAACGACCATTTTTTGGTTTAGGCCAGGATTGTATAGATTGATCTCTCGAATCAAAATTACTCCCGTGCAGTACATTGTTTAGGGTTTAGATTCGTTTCTTACCCACACACACCCAAAATTACCAAAATCAGCAGAAACGGTTTTCACCCTCAAACACCATGGAATTCGTTCCACTTGAAGAAGTTTTATCATTAGGAGTAGTTTCAAATCCTGTTGTGCTGCACTCTTTTCCTTTATGATGGTTTTATCCCACTGGGTTTTCCACGCAAAGGTTTTAACGAGGCAGCTATTATCGAACAGTAGGTATTTATCTTGTTATTTCTATTCACAAATTTAATTCAACATTATTTTGGTATTCCACACTTTATCAAAATTGTTCGTGTTTAATTAAATGTTGATGCGGACGTTCAAATCCGCAATCAGTCCTAAATGGCAAAATAGTGCAGTTCAAGTTTAATGTCAGCAACGTCTCTGACACCTCGCAGATAGGGTGAATGCACAGTTCGAGCATTTTTACCCTATTCCAACTGTATCCCCATCATATGGGACATCAACAAATGTGGCGAACATTTTCACATGTCCAGGCTTGTGAAAATGTACACATCTCAACTCTGCGCGCATCTTGAATAGTAGGATTGGCCCCCTGCGCGAATTCAAGATAGCAGAAAAACTCAACTTTTCATTCCATGCGCGAGCAAAATGCAGCAGAGAAGTTCACCCTTGCGCGAGCATTGAGCAGCATGACACATAACATACTGGGGGCGAGTTGTATGTCACCTCAACCATTTGAGGGCGAGATATATGACACTCCAGCGCAATCATGACATTCCTGGGGGCGAGTTGCATAACACTCCGAACAACGCACTTGGGGGCGAGTTATGCAACACTCCAGAAAAATGCAAATTCTATAAAATTGGGGAACCCAAACTTTTTAACCCATAACAAGTTATGGATTAAGAGGGGGCAATGTTTGTACCCCTAATATTCTACACCAAAAATGGGTAAACTTAGGCCTAAAAAGCTCCTCATATTAGCTAATATGGTTCATTGGGCCAAATATGCTTCTATTAACCAAATATGGATAACTAGGCCTCACAAACACTATACATAGAAGCCCATATGAAAATATCCAAGTCAAAGCAAGGGGTTGTGACACATCAGCATGCCACGTCAGCAGAGCTGAGCCATGTCAGACCGCCACGTTGACAGAGCAGTGCCACGTCAGCAGACCCGAACCATGTCAGATTGCCACGTAGACAGAGATGTGCCACGTCAGCAAAGTGGTACCACGTCAGCATTCAGAACGCCACGTCAGTGTGTAGTACAGTCAGCAGGTAATGTGCCTAACAGTCAGCATATTCCGTTACCGCTAACGCCGTCAGAATATGCCGAGAATATTCCGTTTATATTAACGCCGTCAGAAGATTCCTTACGCCTTCAACATATTCTGTCCATGGCGTCAGCATGACGTCATCACCACAACGGTTGCAGTGGCAGGTGACCGACGACGGCATTCTCTCCGGCGACGGCTTCTTCTCCCGCGGTTGCGGCAGGCGACGACACCTTCAGGCGGCTTTGTTGGCCATCTAGTTGGTGGTGATTCAGTGTATTGCGACGCCACTTAATTCGATAATACTGATTAAGTCCGTTGCGGCATAGCTTAATTCCATAGTCCCGATTCAGCGCAATGCGGAGTAACTTAGCTACGTAGCCCCTGGATTTTTGCACCCCGCTCGTGTATGCTGGAGGATATATACGCCCATCGAGTTTGCCTGAGTCGGCTCGCTGGGTCTAGCCTAGTTGAGCCGTTTTCTCAACTGATGTTTTAGCCCATGATGATTTGCCTTGTGGATTTATACACCCACTATGGGCTTGAGCATACCTTTCTTCTTGGGCTTGATATTTGAACACCTAATTGTTTGAGCCAATCATTTGCACCTTTTGGTTTAGCCAATTCCATAACCCATGAAGAAGATTCTGGAAGCATGATGGACTAGTCAATGCAAGTTATGACAGGGAGGCATGCAGGGAAAGTTATGACAGGGAGGCATGCAGGGAAAGTTATGACATAGAGGCATGCAGGGGAATTATTACAATTTATACTCACCTAGAAATTAGGTTAAGGTCCTAATTCGCACCATATAAATAGAGGGGTTCATAACCCAAAAAGGTATGCAATCTTCCCCACTAAAATATCTGTGAAAAACCTAAGCTAACTTAAGCATCGGAGGGTTTTTTGCAGGTACTGTTCAATTGGAGAAAAAGGAAACAGATCGATCTTCAACAAATCACATCAAATTCGTGTTTGAGGTAGAATAATATTTTACCATACAAACAATGCAATTTAAATATCTCAAGCTGGAACACCTAAATAAGATTGTTATAGATGAAGCCATTGGATTTATGGGAAGGAAGATCTCAACTACTCCAGAAAATAGTAGACCAAGATATGGAATTACTGTGAAAGGTATGATAAAAATAGAACTCAAAAAGCCTTTGCATCGTGGATGATGATGGAAGACTATGAATGAAGGTGAAGAATGGATCAGATACCTCTGGGAGCTTCAACCAAAAAAGATATGTGACAAATGTTTTGTCATAAATCACCAAGATAACTCTTGTCTGAATACTTCCTGGCTTATGTATCTTGATAGTCTGACGTCTGTTAAACATGAAGAAATCTTGCAAAATGAAGCAAATGTATAGATGAAGGCAAGGATGATGAAAGAAGCATAAACAACTCTATGCTAGATGAGATGAATTATGAGGGAGTAACTGAAGAAAATAGGCAGTCAAAAGAATGAGAAATTTTGTTCTCAATCAATAACCATCAATGAACCATCATAATATCCATGTTCTTCCTCCAAATGTCAACGTCGCTGGCTCATCTACTAGCATGGATAATATCATCAATCATGAAATGATTCATATTGATTCGTAGACAATAATGCAATCTATCCCCAGAAATGATTATGAAGATACTGCTCAGGTAATATCCATACACCACCTTTTATTACGTAAAAGTAGATTTTTTGCGTGCATGCATTAATTTCTTAATCTTTCATTATAACTGCCTTAACAATAATCTGTTTTACACGAAAATTTACTTCAATCTCAAAATGAAAGTTATTGCCTGGAATTGTAATGGTTTTGCAAAAAAGCATGCTAGGAATTATATGGCTGACTCAAATAGAATGCTTAACCCACATATAATTTTCTTGCAAGAAACTAAAAAACTCCGATAAGATTCTCAAGCATATATTTTCCTAATCATTATTATGTCTCATTTATTGTTAGAAGTGGAGGTCCATGCCTTTTACGGAAGGATGTCTTTGATCAAGACATAATCTACCATGACAACAACATGATACACTGCTTAGTTCCGAATGATCCTGCTAAACCAAAATGGTGATTATCCTGTGTGTATGGATCCCCACATCCACAAGAAATAAAACAACAATGAGACTTCCTAAAAGATTTCTGCACCCTTTATGAGATATTTGCTCCTTGGGTTTTTGTAGGTGATTTAAACATTACCCTTCATGAGGATGAAAGGGTAAGAAACACAAGTTCTAGCTTCTTTTCATCAACAACTAGTCAAATAATTCAAGATGTTGGGTTAAATGACTTGGGATATCATGGTGACAAATTTACTTAGACAAGTAACAAATTTGGCACTGGTAAAATTCGTTCTCGTCTTGATATAGCTCTCATAAACTCAGATTGATTACCTAAATTTTCCAAGTTACCAATCATAGTAATAGTTGGGTATGCATTGTCATTATTCCAATAGGAATTAATAAGATCAAAGCAAGACTGCTCTTTCAACCAAGTATCACAAAATTTAAAAGAAAAAAAAAGGACTAGATTGGTTTTGTTCCTTCATATTCATTAATAAAGGACTATGGTAAGCAGTGGCGGAACTTGAAATGTAACACAACCATGGATTGACAATTTTTATACCCCTGGCTTAAGCCTATAATTAGTACACTAAGTTTGGGCTCATTAAAGTTAGGCAGTGAAAAAATGTTTTTTTTTTTTTGTGGGCGGTGGCTTCAGCCAGGGAAGCCCGCATTACCTCCGACCCTGATGATAAGACCCAACCGGTACTAAGACCTTTAGAGAGGATTCTCAGAACTGATTTCAATTACCAATCAGTATTGACAAAGGCTTTATCCAATCTTTCTTTGATATTCTCTAAAGGGCCAGCTTACACTTGGAATTTGGGGTGAGCATGGGCCGGTATGGACCGGATCCGCATCCAATCCAATACACTACGGATTTCAAATTTGGCATCCGCATCCAATCCAACATCCAACGGATCGGGTGCGGATAATCCAATGGATTTGTGTTAGTTAAAATTTATAATGAAAAAATAAAGCCTATATAGATGACTTCTTATAGAACCTACACATTTTATATATGTATATAAATATAGAAGTGCCATGGACAACACTCCAAGCAAACACCTAAAAATTCTAAGACTATCCATATATTCTCTACAAACTATATAATGCTCTTAATCTAACGGGTATGGATGTCCAACGAATTTTCAAGGTTGCATCCGGGTCCAATCCGTAATCCGTTGGATTTCAAAAATTCCATCCGAGTCCAACCCATTAGCGAACGGTCCGGACATCCATTCGCACACATACGGTTGGTCCCATATAAACCCGCGGATTCCGGATAAAATGCTCACCCCTTGAGTTGGAATAACCATCGAGAGGTGTAGAAATGGATTTGCCGCCCGGCCCACCCCACATTACAGTTCTTTCTATTCCTCAGTCCTCCATCGATCCTCTACTCCTCCTCATGGAGATCAAATATTCAGAAATCCCCAAAATTCCCCAAAATCAAAAATGTCCTCCGGGACTGGATAGTAGGAAATACCATATGGTCCTAGAAATAATATATTAGAGAGATTCTAGTCCAATTGACCTAGTCAATTGTCTGTTTAGTCCTATTTGGTAATATAAATTATCATTTGGTCCTAAAATTATAGTTTGGTCCCCGGGTGATGTCATGGATGATGTAAAATGTCATCGTGCAGTGACAAAAAACACCCCTTATATTATTATTTGGTCTAGAAAATAATGGTTTGGTCTTAGGTGATGTCACATTCCTTTGTTTTTTTCTCTCTTAATAAAAAATAAATAAATAAAATTTAAAACTTAAATATCTTTTGAACCATATGTCTAAAAATGATAAATTTTATATATTCCTAAAGCCCTCGACGTTAGCTTTCCAACGAGTACCATTGTCGCTATGTTTCGAGCTTTTAATTTTTATTTTTTTATATGGACTTCATTTAAATGAAGTTCTGTTTATAGTGTTTATATGGACTTCATTTATGGAATGAAGTCTGTTTTTTTTCATGTTTTTATATGGACTTCATTCCGTAAATGAAGTCCATATAAAATATATACAAACAGCATTTCATTCCGTTTTAAATGAAGTCCATATAAACACATACAAACAGACTTCATTTCTACAATGAAGTCCATATAAAAACATGAAAACAGACTTCATTCCATAAATGAAGTCCATATAAAACATATACAAACGAAGATTTCATTTCGGAATGAAGTCCATATAAAACAGACTTCATTCGAAATGAAGTCCATATAAAACATATACAAACAAACTTCATTTCTGGAATGAAGTCCATATAAAAACATATATGGACTTCATTTCTGAATGTGCTTTATATGGACTTCATTCCAGAAATGAAGTCTGTTTGTATGTGTTTTATATGGACTTCATTCCTGAATGTGTTTTATATTTCTGAAGTCCATATAAAACATATACAAACAAACTTCATTTCTGGAATGAAGTCCATATAAAAAAAAAAAAAAATTAAAAGCTCCGAAACATAGCGACAATGGTACTCGTTGGAAAGCTATCGTCGAGGGCTTTCCGAATATATAAAATTTATTAATTTTTGACATATATTTTGAGAGATATTTAATTTTTAAACTTTTAAATATTAAGGTAAGAATGAGAGAGAAATTAGTAGAAAATAAAACAAAAGAGAAAACATTCACGTGAGAGGAAAAAATAAGAGAGGAATGCAGTACTTTAGTTATTTTAATAATTATGGACCAAATGGAAAAGGTGATTTCTGAAAGGACCAAATAGACATGGGACCACCTTGAAAAGGACCAAACCATATTTTTCTCGACTGGATATCCTTGCCTGGTCCATCATCTACCTACCACGTTCTACGGCTGGCAAGAAAATCAACCATGTCAGTAATGGTGACATCATTAAGAAATCCACTCACTCTCTCTCCTCTGAACTAGAAATTGATTTAGGGTTTCAATCTCACATCAATCATAAAGAGTTTTGTGGTTCAAGGAAGGAGGTGTTGTTTTCTTCAGAGATCTTGATAATTTGAGTGTAAGAAACATTTTAACTCTTTGGTTTACTTGATTTTGATTTTGTTTCAAAGTTGACTTTTCTGAGAATGTCTAGTTTGTTTCTACTAATTTGTACTGTACATTATATTCTACTGGGTATGATTTTGCTGTCTTGATTATGTAGATACTGAGTTTGGGTACTTCTGCATAATATATATATATTTTTTTTGGGTTGTGGAATTGATTTTTCTTGAGACCTGAGTATGATTTTGCTCTGGATGTTGTAATTTACCCTAACTTGTATACAAATTATGTTCATATGGGTCATGAATGATGATGTGAAATTTTGTTGGTGGATGATTTTGTTTTGGGTTCGAAATGAAACAAGTTTTTATTGATTGTATAATTAATAGAACTTCCTGTATTGTCTTTGGTGAGCACCAAAACTGTAGTTAATTGGTTTATGGGTTGACTAACTGTTTAGTGTTTTAAATTTGTTTGTTTGTCTGTTTGATTATGTTCCTGGTATCTTTTACTCCCTCCGTTACTTTTTAATAGGCCAGTTTCTATAAATAAATGTTACAAAAAAATAGGCTGGTTTCCCAATTGGGAAAGTCAAATGTTACTTTAATTTTAAGGACCACTTTTCTTTTAACTTCTTTTGATATGTAAAGAGTGTTAATGGACCATTTCAATTACTTTTTGGGTGACAAGTGTCAGCGCTGACCATCTCACTTCACTTCATTTATTGACAAGTATCTAGAGGACCAATTTCAATGATTAGTTCTCATAATTTCCTTAATTTTCTCAAAAAATAAAACTGGCCTATTAAAAAGTAACGGAGGGAGTAATATTGTTTATTCTGCACTAAAGTGTTCTGTTTAAAGTTGATTTGTCATCTAACCTGCGTATGTTCTATTTTTCGACAAATTCAGGCATTAGTATTATACTGCATATGTGTATATCTTTAGGATTATGTTAGTTTGGATGAATTTATTTGAGTTTTGAAGATAAATGATTGTAATAGGGTTTAATTTTCTTACTAGATCTTTATGTTTCTCTATGGCAAGCATGAGTTCTGTTGTTGTCGCTGTTGGTTTGCACATTTGGCAGAACAACCATAAGGGATTAGTTGGAATGCTTGTTTGAGAGGTTGTTCATTACCTGCTTTTGTTGTTTGAAACAATGTAGAGAGATGAAAGTTGAAAGCCTTAGACATGATTTTAATTTTGAGTAACTGAGGTTGCTCATTACCTGCTTCAGTGAGTAATTGTTGAGTTGGATTGGTTTGGTAGTGTTCATGAACTGGGTTCTAAATTAGTCACGATTTTAATTTTGACTTACGCTGAAATTCATCTGAACTGATAATTGTTGTCTTCTGCTGTCTTTCACCAGTGAAACCAAACAGCAATGGAGCTCTTTACTACAACAAAAAACCTCAAAATCTTGGATGCAAATCAAATCATCGGCGAAGCAGTGAAAATCCCAGCAAAATCATCTTCACTAAATTTCTCTCTGATTACCCTAAACTTCATTGACTCAGTTATTGTTTGAAGGTTCGTTCCCCAATTTTTAGTACCCTTTATGACTAGATGACCGCGTGCGGTGGGGAGCCGACCACAAAAACTTGCAATTAAAATCGTCGGGTTGATTGCCATAATTTATTTCTTCTTTAAAATGAAGTGTGCTACAAGGACCGGTATTCATGGCCAAATACCAGTGAACTGATTTCTGGTAGCGGAAATATCCGGTGTAAAAGAAAATTCCTCCAATTTTTTAGTGCAGTAATGGCTTTCACTTTCTTGATTTCTTACCCCTTTTAAATGTTAAAAATTGATATTAATTTATCACCCAAATACACCTTGGGTTAGTTGACTATTTTGTGCACATTAGCCACACCTGGAGTAGAGAAGCCTATTATCCCGAAAACACCAAACAACTTGGGTTATGTCGTGAGACTCGTAACTCACTTCTTCCCCTTAATCTTTTCTCGGCTCTCTCAGGAGCAAATCTTCTGTGGTAGAAGTATTCCAAATCTCTTATTCTCATCCCCGATTCGGTGGTAAGAGTTGTGAAGCTAAGTAAAAATTAAACACGGTTTCTTTTTACTCGATGGGTTGATTAATTTTTCTGGTTTTCATCTTTAGATATCCTATCACAATCAAAGAATTAGTTTCCTTATCTATTTTTCTTTTTTCCTTTAGATCTCTGTTTTTTATTTTCTCGTTCATTTCGATTTGCATGTATGAAACCCACTGAAATGTAAATGGTTTCAGTGTTTCACATTGATTGATTGATTTTACAGCATAAGAATATGTACAGAAAAACACACCCGTATGATTTCTCTTCTTCTACGCCGGCTTCAAACCGAGATTGACCCGGAATTAGATATTGGTCGACCTTTTGGTTAATGGTTCGGTTTCGGGTTTACCCGAATCGCGATTCCATCTTCTTAACCCGAAATTTGAAGAACATCTCTGTTTTTTTTTTTTTACTGATTGATGATCAGCTCTGTTCTTACTAAATTTAACCAAATTGATCGTATTTGATGGTAAATATAAGTGATTCCTTAACTTCTGAATGTGATTTATGAAATTAGTTGAAATATAATTGTCTTGATTATCCTAATATGATTAATTCAGCAAAACTTAGAAAATCAGAGAAGTGATTTTAAGGTTCTAATTGATTGATCTCATCGATGTAACAGATATTTTAAAGAATTTTGAACTACTAATTTGTTTGTTTCACCGTAGTTGAATGAAATTTATGATCAATTTGATTGATTATGTCAACTTTGATCTTAATTTATGGAAATTTGAATAATCATAAACCAATTTTACTTTTTCTGCACAAAGTTTGTGACTGACAGGGTGCAGATTTCTCATCACATAGTAGGCCTCCCTTTGGGTCGGCCAATTACTTCTCCGGTAAATCATCATCTCCTTTGGAGTTCTTCTACTTTCTTTCTCTCTTCCTCTTCTCTCTACCTCCGCTATTGCTTTCACTGTAGCTTCTTTGTATGCATCCAAATCCATCTCCTTTGTCTCCACTCTCTTTGCAATTCCTCGCATATCTATACATCTTATAATCAGCTTCTTTTACGCCTTACTTCTCATAATCATCAACTTCTTCGGCGTCTTCATTCCTGCATCTGTCTTACGAGCTTTGTTAAATATTAATGAAGGAGCTCTGAGGTGGGGTTTTATTATCATATTTGCTACCATGTACCATCTTGTTCATTTGTATGTTACAGCTTTATGGCATTTAGCCAGTGCAGTCTCTGTTCTTGAATCAAATGTGCACGGCTTGGCAGCCATGAAGAAGAGTAAGCAACTCTTACAAGGGAAAACTATAGTTGCTATGGAACTTGTGAATTTATACTTTACGGCTACATGGGTTATAATATAGTTGTTAGGGTATGCGGTGCAGTTTCCTATACTTTTCATGGTTAAGATTTTGTTGGGATTGCTGTGTTTGTTCATGTTGTTGGCAGTTAATCTCACGGGGCTGTTAGTTCAGAGTTAATTCTTCTTTTCCTGTAAAGCTTGCCACAAGGAAATGGTTGATAACAATGTTTTTTTTTGATCATCTTTGTGGGTATGATCACGACATAATGGGCTATAAGTCTGTAGCATTGAATCCTCCTGGCACAGGCAGTTTGAAGACGGCAGAGTGGGTTATCAATCTGTTGAAGTGATTGGTAATACTGACTCTACTATCAGGATGCAGGGCAGAGGGGGTTATCAATCTGTTGAAGTGAATGGTAATACCGACTCTACTATCAGGATGCAGAAATCGATCGAAGTATGACACAATGGGATACCAGAATGTTTAAAATGTAATGACCTAAAACCTCTCATCTTTAATGTACTTTCTAATTTCCAGTAATGTAGTGTACGTAGCTTGCAGACTAGCTAGCAGGCTTATATATATTTCTCTAGTGTTAATTGCTTTGTGTACCTGGACTGCTAATTATGCATATCATGTCCAAAGTTCGATTCATTTTGAAATTTGAAACCAAATCATATACATGACTGCATCATTTGCTTAAGATGATTAAGATTAAGTAAACAATTCATTAACAGTCGAGATCTTGCTGATTATATGTATCATGTTCATCTTAGTCCACTGGCGAATGTACTTCCTGATCAGCACCTACGCCTTTTATTTTTATCTAGTTGCCAAATGCACCGAAATTTACCATGTCTTTGTTAGATTTCAAGTTCTTGTCATTTTCACCATCTCTGGAATCTTGGATTCACCCATAAGCCAGAATTAATCTCATATTCTTAAGAGCGCCACAATTTCTGTCCAAAGATTTGATCTGATACTATGTATCCAACTCCGTGAAGGCAAGCCTAGGGCGAATAAGTGTCATAAACAGCACATTAAAAGGAACTCTTGGTTAATTGGAGTGACAAGTGACGAGTTCAGAATTTTCCCTGTTCTCAACTTAAATATACAGGACCATAGCATAGAAATTAGCAATGAATCTTAGGATTCACATACCAAAAAGTGCATATGAATATATCAGGTCATACATTATAAGATGTATCTGTATCCGAGGCTACGAGGACCACATGGACAACATCTGTGCTATTTGATGGTGGTGTATCAAAGGATTGCACACCCTCCGGTGCATTTGTACCACTTGATGTCATTGCAATTAGTTGAAATTGTTTTCCACCTTTGACGAGGTCTGTTACCGGCCCATATTTGGCACCGTAACGCAAATGGGCTTTAACCGTTCTACAATAACTAGCCCATCCCCATTTATTTCCTTTTCTTAAGCCTATTCCTCTAGGTATGGCAAAAAAATGTTGTTTGGCATGCCATGTTGCATGGCAAATGAGTTTCCCCACTATGGTAGACATGCCAAACTTGATTAAAAACATATAGTTAATTGTGTTGGGTGGGACCCTAATGAATAAAAAATACATTTGTATTTGTGTGGTGGGGTATTTATAAAAGTTTTAGTGATATAATATATTTAGTGGGACCCTTTAAATATAAAATTGCATTAGAATAATGAAAAAGTAAGAGAGAAGGAGAATTTTTATATATATATATATATAAAATTACTCGGAGATAAAGAGAATATCGCTGGAGATAAAGAGAATATCGTCGGCGATAGAGTCTCTGTCGCTCAGCAAAGCGATAGAATCTCTATCGCTCGATGAAAACTTTGTCTCCTATAGTCCTATGCCTATATGCCAGGAATAACATATTGGCATATGTGTTTGGCAGTTTTGCAGTTTGGCATACCCATAGTGGGTGCATATATGCCAAATACTCCCTCCGTCCCTAATTAGATGAGCTACTTGTAGTTTGCACAAATTTTAAGGCAAGGAGGAAAGTGGAGTATATTTAAGTATTTTTTACAATTATACCCTTATGGGCAATAATTAGTAAAATTTAGAAACGATTTATCTCTTAAACTATACCACGGTTTTTTATAAACTTTATATCTTTGAAAAGCATTTTAAAACACCTACGCAACGAATATAAACATGACTATCAAATTATACATATTCCTTATACAAAAAAATAATCAATTAAAAGGGTAGTTTTAGAAATATCCCCTTGGTTAGTGAAATAGCTCATCTATTTGTGGACAAAACTAAAAACCAAGTAGCTCATCTAATTAGGGACGGAGGGAGTATCATGTTTTGGCATGTGCATAGGAAGAGGCCTTATGAATCTATGATATTCAAGATGAACCCCCATTTGGGGCATACATAGAAATTTTGGGGCATACATATGGATGGCCCTAACTAGTGTGGGGTGATAAGGGGTGTCTAATGAGTGGTTAAGTTACTTAAATACCCTTGATTAATTAATTAATTTTTAATATTAACTTTTTTAGTTTATTTTTAATACTATACGGGGATTCTGTCGCCTTGATTCTTCCACCGTGATTCTTTGCCTTGATTCTACCACCGTGATTCTTTCGTGATTACGTACCGTGACTTTACTACCGAGATCCCTACAATCTTGGTTCTCGCTATTGTGACTCCTCTATCCGATCGATATTTCTCCAGGGTCCTTGCTACGAAGGCCTAGTTAACCGTGAAGTCTGCGTGAAGTTTTTCATCACCTGGTCCTCATCAACTGCAGTGAAATTGTTATTTTTCAAGAGTTTATCTGGGTTATACGTGTTGTGATTCCTTATCTGTGTTGTGATTCCTTGGGGAGGGAATCAATTGGGTAAAACATTTTCAGTAGGAACTATTGCACCAGTTTGACGCACATAAGGTGTTTGTTGAATCTCCTAAACCACCAAAGGCTTCATCACAGGGCTTAAGGTCATCAACATCTTCTCCTTCTGTCATGGAAAGGGAGCGATCATCTGCTTCACCATCCCAGGAGTCACCATTATCTTCACCTGGTGCTACTCCCTTAGATGATTCAATTTTTCATTGTCCTTTTAGGGACTTTGATGGTTGCCGAGATGGGGTTAGAGGTAGAGGCTTCACTCGTGGTTCACTTATTAGCCATATCAATGATCGGCATTTTGCTTCAAATGAGAGCAAGGGTAATTGCAGACAACGTATTGGTAATAGTGCAGACATATATGATGCTTGGGAGGTTGGTCTAAAACAGCTACAGATGTGGTTGTGCAGTGAATGTATGCACCTCCGGGCGTGGAGTCGTCCCTGTCGTGAACACAATGATGCTATTGCAGGTCCCCTTGATGGCAATAATGTGGAATTTCTGATTCACGGCATTGTGAAACCTTGTTCGGGTACCCTGGTTATAGGTGGTGCAGCTGTTGAAGAAGCGAACGGCTTAACCTTGGATTTGCTGGATGCAATGTTTAAGCAACATTTTACAACAACTTCCATCATTCCTCCACAGTGCAGGCTCATCTTCTCCCGCACCCTGAAAGCAACTATAGACAAGGTATTGGCTAAGCCTACGGATTTAACATCTTGGATTCGATTCCACGCTTTTGCCAATCTCGCACTCTAACGTTGTACACCCCTAAGAATAGTAATGAAGGGAGGTCGGTAATAGAAAAAGATTACAGGCTGCTAGTATAAATCGGGCTTTGATTCAGTGGAGGGAGACAAATGGCTGCCTTAATTTGGCTCGGAAATTGCTGGTACCATCAGGGCAGGAGCGAAGACAAGCTAATCTTGGCACCAAGAGTAAAAATCTAACTGCAGGCTTGTAAAAGAAAGCTAAGCTCGGGACACTACGCGGCTGCCATACGCGTTCTCTCTTCTAATGGTGTCGCCCTTCCACACTCGGGCACACTCCATGAACCGAGGCTTAAGCACCCTCAAGCTCCCTCCCCATGCATACCATCGGGAATTCAACAATGTGTCCTTTGTTTATGTGAATGTCAAAGTTTGTCTTGGGAGCGATTAGGATCTTCCCTAGAGGGACTTCTTGTAGGGACGGTCTCGAGAGCTCAACACTTGACGGATGCTCTTAGTGGTGCAATGTAGCTTGGAGATGACCTCTTAACGTCTATATCCAAAGTGTGGTTAACTTATGGTTGCGGGCGGGTGCCCAAATGTTCGGGGGAGAGTTTATGGCTAGTGGCCCCCTTAACGCCTTTGCTCAAGCCTCGGTGGGGGATTGAGTCCAATTGCGGTTGGCCTTGTTTGGAGGAGGATGTGCTCCAAGTTGGCGGCAATTTCGGTGGGTAAAGAAATGGCATCCTACTTAGGTGATCACCAATTCGGAGTGGGCATCCCATGTGGAGGAGAAGCCATTTTACATTCAGCCAATAGGTTACTTGAGACGAAAGGGGAACGGGACAACATGACCATGATGTTAGTTGATTTTACCAATGCTTTTAATTTAGTGGACAGGACCACCATGATCATGGAAGTACGGAGCAGATGCCCAAGTATTTCCAGGTGGGTGGAGTTTTGTTATGCTCAGCCCGCAAGACTTTACTACAACGAATCCACTCTATCTTCGTCCTTGGGAGTTCAGCAAGGTGACCCTTTAGGTCCCCTATTATTTTCACTCGCTTTACATCCGCTTGTAAGCATGATTTCTTCGCAATGCAAGCTTGACCTACAAGCGTGGTATTTGGATGATGGCACATTGGTAGGCGATACGTTGGAGGTGTCGAAGGCATTGAGCATCATTCGGTCAGAAGGTGGAAGTAGAGGGCTGCAATTAAACATCAAGAAAACCGAGATTTTCTGGCCTGTTGTTGACCCTAGGATTTTAGCTGGTAATTTTTTTCCGGACGACATCGGTAGACCGTCTAGAGGGGTCAAACTGTTGGGTGGACCAGCTTAGCTTAGATCTTCGATTCGCGCCGATATAGTTCAAAGCTAGAGTGGACAAAACAATATATCTAATGGATACTGTGAAGAAACTACAAGATCCTCAAAGCGAGCTTCTTCTATTACGCAGCTGTTCCGGGGTGTCCAGATTATATTTTGCTATGAGAACTACCAACCCTCTGGCTTTGCTTCAAGCTAAATCTCTTTTTGATCAGCGTTTGTTTCAATTTTTAAGACACATTGTCACAGGAGATTGCGCAGGCTTCGGACCCCTCCAACAGCGTTTTGCCACCTTGCCAATGAAAGAAGGCGGTCTTGGGGTTTACACCATGGAAGATACTGGCCACTATTGTTATATAGCCTCCGGTTTCCAGACTAGGGGTTTACAAGAGACTATGCTTAAGGTGTCCTCCACTGACGAGCCAAGCAAGTGTTTCCAGCAGGCTTTGAATAGCTTCCTTGAGGTATGTGGATTGTCTTCTTCTACCTTCAACCTCAATAATATTTCCCCCCATCCCATGCGTTCTCTGGCAGTGTTATATTTTGATGTTGTTAAGAAGAATATTCCGTCAAACTTCACTATGTCCACTCGGGATTCTGTTTTATGGCAAAGTAACAGGATGACTCATGCTCAAGATTTTCTTAAGGCGATTCCAATTAGTGGTTTAAATCAAAGCCTAGGACCTCGTCAATTTAGGTCTGTGTTGAGTTATAGATTGGGCATACCTCTTTTCAGGGAAGATAGTTCTGCTCTAGTTGTAACAAAAAGATGGATATCTTCGGTGACCATGCTTTGCATTGCGCTAATGATGTCGGTATCAAATTCCGCCACGACCTTGTGAGGGATGTATATGCCGACATTTGTTACAAGGCTGGGGTTCATGCAAGGAAGGAGGTAGAGCTTGGTTTTTTGTCGGATAACGATACTTCATTAAGACCTGCAGATATCCTTGTTCATGGTTGGGAGAACGGTCAGGATGTCTGTTTTGACGTCACTGGTGTTTCACCATTCGCTGGGCGGGGAGTCCGTACTTTCACTCCGGTCATGCCATTTCTAGGGCTTATAAGCGTAAACGTGATAAATACCTAGACAAGTGCTCCTTGCATGGTTATGGGTTTCGTGTTTTAGCTTTCTCGACTTTGGGTGAACTAGGTGAAGAACAAACGATCATGTTCTTGAAGAGGTTGAAGAATTGTATATCGAATCATGACGCTAATTATAAGATAGGCGGTACTCTTTTTTATAGAATAGGTTTAGCTATCCAAAAGGGTGTTGGTGCCCAGCTTGTGGCCAGGCTACCCACCAACCTATTGTAGTATAAAAGAAATAAAACATTTAAGTTTATTTTTTTGTAATGTTTAATATATTTTTTTTGATTTTTTTTTTTTTTTTTTGATATTTAAATTTTTTTTTTCTTATTGCATGGAAATTTTATTTAAGATAATTACAGAGCAAAGTTCGCCTACCAATAAAATCAAAATTATCAGCCGAACTTCTCTTTTTTGTCATCCTGAAAGTGTCGATGAACATTTCGGCTGATAATTAAACACGAAGATATTAGCCGAACTTCACTTTATGAAGAATAATCTTGAGTTGGGATATCATGGTAACTAATTTACTTAGACAAGTAACAAACATGGCACCGGTAAACTTCGTTCTCGTCTTGATAGAGTTCTCATAAACTCAGATTGATTACCTAAATTTTCCAAGTTATCAATCATATCAATAGTTGGGTATGCATTGTCATTATTCCAACAGAAATTAATAAGATCAATGTAAGACTGCTCTTTCAACCAAGTATCAAAAAAAATTAAAAGAAAAAAAAAAAAAAGGACTAGACTGCTTTTGTCCCTATATATTCATTAACAAAGGACTATGGTCAGACCGGACCGGTACTAAGACCTTTAGAGAGGATTCTCTGAACCGATCTTACCAATCCATATTGACAAAGGCTTTATCCCGTCTTTCTTTGATACACCCTCCGTTTCTGGAAAAGTGATACTTCCACTTTTTTAATTTGTCTTATTTTTAACCTAAAATGAAAAATTGACAGTATTACTTTTCCATAAACGGAGGTAGTATTGTCTAAAGGGCCGATCTTACACTTGGAATAACCATTAATGGATTTGCCACCCGGCCCACCCCACATTTTTAAGTTGTTTAGTCTGGACTCTGGATGTGGGAGGCTATCACAGGAGAGAGAATCTAAAACTCACCTACAGTTCTTTCTCTTCCTCATTCTCCTCCGCCATCATTAATCCTCTACTCCTCATGGAGATCAATTTTCAGAAATCCCCAAAATCAAAAACCATTACGGGACTGGAATATCCTTGCCTGGTCCATTATTTACCTACCACGTTCGTATTGTCAAGAAAATCAACCATGTCAGTAATGGTATCCCAAAACGGAAAAATTAGGGAAAAGAAAAAAAGAGTTCGATGTTTTGTTTTTACTACCAAGACGAGCTCCTGTTCTGCTTTATGACTCAGAGGGAAATTTCCTCGAACTAGGGTTGGAAATTTGGTGAGATCATTAAGAAATCCACTCACTCTATCTCTTCTCAACTAAAAAACCCAAAGATTTAGGGTTCCAATCTCACCACAATCATATAGATTTTCGTGGTTGAAGGAAGAGGTGTTGTTTTCTTCGAAGATCTTGATAATTTGAGTGTAAGGAACCTTAACTCTTTGCTTTACTTGATTTTGATTTTGTTTCAAAGTTGATTTTTCTGAGAATGTCTAGTTTGTTTCTACTAATTTGTACATTACATTCTACTGAGTCTTGATTATGTATATACTGAGTATTTCTACATGATTTTATTAATTCTTTGCTGTGGAATTGATTTTTCTTGGGACCTTAGTATGATTTTGCTCTGGATGTTGTTATTTACCCTAACTTGTATCCAAATTATGTTCACATGGTCATGAATGATGATGTGAAATTTTGTTGGTTTGGATGATTTTGTTTGAATAATTGATATAACTTCCTGTATTTTCTTTTACTTGAGTACCAAAACTGTAGGTAATTGGTTTATGGGGTGACTACCTGTTTAGTGTTTCATTTTGTTTGTTTGTCTATTTGATTATGTTCTTGATCTCTGTTAATACGATTATTCTGCATTGAAATGTTCTGTTTCAAGTTGATTTGTCATCTAACCTGCGTATGTTCTATTTTTCGACAAATTCAGGCATTAGTATTATACTGCATCTGTGTATATCTTTAGGATTATGTTAGTTTGGATGAATTTATTTGAGTTTTGAAGATAAATGATTGTAATAGGATTTAATTTTCTTACTAGATCTTTATGTTTCTCTATGGCAAGCATGAGTTCTGTTGTTGACGCTGTTGGTTTGCACATTTGGCAGAACAACCATAAGGGATTAGTTGGAATGCTTGTTTGAGAGGTTGTTCATTACCTGCTTTTGTTGTTTGAAACAATGTAGAGAGATGAAAGTTGAAAGCCTTAGACATGATTTTAATGTTTGAAACAATTGCTCATTACCTGCTTCGCTGAGTACTTGTTGAGTTGGGTTGATTCGGTAGTGTTAATGAACCGGATTCTAAATTAGACACGATTTTAATTTTGATTATGCTGAAATTCATTTGAAGACTGAAATTTACTGATAATTGTTGTCTTCTGCTGTCTTTCACCAGTAAAACCAAACAGCAATGGAGCTCTTTACTACGACAAAAAACCTCAAATTCTTGGATGCATATCAAATCATCGGCGAAGCAGTGAAAATCCCAGCAAAATCACCTTCATTAAATTTCTTTCTGATTACCCTAATCTTCATTCTCCCACTTTCATTGACTCAATTGTTGTTTGAAGCTTCATTCCACAACTTTTGTATTACCCTTTATGGTTACTTTTCAGGTAAATCATCATCTCCTTCGGAGTTCTTCTACTTTCTTTCTCTCTTCCTCTTCTCTCTTTTCTCTACCTCTGCTATTGCTTTCACAGTAGCTTCTCTGTATGCATCCAAATACATCTCCTTTGTCTCCACTCTCTTTGCAATTCCTCGCATATCTAAACATGTTATAATCACCTCCTTTTACTCCTTACTTCTCATAATCATCAACTTCTTCGCCATCTTCATTCCTGCATCTGTCTTAGGAGATTTGTTAAATATTAATGAAGGATCTCTGAGATGGGGTTTTATTATCATATTTGCTATCATACACCATGTTGTTCATTTGTATGTCGCAGCTTTATGGCATTTAGCCAGTGTAGTCTCTGTTCTTGAACCAAATTTGTATGGCTTGGCAGCCATGAAGAAGAGTAAGCAACTCTTACAAGGGAAAACTATAATTGCTATGGAACTTGTGAATTTATACTTTACGGCTACATGGGTTATAGGATTGTTGTTAGGGTATGCGATGCAGTTTCCTATACATTTCATGGTTAAGATTTTGTTGGGATCGCTGTGTTTGTTCATGTTGGTGGCAGTTAATCTCACGGGGCTATTAGTTCAGAGTGTATTCTTCTTTGCCTGTAAAGCTCACCACAAGGAAGTGGTTGATAAGAATGTTTTGTATGATCATCTGTGTGGGTATGATCACGACAGAGTGGGTTATATGTCTGTAGCACTGAATCCTCCTGGCACTGGCAGTTTGAAGATGCACAAAGATCACGGCAGAGTGGGTTATCAATCTCTTGAAGTGATTGGTAATACTGACTCTACTATCAGGTTGCAGGGCAGAGGCGGTAATACCGACTCTACTATCAGGATGCAGGGCAGAGGGGGTTATCAATCTGTTGAAGTGAATGGTAATACGGACTCTACTATCAGGATGCAAATATCGATTGAAGTATGACACAATGGGATATCAGAATGTTTAAAATGTAAGAACCTAAAACCTCTTATCTTCAATGTACTTTCTAATTTCCAGTAATGTAGTGTAGCTTGCAGACTAGCAGGCTTATATCTCTAGAGTTATTTGCTTTGTGTACCTGGACTGGTATTTTGATGAAACTATCCTACTTATTATTATGCATATCATGTTGCAAGTTCGGTTCATTTTGAAATTTGAAACCAAATGATGTACATGACTGCATGGTTTGCTCAAGACGATCAAGATTAAGTAAACAATCAGGATCCTGTTGATGTTCACTTTAGTCCACTGGCGAGTGGTCAACCTCTACACACTTCCTTATCTAAAAATTGTGTACCCTTTATTTGCAGGACGCCTTTTGACAGTTTGAATTGACCCATCAAAGAGAGGTCATTCAACCCCATTTCCCCATAGCCATTCGTGTAGTAGGAAAGAAAACCCTCTGACTAAAATGCCCATCGTATGAGGCAAAATTGTGAAAAACCTCACCTACTAGTTGAACTGGAGGCTTGATAGACATAACTGTTGTTCTAGTTCTACTTTGGATTTCTGATCTGATTTCATTTCTAGAGAAAATATTAGATTTTTGTTTTGCTGTTGTTGTGATGGGGAAGAAGAATACTAAGAAGAAGGCTGCTGGTGATGAGCAGATCTGCAGAAGGAAATTTTTCTATTCCGGTGATAGAATTACAGACGGTGGTTCTTCCGAAGTTGGGACTAAGAGGGAAACTGTCGAAAGAACACGAGAAAATCCAGATTCCTTAACAGAAAATCCTTCTTTGATCATTTCAACAAAGTTGAAGAAGAAGAAGAAGAAGGAGACGATTCCACCAGATGAACATCGTTGTTCTAAAACTAATGGAAAGGAATGGAGATGCAAGAATTTTAGGATGGGTCTTGGTGCTTCTGCTGCTGATGGTAGTATTCCTAAGACTAAACGCTGTGAAAAACATTACGTTATTCTGCAAAAGCTAATCAGTTGCTGAAGAATACAAGGGGAGATGGTGAAGGTGCAGGTTCTGGTCCTATAGAAGAAGAAACTAGGGGATCGAAACGGAGGAGGAAGGAGGTAAAGGAGGAGGAAAATGACCGGTACCTTGATGATACCTGCAACCGTGAGTAATTCTCTCAGTGTATTTTTAATTTACTGATTTCTTATATTGTTGTCTGTTTTTTTTCTTAGAATTATGATAACTAATTGAGAAATTTGATAAGTCCCCCATAAAGGAAGAGTAATTAAGAATCAATACAATGTCTACAAAAATTGACAAGAATTAGGGAACCTATAATTGCATGGTAATTTAGGATTTACAAAACTATTAGTTTGGTTGACAGAAAAGAAGAGTAAAAAGCATTGCATTGTTTAACTAATTGGGGATTTTCTATATATCCAGCTGATATAGAAGGGGGTTCTGCCAATGTTGGGACCAAGAGGAAGAAGGAGATGGAGAAGAAGAAGCTGCCTCCAGATGAACAGTATTGCTGTCACACAAGTGGTAAGGGAGGATATAGATGCAAGAATTTTAGGATGAGTCATGGTACTGCTGCTGCTGATGATAATGTTCCTAAGACCAAATTTTGTGAAAGACATTACAATTATTATGTAAATAGTTATAAGAATCTTAAAATGAGAAGTCGAGATCGTGAAGGTTGTAGTACTGCTACTGGTCCTGTGGAAACTAGGGGCTCGAAACGGAGGAAGAATGTAACGGGAGAAGATGAAACAGTAGAAATTCGACCAGCTACTCGTGATGATACCTGTAAGTGATTCTTATTTCTTCATATATATAACTGATATTTTATGTTGTTCATTCTGATTCCTTTCATGTTTGAAATTATGATAATTAATTGGGAATTTTGTATCCAGCTAATACAATCATAGAAGATGGTGGTTCTCCCAAAATTGGGATGAAGAGGAAAACAGTAGAAAAAGTGCGAAGGTCTGGAGACCTAAAATCATTAACAAAAATTGGGAACCTGTGGTTGAATTGGAGAGTCTTGAGCATTATAAAAGTAAGTGTTTTGAATTGACAGTGGAACTCGAGAAGCAGAAAATGGAGCTTGAGAAGAAGAATGTGAGTACACTACACTCCAGGGTAAGTATGGAGTTAGGAACTAAAAAGACTGCCGCTGAAGATGAGGATGCAGTTAAATATTGGAGAAACAAGTGTTCCGATTTAGAGAGTCTAGTCCTGCAGATGGAAATTGGAAATCCAAGATTGCAATGTGGAGTGTCTCGTGTTTCTAATTTGGAGAGGCTAGTCACGAGGAATGGAAAGGAAAGTTCAATATTGAGATGTGAAGAATTGCGTAATTCTGAAAAGATCGAGTCTGAAGTGCAAGGTTCGCAGAATGAAATTACTGAAACTGGTGAAAACCAAAGATACCAAGACAACATGAGCACACTTAATGCTGAAACCAGCAGTGGAGGGAGGGAGGATTCTCCTGTGTATGAACTGAAAGCCGAAGTCAATAAACATCATAAATCAGAGTCTGAATTTCCCAAATACTCTGCTCTGAACATTTGTTCTGGAAATCTTCATTTAGCAAGTGCGGGTGAAAACGTTGAGGAAGCGAATGGTTGGGGATGTTCGGGAGGGACACCATTCAACATGGATCATCATCTCAAGCTCATCTAGAAATGAGTAAGAAAATTTTTGTGACCTTGGTCTCAGACTCAGATGACGAATCTGTAGAATCTCTTGGTGATCCAATGGATATGCTGGCTGACGGAAAATTGGAATAGGAACAAACATGAAATGAAATGGAAATCAGAGGTTGATATGCTTTCTTCATTTGAAGAATATCCTGAGATCTGTATGAAAGCTGTTTGTGCTCTCTGTCGACAGGAAATATGTGAAGATGATATATCACCCAAGGGGTTGGTCATTGACAGTGAAACGCTCAGGTATTTTTCTGTACGCTTGTCTTTCATTTCCAATTTGAGTATACTTAAACCTGCATGATATTATTGTTTTTGGAGTTACAATACATTGGTTTGTTCACTGTTTTTGGACTCTTATTATAATCTGCTGCAAAATTCCATGCTTTGGCGGTATTTAGAGCATTACTACTTGTGTATCCCAAGTCTGAAGACTTAAGTTTTCTTAGGAATCAGAATTAGTCAGGGGGGAAATTACCATATCATACATTTACGCTTTTCTCACATCCCAGTCATATATAGCAGAATTTATCCTTACTGCAAACCTGTGGTTGTAAATTCAGTTAGTGGAGACATAATTAGATGGTCCTGGAAATATGAAATTGGCGTCGACAGTACCTCACTCATCTATTGAAATTTCAGTATCTGCACTGACTGTGGATTTTGTATATCGATTATGAACAGAGTTGGGTGGCAAAAGAAAGTATAGTGGTCGAATTATCTGTAGTTGATTTGTATAAATGATTTGCAGCCTTCGCTAGATGTCATATCTGTAGTTGTCACGTGAACGGCTGGAGCAAGCTATTTTCTTGCTTGTGGCTGCACGTGCACAGGGCAAGAATGCCGTCCAGCAAAATGTTTATAACTATTTCCAAATACGTACAAATTGGAAATGACAAGAATCAACATTAGTATCTTTTCTTGGTTTTCCATTTTCATACTCTTTTGGCCTGGATTGATATTTTCTCTGAACAGGTGTACTACTTTGGCCAAGTTTCTAATGGACAACGACTGCAAAGGTGATGTTAAGAAGTCTGTGAAAGAATTGGAGAAATTCGATTCTAAAGCGGTTGGTGACTGCAAGAAGCTAGTTAGAAGATACTCGATTTATTTATTTGATATATACGAAAACAGAAAAGATCCTTTCTTCCTACCTGCTACAACTGCCAGCAATGGGGATCAAACTGCTAAGTGATAGCAGATTGTTGTGTAAGTGGCCTTAACTTTTAACACTAGACATTGGAATCTTGCATCTCCTTTTAACCTCCTCTAATTTTGTACACACATGAAACGACTGGTTAACATACTCCACTAGCATATCATGGTCAGTAAGTTGCTAGCAGATAATACTTTGGATGTGTATTTTTTTTTTTTTGGTCGGTAAATTGGCATACATTTGCTGCGTATTGACTTTTGCTGTGTATCGACTTTGCAATGTAGTAAGTTATACTTAGGGTAGCTTGACTTTTAAGCTTACTGATACTGTGATGGATCCAATATTAGGTGTCTCAAGTTCTAGTTTGAGAGACTCAGTTGATTCCCAAATGAGAGTATCTAGAGAAGACTAGTTAGTCGGATATTCGATATAGAAGAGTTGGATTCTTGTAGATGGTGATAAGATGAAGAGGCGGAAATTGGTCTTTGTGTGAATAAAAAGTTTAGTTCTGCAGATTTGAATCTCTTGATGACAAGTTAGTTTAACCAAATCACCTGAATTTGTCTCCGATGAACCTGAAATTATCAGGAAAAGCAAGCTAAACTCTCCTCAATGAGCACGGATGGAGGATTGATCGCTTCAGGAGATTCAGATGAACCATTTGTTTCAAGGATAGGGTTCATTTCTTTTTCGTTTCAGTTCTGTAACATTAGTTTAAATTCCATGAGTTTCGATTGTGGGATAGTTGTGAACCACGTTTGTTGAAGTATCATCTACTTCTGCATGTTGTAATATTCAATTAGTCTAGTTAGATGTTCAAACGAGTACTGGAAAAACTTTCATGTTCTCCTCCCAGTTGCAATGTCACCATGAATGCCGCACAAAATTGCACTCCAGGGCAGACCTGACCTGACCTGCTGCAAATGTTAATTATTTTCGTAAGTAAATCTAAGAACCCCTTGTATGAAATATTTTCATAATGGCTAAACAGCCCTTAATTTTTAGATTAAATTACTGATTATGATTTATAATTGTCCGATACATTTTTTTTTTTTTTTTTTTTATTACGGCTAGGACGTATCAATTTTCTAGTCGTAGATATATATTTCTTACTAATTACGGCTAGGAATAAGCAGCTTCCAACCGTAACAGGTTTTAAAATTTATTACGGTTAGGAATTTCTAACCATAAATGAAGTTTGACGGCTAGGTTAGGTTGTATAGTCAACTGTAAATGAAGTTTTACGGCTAGGTTAGGTTGTCTAGTCGTAAATGATGTTTACGGCTAAGTTAGGTTGTCTAGTCAACCGTAAGCAAAAAGAAGGTTGTTATTACCGCTAGTTTAGGTTGTAGATATATATTCCATTAGATGGATTTGATTTGCAAGGTTGTCTAGTCAACCGTGAAAAGAAAGTCACATTAAAGGGTGTAAACTAGGCATTTGATATTGTATCAAAACACCACATAATCAATTTTGTAGTCATTAGGAATCCATGTGAAGCCCTTCTATTGGAATGTGACTTCAAACAATAGCCTTCTTTCTTATAGTAGCATACACCTATATGAAATAAAAGTTGTACATTTAAGATGGTGGATTTGAGAGCTCGGGAATTGGATTGCAACAACCTTCAAGCAATTTTTCTTGAGGCTCAACTGCCACCACTACCATTAAGGCTCAATTTACTTGTGTAGCCAACAAAGGTGTTTTGATTTTGGTCATTTCTCGTATCCATAAAGACTTGAATCACTTAGCAGCACCCTGCCACCACCACCAACCTAATTTTTTTATTTTTTTTTTGATCGGTCAATAAGAAAATTCATTGAAAAGAGGCACTTAAGAGGGGTACCAACCCAATGATTACAGCCAACAAAAAGGGGAACCGAAAGGGATTCGGCTACACAAATAAAAAACCACAAAAATTACGGAGACCGGTATAATAAATCCCATAAAGAGATCACCATATTTGCCGTGAGCCCTAACATCCTTTGTATTCGATTCAGCCCAAAAGAAAGCTTGTAATTTGATATCTCTAATTAGGCTTGCTAAACTTTTCTTTTTGTTATCAAACACTCTTGCATTTCGATCTTTCCATATGCACCACCAACCTAACTTATTAATGCCTTTATATCCTGAACAAGTAAAAAAATAAAAGTAAATTAAGATGGCACTAGCTTGACTGAGGTTGCATACTGTGATTAGGTTCCATTACCCAAAACAGACTTTGACTTCTTTTCTGAGTTTACGCAACATGCCATTTATAGTAAATCTAGTAATTTACACATGGTTTCCCTCCTCGCAAAAACAGCTGCCTTCCAAACTCTCTCTCAAGCATTATTTTTCAAGCCTCAACTACCACCATTAATATCAAGAAGCAACTACCACGAAGCTTCCTTAGTTGCAATTTGTTGTGATTGAAAGCAGTTGTACTGGGTTGTTTAGGAGACCTAGCTAGTCCTGTTTGCCTTTCATTTCCGAGGAATTGAGCAAGTACCCCAAAAATGCTAAATTAATAAGAGTACCTACTGTTCTAAGTAGCTGCCCTGCCTACAAAAAATGCTAACCTATTTCTAAAAGGTCCCTGGTTCTCCTAGCCTTGAAGTTTTAAATTGTTCATAGGTGTGTTTGTTACTGTCCACCCCGAAAAATTGTTTTTGTCTAAATCACCAAGATCTTGGTCTCGAATTGTTAATAGCACGTTTGGATACCAATAAAATGATATTGCTTTCTCCTTTCTTCAGAAAGGAAAGTTAAGCGAAGATATTTTAATTTATAAAAAGTTGATTTTTTTTTTTTATTTTGAGAAGTTGTCTGGAATTTCACAAAAAGGATAAAAGTACATGCCCATTTTATGTAATCATGGAATTTTTTGCTATATTTAACATTTTTTTGTACTCGGGTTTTTAATGTCTGCAACGAATTTACTAATAGTATTCCCATGGACAAAGAAGAAATCACCGGGCAAAAGGATGAATCTGTGAATACTAACATTTATATTGTTCGTAATTAGGTATGTGGTGTGGATGTGTTACATTTTTCCAACCATGACCATTTAAACTTATCATGATACTTTGGAATCGATTTAAACGTGTTTATAGTGCTTTTGGATGTACACCAAAAGTTACCTCTTAATTTTTGGAAGTCACAAAACAGGAAATGAGTTTAGGTATAAACGACTTTCTAGAAAACGTTAAGCAGGAAAAAATCCAAGGTTACATGGTTCTCAACATTGGCATAGGTGCGGGCAGAAATGGGACTGGCCGCTTGTATTTATCGGTGGAATTTAGTCAGAGTCTGGGTCTAGTAAATGATTCCCAATGTAAAGCGCAAGAGAGAGGATCTGAAACTCGCCTTCAGTTCTTTTTCTTCCTCGTCTTACCAACACCATCATTAATCCCTCTACCTTTTTCATGGAGATCAGAAATTGAAAATCCCCAAATTCAAAAGCCATTTTGGTATTGGGATATCCTTGCTTGGTCCATCATCTACGTATCACGTTCATAGTACACTACTACGGTTGGAAAGAAAATCAACACAGACCTAAAACAGAAAAATTTAGGGAAAAGAAAAGTGAGTTTTAGATGTTTTGTTTTTATGTTTTCATTTGGAAATAAAGCAAAGGGAATTACTCTATCATGAACCACTACCACCAAAACGAGATCCCCCTTCTTCTTTATAACTTAAGAGAGAAATTCCACTCACTCTCTCTTCTCCACTCTTTAGGGTTTCAATTTCACTACCATCGTAATCAGTGGTTAAAGGAAGGAGGTGTTTTTGTTCAGAGATCTTTAAGTGTAAGGAAACCTTTTAACTCTTTGGTGATTTTGTTTTTATGTTGTAATTTTTGAGTTCCTTCGCATGGAATTTCATTGTTGGAATCGAGAGTTATGTCAGTCAAATCTGAATATGTTTAGGTTATTTCCTAATTTTCACTAACCGAATAAGTATAATTTTTGGTGATTCTTTTGTGAATTGATTTTTTTTCTAACCTGAGTAAGATTTGGTTTCGATGTTTTTACCCTAATTTCCTAAAATTATGTTCATGGTCATGCATGATGATGTGATTCTAGATGATGTTGTTTTGTGTTTGAAATGAAAACAAACTTTTCAGGGTTGTGTAAGTAATACTATAACTTTATGTTTTGTCTTTGATAAGTACGAAATCTGGAAGTGAATTCGGTTTATGGAGACTGCATGTTTAGTGCTTTCATTTTGTTTGTTTGTCTGTATGATTGTGTTCTGGATCTCTAGTTAATACTGATTATTCTTGCATTAAGATGTTCTGTTTCAAGTTGAGCTTTCGGATGTTGTCTTTTCGACTAATCCAGTCAGTAGTATTATACTGCATCGTGGAAGAAATTTTTGCATATCTTTAGAAATT